>OY744481.1:172248218-172322855 GCA_963556165.1 Tipula helvola | reverse complement strand
ACACACTGGGTGATTTTTACCCAGCGATACTTTGAAAGCTCATATCTCGTGATCAAATTGATCAAATTCAATCAATTTTTTTTCAATTGATAGAAAATTTTCTCAAGAATATAAAAACATAATTTTGTTGCGATAAAATAAAAAGGTGCAAAAATATTTACAAAAAACTAACGGAACTTTTTTTAAAAATCGTCTTTTTTTTAAATGCTTATATTTCTATCAAAAATTAATATTTTGACACTCTGTAGGTGACCGATGAAAAGCTAAAGAGTTGAACCTTAAGATGGTACTATGGGTTTTTCCATCCTTTGCAAAAACTATATTTTTTTTGCAAATCGAAAATAGAAGTTTTTTGAAAACAGCAAAATTGAGGTAAAATCTAAAAGTTGGTTACTTTGCGTAAAAAAAAACGTTTTTGAAATTAATAATCGATATCCCCCCTTAGAAGAGATACAGTGCGCTTATACAATAGAAGCCGAGCAGTGAGCGTCGTAAAAACAGGTACGGGTAAAAATTACTCATTGTGTCTGTAAGGTCAGAAAAACATGTTCATTTCACAAATCCTTTTTTGTTAAATATTTCGTGTTTGTGTTAAACTTATAGAAGTATAATTTTTGTCTGTTTGATTTGAACTAAAATATGTATATACAGAGAAACCTCACTATAACGGACATCGACGGGACCAAAAAAGTTCTGAATCATTTCATTCTGTCCATTGAAGTGAGATGCTTGAACGGAGGATTTGTGATTTTTTTATAAGAATTTTATTGGGATTCTATTTCTTATCCGATTTTTAAGAAATTTAGCATTCCCAATGTAAATGGGATTCTTAAATGATAGTTAGGAAGAAACTTGGCCATTTCTTATCCGATTTTTATGAAATTCTCAAATGGATAAAGTTCTGGAATATGGCCAATTAGGATGGAACTTGGCCATTTCTCATCCGATTTTTATGAATTTCAGCATGTACGATGGAAATGGGATTCTAAAATGATTTTCAGGTGAAGTTCTGGAATATGGCCTATTAGGAAGGAACTTGGCTATTTCTTATCCGATCTTGATGAAATTCCGCATGTATGATGGAAATGGGATTCTAAAAATATTTTCTTAACTGATTTTGATGAAATTCAGCATGTATGATGGATAAGGGATTTTAAAACGAGTTTTAGACGATGTTCTGGAATATGGCCAATTAGGAAGGAACTTGGCAATTTCTTATCCGATTTTGATGAAATTCAGGAAGTAGTATGGAAATAGCTACCTCTACCCTATAGGAAATAGGATTTTTAAATGAAGTTCTTGGATATGACCGAATAGGAAGGAACTTAATATGATTTAATGTATTTGATGACCTGTTTTATAAATAATTTTAGAACTCCATTTCCATAGTATATGCTGAATTTCATTAAAATTGGATAATAAATGGGCAAGTTCCTTCTTAATTGGCCAAATTCCAGAACTTCGTCTAAAAATCATTTAAGAATCCCATTTCCATCGTACATGCTGATTTACATCAAAATGGGATTAAAAAAACCCAAGTGCCTTCCAAATTGATCATATTCCAGCACGTTTGAGAATTCCATTTCCATCGCACATGCTTAATTTCATTAAGATCGGATAAGAAACAGCCAAGTTCCTTCCTAATTAGCCATATTCCAGAACTTTAACTAAAAATCATTTAAGAATCCCATTTCCATCGAACCTGCTGAATTTCATCAAAATCGGATAAGAAATAGCCAAGTTCCTTCCTAATAGGCCATATTCCAGAACTTCACCTGAAAATCATTTGAAGATCCCATTTCCATGGTACATGCTGAATTTCATTAAAATCGGATAAGAAATGAGCAAGTTCTTTCATAATTGGCCATATTCCAGAACTTTACCTAAAAATCATTTAAGAATCCCATTTCCATCGAACATGCTGATTTTCATCAAAATCGGATAAGAAATAGCCAAGTTCCTTCCTAAAAGGCCATATTCCAGAACTTCACTTGAAAATCATTTGAGGATCCCATTTCCATGGTACATGCTGAATTTCAGTAAAATCGGATAAGAAATGAGCAAGTTCTTTCCTAATTGGCCATATTCCAGAACTTTACCTAAAAATCAATTAAGAATCCCATTTGCATCGAACATGCTTAATTTCATCAAAATCGGATAAGAAATAGCCAAGTTCCTTCCAAATAGGCCATATTCCAGAATTTCACTTGAAAATCATTTGAGGATCCCATTTCCATCGTGCATGCTGAATTTCATCAAGATCGGATAAGAAATTGCCAAGTTCCATTCTAATTGGCCATATTCCAGAACTTCATCTAAAAATCATTTGAGAATCCCATTTCCATCGTACACGCTGAAATTCATCAAAATCGGATGAGAAATGGCCCAGTTCTTTCCTTCTTGGCCATATTCCAGAACTTCATCTAAAACTCGTTTGAGAATCCCATTTCCATCGCACATGCTGAATTTCATCAAAATCGGAGAAGAAATGGCCAAGTTCCATCCTAATTTGCCATATTCCAGAACTTCATCTAAAAATCATTTGAGATTCCCATTTCCATCGTACATGCTGAATTTCATCAAAATCGGATAAGAAATGGCCAAGTTTCTTCCTAACTGGCCATAAGTTGAACACAATATTTAACAAAAAAAAATTTTTAAATCAGACTTTTTTCTAACGTAAGAGACACACTGGGTGATTTTTACCCATACCTGTTTTTGCGACGTTCATTGCTCAGCTTCTATAAATGCACTGTATCTGGCCTAAGGGGGAATATTAGTGGACATTTCAAACTTACCTAATCCACTGGCCCGATGGTCCAAGGACCACGCGTTTTAAAATGACACGCGTTAAAAATAAAGACCTGGGTTAATTTAACCCAGTGTGTCTCTTAAGGGTTAATTCACCACTTTAATTTTCAATTTCTAATTTTTGATAATCAACTTAAATTATTTTTAATTTTAATTCACAACCTTTTTAATTTTTAATCTTAATTCATTTACAACTAACTAATTACAACTGATTAATTACAACTGAATTTTTTTTTGATTTTTCATTGTGTATTTATATTGTTTGATTTTTGTTTGTTTTACGTTTTTTGTTTAATAAAAAGGAGTTAGAAAAATATGTTTTTTTGTCAATCGAAATATTTTATAGCGGTTGGACATTAGTTTTGTTTGTTTTAATTTTTTATTAAAAAGAATGATTAGAAATATACAGTGATGAGCAAAATTTTCCGGACAAATATTAAGTTAGGAAACTAGCTGTAATTTAACAATGACCCGGCCATTTTTTTAATTATTTTTTTTTTCGAAAGCGTCTCTGAACTCTACTAAACTGGATACATCCTATATTTTTGGGCTAAATTACCCTTGATCCTTCCGCATATGGATACGAAAACAAAACTTATACCAATATCAATGAGCAAAATTTTTCGGACAAAATTGTAATTCAAATTCTTTGTTATAAGTAAAAATTCGTTTACAGTTTAGTTTTTTAATAAGTTAAGACTATTAATATTTCATATGCAATCCCTTGCTATCTATTACCGCCTGTGCTTGGGATCATTATCTTGGTACAAATAAAAATCGGTTTCACAGCGGTTTTTTTCAGCCGACTGTACTACCCATTGTTGTTTGAATAAATTGGAGATTTCCTACGCCATAGTATACCTTTTGCTTTCTTATCCATATGCGGCAGGATCAATGGTAATTTAGCCCAAAAATATAGGATATAACCAGTTTAGTAGTGTTCGCAAAAAAAAAAAAAAAAATTAAAAATGGTACGGGTCATTGTTAAATTACATAGTTTCCTAAATTAATATTTGTCCGGAAAATTTTGCTCATCACTGTATGTTTGTTTTTATTTTGTTTAATAATCTTAATATTTTATAATGGTTGGAAATTGATTTTATTTGTCAATTTTTGGTTTTTTATTTGTTTTGGGATAATTTATGTTTGTTTTTATGAAAACACAACACAATTATGAAACTTCCCGGCTGCAAGAATCCCAGCCAACAGAATCTCAGCTAACAGAATCTCAGCCAACAGAATTTCAGCCAACAGAATCTCAGCCAACAGAATCTCAGTTGCCAGAGGAACAAAATACGGAAAATGACCTTTTCAATCAAATTATTTAAATAGATGACGAATTCGATGAAGACACGGTCATAAAACCACCAGCAAAAAAGTCAACCTGACAAAGATGTGGGGGATAAAATTGTTGAAGCTATAAGTAGTATAAAATTGAGTTCAACACCACCACCTCCATCACCCCCACATTTGGAACAATTTTTTATTTCATTTGCCCGGCAAGCCGCATCCGCCAATTAAACCTAATATCAACAGCTTCAACTACAAATGGAATGTTTACGGACATTGGAAAATTTAATTTTAGATAATAATTATAATTACCACATAGTTTTATTTTTTTTATGCAATTTTATAATTATATTTATAATTTAGATTTTTGAAATGAAATACATAGTATACATGTACATGAATTCTTTTTAATTTTTTTTTATCAAAACTACTTTATTTTGTTTAAACCATTTGGTATTGGAACGGTACATCTCCCTCATTAACACTTCTTCTTCTTCTTCTTCCGCTGGCGCTACATCCCGTGAAGGGATTTGGCCGCCTCAACCATGCTCCTCCAAATAATCCGATTCGCCACAAGAGAACGCCAGACACGGTGACCGCGTGTGTTTAGGTCCCTCTCAACATCGTCCATCCATCGGGTAGGTGGTCTCCCACGAGGTCCTACTTTCGCTGGTGCCGACTCCAAGGCCTGTTTAGTGGTCCGATTTTGTGAACGTAGTACGTGCCCAAGCCATCTCAGCCTTGACGATATTATGAATCCTATGATGTCGACTTTATCGAGATCATTTCTGATCTCGTGATTCATTCGCATTCTGTACGTGGCTCCCTCTTTAATGGGACCGAGAATTCTTCTTATCATCTTACGCTTAGTTACAGCGATTTTCTGGATGTTTTGCGCTGTTAGTGTCCAAGACTCGCAACCGAAGGTGACAACTGGTCTTATCAGCGCCTTGTAGATGTCCAATTTTATTTTGCGCGATATATGAGGAGACTTGAAAATTTTGATATTGGCGTAAAATGCTCGGTAGCCTGCTGCGATCCTCGATGAAATGTCAACAGAAACGGAGTTTTGCTCAGTGATCAGTGATCCTAGGTATTTAAACTCATTCACCTTTTCATATTGAGTATCTCCTGAAATGAAGTCCCCACGAGTCTGCCTTCTCGCGGTCACCATATATTTGGTCTTCGCTTCATTGATCTGAAGGCCTATTTGTTGGGCTGTTTGGGCCTATTTGCTGGGCTCATTAACACACCAGTTGGTAAATGTCTCCTTTACATCATATCCATGCGAAGCAGGTGTCATACAGCTATTACTAGTGGCTTAACAAGGCCGTGTATCATGTTGTAAGGGATTTAAGTCATCCACTTCCGATTTAATGATGTTATGTAGAGTAACACAAGACATCACAATATTATTCATGGTTGAAGTTTGGCCTCTAACCTTTTGAACAATATCCCCTATTTATTGGCTGGTATGCCGAATGCATTCTCGACAATTTTTCGTGCGCGGAATAGTCTATGAATAAAACATTAATAAATATTGTTACATAGATATTATTATGTATATAATTTATTCTCATTTACCTGTAATTAAATATTCGACGAATTTGTGTAAGATTTTTCCCTGGGTATGGAGTTAGTAATGTGGGTTTTAACGCAGTCTCGATCTCCCACGATTACAAACGGGACTCTTTTATTTGAGTTGGGCAAAGATGTATTATCCGGAATGCCGAGCCTTTCTTGATTATTCAACCACATTTTGCCGAATTCAGAGGTTTTAAATACAGATGAGTCACAGTTTAACCCGTATGCCCCAATGTCTACAAATATAAATTTATAGTTGGCATCGACGACCGCCATCATCACTGTTGAAAACCTCTTTTTATAGTTGAAGTGCAAACTTCCTGAATTATTTGTAGCAAAAGTATCAATATGTTTGCCATCAACGGCACCCAAGCAGTTGGGAAAATTCCATTTAACATAAAACTCGTCGGCTACACGGGTTCAATCGTTGGTTTTCGGTTTTGGCAATGCAATTGGCAGCAAGCATTTGTTGATGGCGAGAATGGTTTGATAGATGCATTTTTCTATCGTAGATCGACCCATTAAAAATCTCAATGAGAGAATCCGTAAAATTGCATCCCGTAGCCAAAAACCTTTAAAGAATAACAAATAATTTATTTAGAATCAATAGGTGCTTTAATTAAAAGTGTTGTTTTAAGTTGTGATGCTTACCGTAGCGTAATTACTAATTTTTCTTTCGCCGAAATCGTATCCTTCCTAAATGCTGTTCTTGACGGCTTAATTTCTTTTGAAATTATAAAATAAATATAAGCAAAATGCCGTTTCGACATTCGAAAATATGTAAAATATTTTTCTGGATACCGTTCCACTAATTTTACAATAGTAAAATATTCTCCGGATTATCTCCTACGAGAATTAATAGGATGAACCCAATATTTGTGGACACGATACTCTTTTTGATAAAAATACATCGCTGAATACAATAATGCTTTTAATTGTAATTCACAGGTTCGCACAATGTTTATAATATAATTATGTATTCACTTTGAAACTTTGATACAATTTATATTTAATAATTTTATTAATAATATTATTATTTAACACAAATTCACTTTGATACATTGACAAAAAAAAACAATAATTTTTCGTTGTCAAAGCAAAATTCGTCCGTATTGTTTTTCCCACATATGCAAGGTAAAAGCATTGCCACATGACATAACCACAGACGTTTTTCTAGAAACAGATTTGCGATTTATGATTAAATGGCTCCATATTTTGTGTTTAAAATAATCATAAATAATATAAAATACCTCAAATTATTAATTAAAATAACAAATTTATAATAACTTTACAATTTTAATTGAAAAATACCCATTTAAGTCAAAATGTGTTTCCGGGGAACGGCAGAAACGAAAAATGATAATTTTGCAATTAAAATTGTTAAATTATTAAAAATTTCTATTATTAATTAATAATCTGAGTTATTTTATATCATTTATCATTATTTTAACCACAAAATATGGAGGCATTTAATCATAAATGGAAAATCTGTTTCTAGAAAAACGTCTGTAGTTATGTCATGTGGCAATGCTTTAAACCAAAAGTACTGACGAAACGTCTGTAATTACAACTCTATGTAGCAATTCTTTTATTCTGACGCCTTCTACATTTTCTCCGTGTTTTTTTTGCAACAACAAAAAGAATAAAAAACAAACAGGCCTCTTTTTACTTTTAATTTTCAGTTCAGTGGAGTTGATGTATATGTGAGTTTTACCACAGAATAATAAACAATCAGAACCGACATTACGTTTACGTGGACCAAGAGATTTTTGCTCTTACCTTATATTTTACATGTTAATTTTGAATTTTCAGCCACTGAACGAAAATTTAATACCGAAAATCTTACCTCCTATTGACGATTATAAAAGTAGAGAAAGCGCCTCTCGAGGACAATAGTTAAAATGATGCACCTGATAAAATGACATTTGTCACAAATGCGACGAAAGAAAATTTAGCAATGCGGTAATTAAAAATTGTTTTTATAGTCCGAACTTGGAATAATTTACAATTATTAGCAATCCTGTAAGTAAAAATTGTGTTTACAGTTCAAAATTGGAATTGTTTACAATAATTTCGAACGTCAAATTATCAGGTACCTCAGTTTAAAAATTTTCCACTAGGTAGAATCCGTGATGCTCCAATCGTCAATAAACCAAGGTCAAAAAATGAGTCCACTTTTCTCCATATAAAAACCGCGTTATGTCGCTTCTGGGTATTCTGTGGTTTTACTAATACCTAATATTCAAATTCATTAAGGCATCTCCCATTTTCACATTTCTGCGATAATTGAGAAAGTCTTTAAATTTATTTCGAAAGTTATTATTGATGCATTGCATGCTTTAGACGAAATGTTTAAAGAAGAGATAAATCAATAAAAGTAAAAACTTTCAAAGTAATTTTAGAAATTCATTTCATTCATATTATCTTAATATACACCCTGCGCCATTGAAATGTTCGGTTTGACTTTTTAAAGTAAATTTTGGAAATACCACCGTTTGCTTCAAAAGTAGATAGCAAAAATTATAGATTCTGATTATCAAAACAATGTTTACACTATTCCGAATATATTCAAATAAAACGAACGGTAATCCAACATTTTAGACCTACATAACGTCGGATAAGGAATATTACCGCCCTACCTTGTAACAATTTGGTAGGTCTTTACAGTGTTTTTAACAAAGTTTTTTCAATTGAAAAATAGTTTTTTGTTGACAATGGTAATTTTTATTCAAAATAAGAATTAACAGAAATAAAATAATTCATCTCAACCAAAATATTTTGAGAGAAATTGAACTTTTTAAAATCAATGATTAATAACCCAGCCCTTGGCTTTTATGATGGCCTTAAACCCGATCAGCATTGAATTCTAAAGTTTGATTAAATAATATATTGTTATTTCTTCAAACCAGACTTTTTCTTTAAGTTTTTTCCGCTCTTTGGCACTTTTCAGCTTGTAATTTGTAATCTTCTTTCCCATGAAGGACCAAATATTTTCAACAATATTGAGGTCAGGACTATTTCCTGTCCAGGGTAACGACTCAATCACTAAGCTATTTTTAAATTCGGCTACCTAAACAAAATAGACATTAAAATTAAGCATTCTTACTTCACAAATAACATCAATAACTCACGGAGAGTAATCGTCCTGGAAGAGTGGAATACCGATGTATTGAGTCGGGTCCTCAATAGTCACGATTCAGGTTTCGATAATTTTTTTATATTTTCCTCCGTTTTCTGAACTATCCAGAAGGCATAGTGATCAAACTTCAAAGGCTGTTATGGCTCTCCAGGCCATAACATATGGTGAATTTTTCACTGTCGGCGAAATACATTCTGTTAAATACCGTTTGCCTTTTCGTCGCCGAACCCTTGTCCTTACATCGGGTCCAAAGATATTGAATATGGATTTATCCGAGAATATGAATCAACGCCAGTCCCTGGGCATTCACTTTTTTCATTCTATTGCGAATTTGAGGCTTGCAGCTGCCATTTTTGCTGTCAGTAATGATTTTCTCGCAGGTCGACAAGCATATAAACCAAGTTCCTTTTAATAGTATGAACTGAAATAGTGTCGGTTGTTGCTATTAGAAGCTAACTTCTCAGCTCCAAGGCCGTAGCAAACCTTTGCTTAAGATCTAAATATCTGAAATTCGATTTGTTGAAACAGAAGTTTTCCTCTTTGCATCAGAGCCAAATTATCGTTTGATTTTCGGAATAGTGCCTTAAAAACTTTCTAATTGCTGTTTGGCTACACTAAATTACTCTTGCAATTTGTGAATGTGTGTACTTTTTGCCTTTGCTTGCAAAATTTTGTCTTTTTCATTAGCATTTAATTTAGAGCGACACTTTGTAAAATTAACTCTTTGACTACTTAATTGAAACCGAACGAATATTTCATCCTTAGTTTGGTTTTAAATACCTAATAAGGCGTGAAATATGCTGAAAAATAAAAAAACAAAACAAAAAATAGCGAATGAGGTAAAATCTATGAGAGAATTGCATGAAATAGTAAATAATCGAAATCGAACATTTCAATGGCGCACCGTGTACATTGTTATATTTTGTTGATAGCTTATTTATTTTTTACGGAGGCAGGGTACCAGCGGCCAGCGCACGTTGTATAATAAAACAAAAATATTTAAATTTTGACTCTATATTTCGGGTATCAGTTTGAAAGAAGAATTGATTCTGAGCTTATATAATAAAAATGTAGGATTTATATACTATATGAAATTGTTCATTAACCCATTAACGCCCTAGAAATAACTACGTGTAAAAAAACTTTCAAACTACATTCATATAGGGTGATAATAAGTAAAGAACATAAATAAAACAAAAATTTTAAAGAAAAACTATTTATTTCCGCGAAAAAATAGGCATCCTTAACCCTTATTCATCTGCTGGTTTTCCACAATAAATTTTGAAAGCGTAACAATATCCACTCGAACTGCCTATGATCCAATTTGTTGTACCCGAATCTCACACTAGCTATCCGCTGGGATTCGTCAGTTAAAAAAGCCTTGCGAAAAAAAAACTCCCAGTAGGAAAACTGCTTCCTAAGCATATTTATAAGCGATCTTACTTTGAACATCCGATGTTTTGAAGCTCCAATTCCATCATTATTGGTCAAATGAAAATATTTTTTCGACCGATTATTTATCGTTAATCAACCATACATAATCGAGAAACAAAAATATTTTAAATCCGTTAGATTTATTTACGTTATAAGGTGGTGTACTCAAACGAGTACGGCGGGCAGTAATGGGTTAACGTTATTTATATCAATTAGTTTTTATGATTAAAAATATGTTTTTAATAACAACTTTGTATTGAATGGAGTAGTTTGTTTTGATAGTAACAACTTTGTATTGTATGGGTTAGTTTCTATGATATTAAAAATATGTTTATAATAACAACTTTGTATTGAATATTGGATTAATTATGTTTTTGAGAATGTTATCGCGATATTATTTATATCGAATGTTACCCGGTGGTGGCATAGATTCACTTATATTTATTTCGATTAAACATTAATTTTAATACATTTAAAAATTATTTATTAATTTCTTTAAAAAATTTGTTGCTTACCCGTGCAAGCATTTTTTTTAAGTTCCTCTTCTTTTTTTGGGTATACATAAGTTATATTCATAATCTATTAATTTTTTTTTGTTGTTTTAAAAATTCCTCAAAAAGTTTTTTATTTGCACTTTAAACTTGTAATGTGACGTGGAGCTTCAGGTAGATGGCTCAGACCTTGCGTTTGTTTCAGTTAAGTCGTCTACTCCTTCCTCAATGATATTTGATGTTTTTAAAAATATACAATAGTAACCCATATATTTAATACATATTGTTCGATACCAACAAAAAATCGTATTGAGATAATATAGAAACACCCCGTCAAAAATACAAATGCAGCGTTATTCAAGTTCAACTTATTTATTAAATCAATTTATACACTATTTAATACACTGATAAAAATGATTCACTGATTTCACAATCCAAAAAAGAAGAGATTCATTCATTTTGGCTGTCCATTTATCCATTCCGAATCGGCAAGCTGTAATTCGCTGAAATAATGTGATGTATCTGAAATGAAGGAAAAGGTATCAGTATTTTCATTGTAATTAAATAATTCGTACTTATCTTTCTGTAAACTATGTACACCATTTATAGTCATAATTGTTTCGTAAATCTGTAAGAAAATAGAATTATTTAGTAATTTAAAAACAAAATATAATTATAATTACCTTGGTTTTGTTAATATTTTGTTATTTTGACATATTATGTAAACAAAATATGTTGTGCTGTAACTATCACTAATATTTGTACTAGATTCCTTCAGAATCGTAGCTCAATTTTATATGAAAGAGATAAATATATTTAAACGAAAGAGAACGGTATAACGATAAAAAAAACGATGTCATGTACAAAAGGGACACGTAAAATAAACAAAAGGTCAATCGTGAAAAACTTCTTATGTGCAACACAACCAAGCCGTCGCCATTAAAATAAATTATTTTATGTATAATAAAATGTGATAATTGTGAAAATAAATTAAAAATTCTTAAATTAAATAAAGTTGTAGTTATCAATATGTATATGTATTTGTAATTCAATTTGTGTTTGAATTTAAGCTTTCATATAAAATCTGGTGAAAATTAATACAGTCCACTTAAAAATTAATTGGAAGTTTGGTTGTGTTCGCACACATATTATAATATTAACTTATTCATAAATACCTGAATTTAATTTAAATGCATCAACCAAATTTTCTAAAGTTAAACTACTAGGACCTTCACCAATATTCTAACGAGCTCCTTGAAATATTCGCAGGAGCTCCTTTTTTCGCCACCAGTAGTATTTCGTTTTTATGTAACCTTTTTTTTAATTTTTCCATTTGTTTTCAATATTTTCATAATTTTTATTACAAATACGTCGCTCTCTGAACTCTTCTTTCACAATTTTAAAAACGTTACTTTTCTGGTACTTTTTTCCATCCATTAATTTAATTAGTTCTTTTTCTTCAAAAACTAAAAATGAAATTTTGCACTCGTCACGCCATATGACATTTTGCCTTAATGATATTATACACGCCAGATGACATTTTGGCTTAATGATATTAAACTAAATTACCTATTAAAAAAAAAAAGACAGACAGAATCTAACCCAATTGTTACCACACCAAGTCTTGAGTTTGTCTTCCATGTGTCACTTAAGACACGTTTGCTGGTTTGTTAACATTTTGTGTTTTATTTTTTTCACAAATAAATATTGTATTGAATTTAAAATATTTTTTATATTTAAATTAAATAATATTTATTTTTTTTAAACCTACAAAAAAAAATTGAACACATTACCATCCGTACAAAAATAATAATAAAAAGACATAAAGACATTTTCAAGACAACCAGAAGACTTGTTACCATTCCTTATATTTCCCACCGATAGGAGTACTTTAAATTACATAACGCCTGTGTCTCTAATAACATATTGAAGGCAACCACAAGACCTGTTGCCTAAGAAATTTGTCTCTTTTTAACCAGTGTAATTTCATATTATTTTCTCTATCCCAGACAAGCAAAAGACTTGTTACCAAAGACAAAAAAATTTGCTGGGATATTACTACCTCTGGAATTAAAAATGTCTTCCCCATAGTATTTTAAGCAGTTTGTTCGACGCAATGTATGTAAAATCATTTAGTTTGAGATGGTATCGATATTGTGGTATTCATTAGGGCCCGCATATACTGTATTGCCGTTGACAGAAAAAAATCTTGATTAAGAGAAGTGCCGTAAATAATTTCTAAATTAAAGTCCAATAAGAGCGCATTTCTGGATTTTACACTGAAATTTAATCAAAACCAAAACAAACAAGCGATGGATGGACATTTCATTTTCTATTATACAAAAGCAATAACAATATAGAAATTCGTTACCAACACCAAAAAAAAAAATTATTTCACTTTATATTTTTTATGGACTGTCTAATTACTTTAAAATGATAATCTCCTAACAATTACAACGTTTAAAGAATTCATAATTAAAACATAAAAGAAAATAGCTTTTATTAGCTTCGTTAACTATACAAACACCATCCCAACATCTTTGTTTTATAAATCTGTATAATTATTTTATGTATGTGCTATGTGCTCCTACTGTTACTAACACATAAACATTTATAGTTTTCCGTTCTTATTCCTCCCTGGAGTTTACACATGTATATATGATATAATAATAGTGTTGTCTATCTAGATAGACATCACCACAGTATTCATATATAGATATTCTAGACTTGTGTATAACACAAGTCAAAAAAAATTGAAGAAAGTTTATAAAAAAAAACTTTTTAGTTTATGATAGATGCTAAAACCGCAAAGTTTTGCAATTTGAAATCAAAGAAGCAAGTGTTGTTTGTGTGTAACTTTCCATTCGTATAGTGATCGCATTCAATACTCTTTGTGTGGCAAGCATTTTACATAATTGCTTATTTATTGTATAGATAACTGCTTAAGTTCAATGAAAGTTCAATGAATCTTCCAATCATATATTAGACTAGAGGATACTTCTTTTAAGAATGTATAGGTTTAAAAGATAGTTGAAGTGCTTAAAGGGAAATATTCCGTTAGAACTTAAAAAGAAGTAATTCACGAAATAAAGGGTATACGAAATCATAGGCATCGATCCAGAAACCAAACAAACACTTATCGAAATCGATTCTATTCTATACCAACCAATATGGACTCTATCAAAAGACCAGGCTAAAGTTAAGTTTATCAAATTCTTTCCATTTTGGATGAAATGCAGAAATGAAATATTAGATTAGATATGGTTACGATATACGTTCTGCTACATTATTATGTTATATTTTTATTTTTATTGATTTAATGTTGCCTTCCTTAAATAACATATTCGTTCATTGTTTTATTTGTAAAATTGGATAAACATCACTCAAGTTATACGATTGTATAACCCATTGCATAACCTATTTTCTGTATGAAAATGTTCCTTCAGTTTCGTTGCTCTGGGTATTACATTCTCTTTGATAATACAGAAAAACAAAACTGTATTTGACATAACATAGTAACATATAACAATTAACAACAAGTTTTCAGTTTTTCCTCGATTTAAATGTGACACAGTAGTACCACAGAATATATATAAACAGAACAATATCTTCTATAGCGCTTTAGTCCTAAGCTGGTGAACAAATATTTTCGTTATTGTTTTTTTCGACTGATTTTGATTTAGAAAAGATAGAAAAATCATTTTATATGCAATCAATGCAACAAAAAAAAATACAAAAATATTTGTACCCACCTCTTTCTATTGATAAATTAAAATCAGTACAATTTTAAAACGAAAGAGAAATCTTTACACTTTATAATGTGCTTAAAAGAGATAGACATTCGTGAATAATTTTTGATTTTGGTCTAGTTAGCTTTGCGAAACTTTAAAATCATATCAAAGAAATAACAAAAAGAAAACTTGCAACTCCCATAAGGTTGTGTATTAGTTTTTGTAGCATTTCTAATTTATTTGTATTGGTCCTTTGTTTATTTGTTGATTTGATTTTAAAGTTTCGCAAAGCTAACTAGACCAAAATCAAAAATTAATCACGAATGTCTATCTCTTTTAAGCACATTATAAAGTGTAAAGATTTCTCTTTCATTTTAAAATTGTACTGATTTTTATTTATCAATAGAAAGAGGTGGGTACAAATATTTTTGTATTTTTTTTTGTTGCATTAATTGCATATAAAATGATTTTTCTATCTTTACTAAATCAAAATCAGTCGAAAAAAACAATAACGAAAATATTTGTTCACCAGCTTAGGACTAAAGCGCTATAGAAGATATTGTTCTGTTTATATATATTCTGTGGTAGTATGTAATAACCACAACCTTTTATATTCATGGACAAACAATTTATTTTGATGCGGATTTGTTTCCATGCAGAGTTCAACCTAGGTTGGACCTAGGTTAGCGTTTATGGAAACGAGGTTGAGTTGGATTTTCATTAAGTTAATTTGAACTCAACGAAAATACCTGAGTTGAGTAGAGTTGAAATTCAAAATGGCGCGGCGAGTAATTAGTAAGGATTTTGTTATTATCACCATAAAAAAATATTACAATACTTAAATACAACAAAAAATTAACGATGCAATAAAAATGTATATAACATAACTGGCTGTTAAACAGAAACAAAAACTTTCAACTCAACCTAACTCACTTTCATGGAAACGATCGACGCCATTTTGAAATTTAACGTAAACCTAATTTGAATCTAACCTAACTCAACCTCGTTCATGGAAACATGGTATAGTTAAAATAATAGCTCGTTGAAAATTCCTATTCCTTCATTCTCGAGTAAAACAACAACAAAAAATGAATTTGTTGTTGTATTTACTCGGGAATGAAAGAATAGGAATTTTCAGTGAGATATTATTTTGACTATATACATATGTTTAGTCGATGAAACCAAAATATATCAAATGACGTATTAAATCAAATTAGTTTCGGTTACTTAAGCTTTTCAATCCCATAACTTGCAATTCAAAAACTGTACGCAACAGTTTATATAATGAGAATAAAATTTTTTGAACTATCATATTTATTTTTATTTTATAGCTTTAAATCAATATGGCGTGTGGCACATGTTTGATCAAGTTCATCACTATTTAATTAAAATACATATTTTTGTATTAATTTTTTTTTTCAATCTGCAAATTTTTATTTAATTTTGTTTGATTTTTACAGTTTGTAAAACATTACATTCATATTATTATCAAATACATTTCGTAAATACGTCAATTCCGCGATGCGCGTCATCACATTAAAATTTGGTTTTCTCCCCCATACATATGTTACGGCTAATGTGCATAGAGCGGCGAATATGCACATTCGCCAGTAAATATGCATATTCATCTGCTACTTTGGGCAATGTGAGTTCAACCTTACCTACTAAATTTGGATAATGTACACATTTGCCACTTAACGTTGGTAAATGTGGATAAATTATTTATTGTAGATTATTTATGCTAGTGTACTTTCTGCTTAAGAAAGAATTAAGATGGAACTTCGCTATTTCCTTATCGATTATGGTGAAATTTGACATGAGCGATGGAAATGGGATTCTAAAATGATTTTTGGAAGAAGTTCTGGAATGTGGCGAATTAGGATGGAACTTCGCTGTTTCTTAACCGATTATGTTGATATTTAATAATAATTTATTGAGTTTCACTACGCGCGCGAGTTACGTCCGGTGGACTCACCGTCTTCAACGACGAGTCAAAAATATTTTATTCTTAATAATCAGCATTTCATTGTAATATAATACATATAAAAATGTTCTTAATAATTATTTATCAGCATTTGATTTTAACGTAATATAATAATTCTTGTTTTTGTTTTGACTAAAATTTATTTCAATAACTATAATTACATCTGCATATGCATTTTTGTCAATGCATTTTACTCTAATTCTTAGAAGTATATTTTATACATACTTCTCTACTTACTTTCTTTATATTTTTTATCTGAACACTTGCATTGTATAATATAAAATTAAAATCAGAATTATTGTAACCTCCGACCAACGCAGTGATTAAAAATTATAAAAAAAAATAAATTTATTATAACTAAAAAAGAAATTATAAAGTAAAGTGTTGTTTCTTTTCATTCAATCCATGACTGCAAGTTATAATTCACGCGGTTTAATTAACATAAATAAACAGATTTTTTATAATCTAGTACAACAAAAATTAAGTGATATCTGGCCAACCCCTAATTTAACTTAGAGTTGTAGAGGCTAACGGCTTCGGTAACTCTCACGGGCACGCTGGAGGTCGCTGCGTTTCCCCCCTCTTAGCCCACCGAGGGGCTCTATATTTAAACTTCAGGAGACGTGGGAGCCTGTAACGGTGTACTAATATATTTGCAGCCGTTAACATAAAGATATCAGTGGTCATGAAGAATTACCTTCATCTTTTCCCCTAGCTCATCGAAGAGGTATATTGTTGGTCGTGGATATATTTGTTTAAATTTTTTCTTCATGATTCTCACTGCTTTCATGATAACCTACACACTAGGTGACGTATTAGACCGCTTAGACGTAACTTAACCCATACGGGTCATTTTCTCACGAATAATAATAATAACAAATGGTAAGCGAATAAATAAAAAAATTAAAGATTCCAACTGATTCCTTAGGTAAATGAAAAAGATATATTTACAAAAAAAAAATATAATATGCATTCAACAAAAATTGACTCCCAATTTAGTATCGGTATAATTGATGTTCATAGCAAATTATATAAACCAAAAAACCCTAAGTACGCGAAACTGTACTAATCTTAATACTAAGAACTTAACTTAAGAAAAAAAAAATTGAATCAAAAATAAGAAGGAAAATTTAGAAAATAAAATAAAATATAAAAATTAATAAAGAAATTATGAATGGATGGTGATGATGTAGTTATCCAGTGATGTGATGGTTGTTTACCGCTGAATATTCGATGGTATTACTCGTTCATGGATTTTTGTATTATCATCATTGATGATTGCATCAAAATATAATTTTATTGTTGGTAATGTAATGACTCACTCATTCATAATTTATATCGATGTCACAATAATTATGTGTAACTGTTTTTGGTAAAATAATGTTTTAAGGCCAACTAGGCTTCCAGAAAATACAACTTCTGTTAGGTTTAACTTATTAAAATTGTCTGTTATTAATAATAATTATTATTTTGAACAAATTACATTTGTATAGTTTTGATAATTTATTTGAGATCGATGTATTATTAACGGTTATTAAATTTGAATTTATATGATTTATTAATAATGAACTTATTAAATTAGTTCGAACACAGCGTGTAATATCATTTAAAAACGTCCTTGCACATGAGATATGCCCATCATAATCTTCACACAATACAAAAAAATTATTCTATCACTAATATAATTCAACAAGGTAAAATGTAGTTAATACGTTATGAATTAGTGGATACACTTTGAAACTTAACAATCTATAACTATCTCAGAACATTACACCAATTCTAAAATCTAAACTGGAACCTCTTATTTGATTTTTGACAAATGGTCTACTTAAGAAATCAGTTCTCGACCATATAAGAAACTACTCAACAGCACTTCGATAAAAAACCTGAAAACGGTATTTCATGTATCGGAATATTAAATAGAATTTTAGTCATATATGAATATGTACCTATGTAGAATGTTCTAAAATATTCTATTTATTTCACAAAATTTCACGACACTTAATTTCAAAAACTAATTTAATTTAAAGTAAAAGTCTGGACAAAAATAAAAGATAATTATTCAGCCCGATCTATTTCACAGGATAAGAGCACAAGATAAACTCATTTTTTTTTCAATTACCACCGATTACCATCGCAAAAAAAATTTGACTCTCATACCAAACCAAATAAGGGGAACCTATATCGATCATCATTCAAAATCTGATAATAAACACAAATTAAAATTGCAAAGTAGGCGCAGTGATGTTAAACTTGTAACAAAGAATTCGTTACAAGCCGGAATCTGCAAACATGTCGCACTGCGTGCCGCACGTAGAAGCGGAGTAATCCGATGTGCGCACAGTGCGACATGTTTGCCGATCCTGGCTCCTACCTCCCCTGAAGTTTAAATCTAGAGCCCCTCGGAGGGCTAAGCGGGGGAAGCGCAACGACCTCCCGCGTGCCCGTGAGAGTTACCGAAGCCGTTAGCCTCTACAATTCTAAGTTAAATTAGGGGTTTGCCAGGTACCACTTAATTTTTGTTGTACTAAGATTATAAAAATATTGTTTATTAATGATAATTAAACCGCGCGCGCGCAGTGAAACTCAATAAATTAGTATTAAATTTCATCATAATCGGTTAAGAAACAGCGAAGTTCCATCTTAATTAGCATTCCATTCCAGAATTTCTTCCAAATATCATTTTAGAATCCCATTACCATCGCCCATGCCAAATTTCATCATAATTGGTTAAGAAATAACCTATTTCGTTCCTATGTGGCCATATTCCAGAACTCCTTAAAATATCATTTTAGAATCCCATTTCCATTATACTTGTCGAATTTCATCATAATCGGTAAAGAAATAACCGAGTTCGTTCCTGTGTGGCCATATTCCAGAACTTCTTCCAAAAATCATTTTAGAATCCCATTTCTATCGCTCATGTCAAATTTCATCATAATCGGTTAAGAAATAACCAATTTCCATTTACAAAATCCCATATTCTTTCTAATTTAATAATGGTACACTGGCATAAATTTAGTGTACAAATTTCCATTTCTAGAGGAAAATTACATTCACCAATGACCTATGGGAAATGTGCACATTCATCGGAAAATGTACGAAATATGAGTATTTTATTCAACTTTTACCACTCACTTTGGGAATTATGCACATTTACCGATGAATGTGTACATTCTTCTATTTTGTACATTAGCCGTAACATATATAATGGAAACAGACGCGAGCCAACCGATATGCTAACATCCTCAGCAACTTCTCTAATAGTGATTTGATGATTCTCCGTAACAATTTTCTTCACTGTTTTCATCGGTTGTTGACGTGCTGGGGCGTCCAGAGCAGACATCGTCATTAACTCGGCCTTCTGTGAAGAACTTGTACCACTTATAAACATTTTTTTTTGCTCAAAGTAGATTCCCCAAATGGCACAGTCAACATTTTAAGTGCGTTGGAGCACTTAATTTTATGGTTCACAGAAAAATGTTTAGCACAGATTCTTTGATCCATTTTTCCGATAGCAAAACATCACTAAGCACATCAAAACACGTCTAACCTTTATATCTGTCAAAAACAAACTAAAAATTCAAAATCTCTGATAATGTCAACATAATGTGTTGGGGACGTGTGTGCCAACATCATAAAAAGAAAAACAAAATTCGAAAATCGACTGTACATAAAAGCCTGCGAAATTTGAAGTCACCTTTTTTATCAAACCACGTATATTACTCAAAACAAAATAAGAAACACTTACTTTTACGTTTATAATTATTTTTGTGGATTAAATTTACTAAAATTAATTAAGTTATATTTTGCATTAATCTATTGTTCATATATGTGCCCAAAACTTGGTTTCCATCCCATAACTGCAAAATCTAGCAGAACTTAAAATCGAGCTTAATACTTAAATTTCACCTGTAATTGATCCCCCATCAACTACTACGAGGGTCGCTCTAGATTAGTTCTTCTCCAACTGTGGGCCGCGGCCCCCTAGGGAGCCGTGGAGCTGTTACCAGGGAGCCTTAAAACCTAGCCTTAATAACTCTAATAAACCGCACAGTTTAAATTTTATTCTATCCAAATCTACCAATTTCTAAAAAGAATTTCATTAATCCGATTAATTTATCATGACAGTTGAGAAAAAGTAGGCACCAGGTTTGGGTAATAAAACGTTTTACTATTCAACGCAACAAAGTTGACTAGAGTTATAAAATGAGTAGCAGTTTTGTTTATAGTAAACAATTACGAAGGGTTTTTAACTATAAAAAAATATAAAGGGCTGAAACCTCACGAGGTGATCAGAACTTCGGTCTTTGGTATCTTCAATAATGTCATAAAGTTGGTGTGACAGTTTTGACATTATTGATTTCTATTTTAACCAAATTATATTTACTTATACAACAACAGCCAAACAGGTCAAAAGCTTCAATAATATGGGTACAGGCATCCAATTTAAAACGAAAAATCGTATTCTAGAACTTTATACCAAAAATAGTATAACAAATTATACTGATACTTCTAACCGTTTAACAGACCATATTCCAGAAACTTATCCAAAAACTCATTTTAGAATCCCATTTACAACTCGCATGTGAAATTTCATAACAAACGGGTAAGGAATAACTAAGTTCCATCCTACAAAGCCATATTCCAAAGCTTTATCCAAAAATCATTTTATAATCCCATTTCCAACACACATATCAAATTTCATCATAATCGGTTAAGAAATAGCAAAGTTCCATCATACTTGGCCATATTCTTGAACTTCGTCCAAAACTCATTTCAGATTCCCAATTTGAATACACATGTCGAATTTTATCATAATCGGTTGAGAAATGGGCAAGTTCCATCATATTTAGCCATATTCCAGAACCTGATACAAAACTAATTTTAGAATCCCATTTCCATTACTCATGTCGAATTTCATCATAATCGGTTGAGAAATGGCCAAGTTCAAACATACTTGGCCATATTCCAGAACTTCATCCAAAACTCATTTTAGAATCCCATTTCTAACATACAAATTAAATTTCATAATAATCGGTTGAGAAATAGACAAGTTCCATCATATAAAACTACTTTCGATTCTCCTTAAACACTTGTTAAACAAACTAATTAAATTAAAACATTTAATTTAGATTTTTAAAAAATTAATATATTTTCGGAAACACTGTGTTTCCATCATCAGATTATAAAAGTATCTACAAGGTAGTAACAATGTAGTAATACAATTTTTTTACATAAATATTGTCCGTTTTGAAATCCTCTCATTTTGCATTGTGTGTGTATGTATACAATTTCATGACCTGCCTCAATCAGAGTATAAATTGGGCAACTCATTGACAGGTTACCATTTAAAGTTAATCAAATTTAATATTTATGTTTACATAAGGAAACAATTTGCATTTTTCAATTTTGCGATGACAATTTCTAAAAGAAAATTCTGTTTTTTGTGGAAATGTTGTGTGTGTTATTTACTGTGTAGATGAAACTTCTGGTGATACTACTGTTGGTGTACATAAATTGTGTTGATGGTATTTTTACAACTCGAACAGGCAACTTGTTTTGGGGCCCAAATCAGAATTTAGAATTCTTGTTTTATTTTTTCTGATGTACCAGCATTCCAATGGATCTAGTAATCTATTGTCCTTCACATGTTTTATTAGGCTTAGGCTAGACACATCTACATTATGACCGGATTCCAGTATATGTTTGGCCACTGATGATTTTTCACTTCGATTACATTTAATACAGGCCAGATGTTCTTTATATCTTTCGGATATAGCTCGCCTCGATTGTCCGATGTACATTTTATCACAATCATTGCACTGTATTTTATAAATTCCGCATTTATCTACATTTTCAGTTTTGTCTTTTGTCGACCCTAACAGTTGGCCTAATTTTGACTCGCTACTTTCCACTAGATCCACTTTAAAATGTTTCCATTGTTTCTTCAACTTTGATGACAGTTCTCTGTGATAATTTAATTTACATCTCACTATTGTTTCAGAAATATGGGACAAAGTTGTTGCGTCTGTTAATGCTTTTTTCCTCAAACAGGCCCGAGTTATTTGGTCCACCATATCACTTGTGTATCCGTTTACCATAGCGATTTGTTTTATTTTTTGTAGTTAAGCCTCGTAATCTTCCAGATTTTGTGGAATATGGACCAGCCGGTGTATCATGCTGTTGAAAGCCGCTCGCTTATGTTGAACAGGATGATAAGACTCGTTAATGATATATCTGTCGGTTGCGGGTTTTTTGCGATGTATGCTGAAGTGGAATTTATTTTCATCTTTTTCTCAAAGATACACAAGCCCGGTAACCAAATGAGACCTATTGTATCGAACAATAATGCGCCGTGGGAAAAGATCTCAAAATGGCTAGTGGAGCAGTTATCAAAACTAGGCCCTCTCCCAGGACGGAACATTAAAAATGTCTATGAGCTGACAGACAAATTGCAAAGAGAACAAATCCAACAACAAGAAATCATGGTATCGTTCGACGTCACAGCTCTTTATCCTAGTATCCCGATCGACGAGACCTTACTTATTCTATCGGAGTGGCTGGAAAACCAACAAATAGACCAGGATTCCATAGACTTATACTGCTATCTAACGCGAACATGCATGAAAGAGAGCTATTTTCAGTTCAGGGGCCTGATTCTCTAAAAAATAAGATAATGTGTAAAAGGGTAAAGCAACCGTTTACACATTTACACTCTATTTTCTGATTCTCTAAAATTTGAAAATGATATAATGTAAATATTCAAGCAAAATTTCCGTCAAAAGTTTACCTTAGTTTTTTATCTTGGGAAAAGTATTTTGTTCCAGTATAACGTCAGTTAAATTGAATTTAAAATTCATTACGAGTAATAGTGGAATAATTAGTATTAAAATATACGTAGATTATATATAAATTATATAATATGTGTTGTGATATTAACAGGTAGGTCTAGACCGCGAGCCATCTCTTTCGAAATTAGCTTTCAGAATGGTTCAAAGTACAAGGATTTTTTTCTTATTTAAATTTAATTTTATGAACTAGACTTATTACTCCAAGAGGAAAGCTAGCCACTAACCAACAAAAGAGTGCATTGTTAAGCTTTTTAGAGGAGAACACCGATTTTGCTCATGACAGGTAAGTAACAAAGTTATTATATTTATTTTATAAGTGTTAATCATATATGTTGCAAGTAGATTCGAGGGAGATGCCGGTGCAGAAACTCAGCAGTTAAAATGGGCTGAAATATCTACCATTTTAAATAGTTTGGGCGGAAATGCAGAACAGTGGAAGCAGTATATTGGCGAGATTTGAAGTAAGATAAATGAAATTGTATAAAATGTCTTAATATATAACATATTGTTACCAAATTTCAGAAGAAACACAAAAGCAAAAGCAAGTGCTGAAAAACGGCTCCAAGAGGAATCGGGAGTAAATGGGTATCGTAAAACTAAAACTCTGGACGAATATGAGAAGAGGGTTGTTAGCATTATTTCGCTGGCAGTTATAGATGGAGATGGCGAGAGCCAACAAAGGGGTTTCGGAGACACATAGGTAAGTTCTCATTAGGTTATGTGAAACAAATAATAATAATCAACCGATTGATATATAGACTTTGAGTTACTCTGAAGTAATTGATAAAGATCCTCCTATCCAAGCAGAATACCTTGTCATGGATGACGAGTTAGTGGAAATCATCAATGCTGAGCAGGAGTTACAACCCGAACCTCCTAGCGCAAAAAAAATTAAACCTGCACCACGCAAAAGGAATCTTAAGTGGCCGAGGGTTGTTAAACCTTCGGGCGAATCAACCGCCAAACTTCTCGCACATGAAGAGAATAAATTAGACTTCGAAAGGGAGAAATTCGATTTCTACAAAACTCTAGAATTGCAAAAGCTGGATTTAGATCGAAGAAGTACAGCTGCCTTAGAGCTAATTGCAGAAAAGCTTTCGTCCAATTAGTTTTCATATTTATTTTCTTTATTATGTACAAAATGTAAAAAAGAAAAACTGAATTATATTTATTTTCAATACACAAATTTATTGTTTTCGTAACACCTTAAATCGGTACATATATTTTTAAAGATACTTCTTCTTTAATTAAAATATTCTTGAATTAGAATGTTTCGCGCATCTATTCCTCTTTGTAGCATGATACTTGAAGCACTAGTCGTTTCATTCAATTCTAGATTTTGAGCATCATCCGATTCATCCACCAACTCTAAATAATCAGGTACATTGTTAATAACCATTATGTTATGTAACACGGCACAGGCGTTTATAATAGTGCCTGATTTTTGAGGTGAATACCGAAGAATTCTGTCCCGGCCCAATATTCGGAATCTATTTTTTAAAGCACCTATGCATCGCTCGACACTATTTCGTGCCTTTCTATGTGTCACATTATATGCTTCTTCTGACTGGCTTACAGTATTTCTGATCGGTGTCATTAACCAGGGTCGCTGCTCATAGCCGCTGTCACCTAAATTACAAAACGAAACAGATATGTTTATAATTATATTAATTAATTAAATTTTTATATAATTAACCTATTAACCAAGAATGGGTATTTCCATTATTAAAAATACGCTCCATATAGCGTTCTACTTGGTTGTTGTGCCAAACATAGGTGTCATGGGCCGTTCCTCCATAACGGGCATTAATGCTTAAAATTTGCAGATCATATTTGCAAATCTAGAAATATATTTATGAACGTATTTATTTTTACCATTATGTATTTTCGGTGTTTACATCAATACTTACTATCTCGACATTTTTAGTATGAGCCTGTAAAACCGTCAACAATAAATATACGATTTTAATTTTGTTTTAATTTTATTTGAATACAAATATTTAATTTTAATTTAATTTATAATAATTTAATTTTTTTTTTGTTTTTATTTTCGGATTACCAACACGTTTGACAATTTTGTGAGAAGTGACTTTCCTTTTTACATAATTCTAATTATAACAATTAGTGAATATAATATGAAGTTAGCTGTGATAGAATTCAGCAACTAAATAATGTGAAAGTGTTATACATTATGAAACTGGTATACTATTTTAACGTTTCAACAAAATACAATAATTTTACATGTACAGTCAGAAACATTCAGATGTATACGGCAAATTAAAATCAACGAAACACTTTTTTTTTTTTTTTTACTTTTTTTATTTTAAAAATACATAAATATGAAGTAAATATGTATAGCTATGTGATAACATTATTGATAAAAAATAAAATTTTAAATATGATATCTTCTGTTTGGTTTTTAACTTTATCTTTAAATTTCCTTCTAAATATGAGCCGTATACATCTGAATGTTTCTGACTGTAAGTAACAAAATTTTCCTTAAATTATGAATAAATTTATCTAATTATATTTTATCTTTTCTTTTAGGTTTCTTATAACTTCAGTGGTCAACCAGGTGATGTATGCACGCCAACACAGTGAATTTACGATAAGTTTTAGTTTATAATATCAGTGATTTTAATTATTAATGAAATTTCATTTCAGGTGATTTTCTCTGGATCTGTACAACATCAATTGGCATCGCATATCCGATTAGTTTGTTATAAATCAATGCTTATATCTAAAAATATATAAAAATTATTATTCAAATAAATAAATTGATACTAATTAAACTTAATTATTTTGACTTAATTGATGAGTTTTCCTTTTATTTCACGTATTTTATTACAGGTGTTGAACATACCGCCGCCCATGAACATCGTAGATTTCATCGTCTTGATACAGGTAATACGCACAATTTTGTTATTGCTCTATCCACTTCACCGTCGATTGTTTTTAGCGTTACGGTTCTAACGAGGTCATCATCGCCTGGATGTATTCTTATGATTTTACCCATTTTCCACTGATTGATCAATGGGTTGTCTTCCTTTATCATTGCAATATCTCCAATCTCCAGATTTGTTCTTTCGAATTTCCATTTTGTCCGTTGTTGTAAAGTATTGATGTACTCCTTATACCATCGTTTCCATAATAATTGCAACATCTTTTGTATGATTTGCCAGTGATTTAAACGATTGTAACTTTCTGTAATGTCTGGTTGAGTAACTGGAAATAATTGTTGTCCCACCAGGTAATGTGCAGGTGTGAGAATGTCATCATCATCTGAGCTGGCTCGGTAGAGTGGTCGTTGGTTCAACATTCCTTCAACTTGAACTAACAGCGTCTCTAGCTCTTCGGTAGTTAATATTTGACTTCCAGTGACCTTCTCAAGCTGTAATTTTATGGACTTTATCCCGGCCTCCCATAATCCATCAAAGTGCGGTGCATAAGGAGGAATAAAATGCCAATTGACTTCATGATCTCTCAACAGCTTGGTTGCTATTAACCTGGAATTACTTTTAAGAAATTGATTAAGTTCTGCTAATTTTCGTTGAGCACCACGGAAGTTTGGTCCATTATCAGTAAATATATCTGTACACATTCCTCTTCTAGCAATAAATCGTGCAAATGCAGCCAAAAATGCATCTGTTGATAAATTGGAGACAATTTCTATGTGAATTGCTTTAGTGCACATACAGACAAACACACAGATATATGCTTTATGTGATTTTTGACCACGACCTCGAATCGCATAAGTTTTGATTGGTCCTGCGAAATCAATTCCCACTTTCTTAAAAGGTTTGACTAATTCGACACGTTCTTTGGGCAGCATTCCCATCTTTTGACTCGACAATATTTTCTTCTGTTTGGTACAATTAATACAACCATTTATGGTCTCTTTTATTATATTCCTGGCCTTGACTATCCAAAATTCCCTTTTCAATACGTTGTATAAATAAGATGGCCCACAATGTAAATATTTTAGATGATAGTATACCACCATTCCCTTAACTATTGGGTCATCTCCTGGTAGCACTACTGGGTGTTTTTGTTGAAATGGTAGGGGTGCTCTTTCAATACGGCCGCCGACTCGTACAATGCCGTTGACGTCTAATATTGGATCTAACGCCTTCAACTTGCTTTTAATGTGTACTTGCTCGTTCTATTTTAAACAACGGATTTCATCAGCGAAGTGTTGATTTTGTATTTCTTGGTACACTCGATTACTGGTGACATGTATTTCTGCTAGTTTAAGACAACCGATCTGCTTAGTTGGTTTTTCCATCTTTTTATTGTAGTACCAACGGTATACGTAAGTTAAAATTCCCAAAAATCGCCGGTAGTTTGAGTTACGTTTATATGTCTCGTAGATGATTGATTGCACCTCGGTTGTAGTTACATTCATATTTATTAGATTGTGCCGCATCTCTAATTGGTTTGTTTGGTTGACTTTTCCCATTATAGGCCAATGTGACTTTTCCTGAAGAATAAATTCCGGACCATTCCACCATAATGCATGATCCTTTAGCTGTGCAGGTGTCAAACCTCTAGTAGCACAATAGGCTGGGTTTTGAGCGCTATTTACATAATGCCAATGTTCTCTTGGTAGACTCTCCCTTATTTCACTGGTTCGGTTGGCTACATACACTTTCCATCTCTTTGGCACCTGAAAAATCCAGTCCAATACGACCTTGGAGTCGGTCCCAGCAAACATTTGGCTATCGGTAATATTGTAAATGTTCTTCACGTATTTCATCAATCTGGTCAAAATCAAAGCACCGTTTAGTTCTAATCTGGCTATCGACACATTCTCAAGGGGTGCAACTAGGGCATCCAATATCGGTACGAAATCAGCCCATCGGTATTTCGATATTTAATTTTGTCAAAACCGGAATACCGGTATTAATACCGGTATTGATAACCGACTATAATAAATTGCTTTATCTGAAAAATTAAAATGCGTATAAATTATAAATTTACTAAAATTAAAACAGTTTCATTTGGATATTGGAATTCATGTTTATTTCGTCTCACATATTCATTGCATAGGCTGTGCATTATAAATTGTTTTCATGGTTTATTTTATAACAAGCTCTTAAAAAACATAAACAGCTTAAGGTTTCGTCACTTAGTGATGACCGTATTTTGGTACATATTTGTCCTGAAGAAGAAAAGGCCCTCTCGGATTCAACGCTTGTGGATGGTAGAGTTAGAAGGTTCGTACACTAACTGTAGATTCGGACCTCGTACCCCATCCTCCTCCAAGCTAGCCATTTCACGCTTCACAATTTTTTCCAAGCATTTATATTTGAAACTCCATCGCGAATAGCCATATTCAGTTGCTCTTGTAATGTAAGCTCCGCTTGTTCTGTTGAATAAACTATTTCATCATCAACTTCAGCTTCCATTTCGACAGTAGTTTCATTTTCGTGGTGCATATTCGAAATTGAAAGTCGATGAATAATTTTGAGTATTAGATTTGTTAATGCAGTCTTAGACAGGCGTTCAAACAATATGCCAGTTGGAGGATTAAGTACTTCTTGGTTTCCTTTATGTAAATATTGCACGAGGTTAGAGAGATGTCGTCTTTCTTTTATTTTAATAATTAAAAATTCCCTTAATGACTCATTTAATTGTCCTGTTTCCAACTTACTTAGCATAAATGCCAAAGTTGCATCAGCAGAGAGTAGATTTGCGTCTCTACGACATAAAGCTTCTACCGCTAATTTCAATGGCAACAACATAGAGACAGTGTTCGACAAAATTTTCCACTCCAGATCTGTGATACTGATGACGGAGCTCACGTCGATTAAGCTTTTCAAAATTGAATTTTTCACCTTGCAAAACCGTTCCAGCATGATTAATAAACTATTCCAACGCGTTTTTGTGTCTAGAATCAGGGAAAGTTCTTCTCCAAATTCTTGTTTAATATATTGCTGGAGAACTTCGTTCTTGGTTGGACTACGCCGAAATAATTTAACAACCGCACGTACTTTATTTATTATTGGAAATAAATCTATTAACTCAATTTGGCCACTGGAGCTGTCATCGATTATCAAACCGTCGTCTTGCTCCTGGTCTTCGAAATCCTCACGAGCTTCATCAACATCTTCATTTTCGTCATCTGTCTCTGATTCGTTGGATGTCGCTTCGTACCCGAATTCTTGAACCTGATATAAACTTTTAACCACCGCTAATTGAATTGCATGAGCCATGCATAGTTGGTGGTCAATTGCCATTAGTCAACCGAGTTTTTTCATGACGGATGCTCCGTCCGTAGTTATACATACAATATCTCGGTTTATTTGGATATGGTATTCATTGCGATGACTTTCAATGAGACTGACACATTTCTCTGCTGGGAGAGCCCCTTGGATGCGCGACAAACCCAAATTCCACAATTTGTTTTGTGTGTGAATATTTATATTCACATAACGCTTATTTTTGACAGAGGTCCATTCATCAAAAGTTATGCTGAATTTTACACCTTGCAATTTGAGTGCTGCTAACTCTTTTGTGACTGATTCCCGAATTAATTTCGCGTGATTTATTACAATTTGCCGGATAAATAAACATTTTTAACAAATACCGGGATTACCGGTATTGGTCATTTCGGTATCGGTATTACAAAAATGACGGTATCCCGGGATACCGGTATTCAAAATACCGGTATTGAATGCCCTAGGTGCAACCTTTGTTTTGGCTGTCAGCAGTCTACTGGTCCGATTCGTTGAATCACATATATAAATTGAGGCTGCATAAGCATTTTCACTGGCATCACAAAAGCCGTGCATACTAATGATTGAATTATTTATGATGTGCATCCATCTAGGTACCTTTAACTCAGCTAAATCGTTCATTTCGGTTCGCATGGTCAGCCACTCATTTAACAATGGCTGTGGGATCTCTTCATCCCAACTAATATTTTTTAGCCACAAACTTTGGTAAAGCATTTTGACTCTAACAGTAAATGGTGACAAAAGTCCCAGTGGGTCAAATAATCGACTGGACTCAGATAATAGCCCTCTTTTTGTGGTACGTGGTATTGGATCAAGACGTACGGAATACGTGAATTCGTCTTCGACTGGAGACCATAAGAGTCCTAATACCTTGGTTGACTCGGAAAGCGTATCAAATTCCTTTTTGGTTTGTATGTGTTGCTCCTCAGATTCCAGCAACATATCCGCATTGTTAGACATCCATTTTCGTAAATTGAGTCCTGCGTTTAATAGTATCTGGTTAATTTCACATTTTAGTTGAAGTGCCTCTTGTAATGTACTGGCACCGGTCATCAAATCATCCATATATACGTGATTTCGTATTGCGTTGGCTGCTTTTGGATAGTTGCTTTCGTTCTCATCTGCTACTGCTTTTAAAACTCTAGTAGCTAAGAATGATGACGGTGACATCCCATACGTAATTGTGTTAAGCTCATAGATATCAATTGGTTGGCCCGGATCCTCTCGCCACAAAATTCTTTGGAATTTTCTGTCGGCAGGGTGTAGCCACATCTGGCGATACATTTTTTCAATGTCGGCCACGAATCCTACAGCATGCGCACGAAACTGCAACAAAATAAAAAATAATGAGCTTTGTATATTTGGTCCTATCGCCAAAATGTCATTCAAAGACTTCCCCGTGTTCGTTTTGGCTGATGCGTCGAACACGACACGCAGCTTCGTGGTTGCACTGGATTCCTTGTACACTCCATGGTGAGGCAAAAATAAAGAAAATCCGGTAATTTCGGTGGTTAATTTTGTCATATGACCAAGTTTCTCGTACTCAGCCATGAAGTCTCGATACCGAATGTCAAAGTCGTGATTTTGCTTGAACTTCCGCTCCATGGCCAACAGTCGCGCTTTAGCGGTATAATATGATTCTCCTAATGTTGATGAAGAGTCTACAAGTGGTAATTTTACAACATAACGGCCATCCTGATGTCTTGTTGTCGTCTTACAAAAAACTCTCTCGCAAAATTCCTCGTTTGGTTCTGGCTCGAATTTTTCGATTGTAGGTAAGCCTTCGTCGGACCAAAATTGTTTTAATGAATCATTCACATCTTTTAATTCAGTACAAAATGTGGAAACCCCCTTTTCGTTTTCGTTGGTGTAAGAACCCGCCATTATCCACCCTAATTTGGTTTTTTGTGCGATAATTGAACTATCCCTGCTTTTAATTTGGTCTTTACTCATCAATGAAAAGAAATGCTCGGCTCCAATTAGCAAATCTATTCGTCTATTATGTGGTCGACTGGGATCAGCCAAATATTTGAGATCCAGCCGGTTTAGAAAAGATATCTTTACGGTCACAGGTGTCACTACATTGGTAATTGTTGGTGTGATGTATGCTTTAACTGGTAATTGAAATTCTGAGTTGAAGTGTGGCCTAATGATAACAGATGCAACGCCTTTGGTAAAGCCTGCTTCTAAATGGTTTAAACCTCGTATTTGCAATTTAGCATATTCTATTGGAAATCGTTGAATACATTGTTCGGTAATGAAGGAAGACTCTGATCCTGAGTCTAACAGTACTCTGCATGTCTGCCATTGCCCCACAGAATCCAAAATATTTACCAAGGCGGTAGGTAACAACGTGCCTATCGGTTCAATAGATTGCTGCATGCAAGTAGCTGAACCACTTTCCTTTGTTGAGATGTTGTCGATAGTTTCACTTTTATTAACATTTGGTTTGCTGGGTATGGTTGAAATCATGTGCTTATTTTGGTTGCACGAAAGTGATGTCGATGGCGTCTCTTCAGTGGTTGCTACATTATTGTTGACCTGTTTCGTAATATTATTCACACCTTTGTTATCATCCAAATGTAATAATGAATTGTGGCGCTTATTGCAATGACGGCAACTCCTTTTGGATTTACACAGGTAAACTATATGATTGTCGGCTAAACAGTTGAAACATCTCCGCTCATTACGCATTAATTTTCGTCTTTCATCTACGTTCATGTCCTGAAACTTGCCGCATTGATACAATTGATGTTGATTGGTGTGACAAACAGAGCATGCAAATGTGGTAGTAAACGAATGAATTTTTTGTGATTTGACAGCTGCTTTTACATGTCTTTCCGTTGAAAATGTCTCCAAAGCATCAGCACGTGACTCTAAGAATTCGAAAAATTTGTCGATGGTAGGGTAATCATCATCTACAATTTTTTGAGCCCATAAACTTCGACTTTCATGATCGATTTTGTTGATCAATATATACAGTAGCCAGGGATCTCGTAGTTCAGCTTCTTCTCCTAATCCCTTCAAGCCTCTCATAACTTCATCAGATACGTCGTGAAGCTGACGTATACTGTCGGCGGTAGCATTTGTAACCTTTGGTTGTTCCATGAATGTCTGTATGAATTTTTCTACGCTGTATTTCTTCCTGTCATATCTTGCCTTCAGCTTGTTTATTGCTAATAAATAATTTGCGTCGGTGATCGGCATGTGCTTCAATAAACGGGCTGGTTTCTCTTTTAATAAACTCATAAGGTATTGATACTTCTGGATCGGTTGCAATGTGCTATTATGTATTGAAGAGAGAAACATTTCATAAAATGTTTGCCATTCGGTGTATTCCCCATTAAACAGTTTGATATTTATTTTGGGTAATTTAACGTCCGAATTTCTATCACGTGATGTAACTGTAGTGTCATTTATCGTTATCCTTCCACTAATATCTGGATCACTCGAGGTAGTCAGTGCACGTATAGCCTTTTTAAGATGGGTTGCTACGAAGAAATATAAATCCTCAAATTCGTCAAATTGCTGTTGGTCATTTTTATCCAGAGCATATATGTCTTTCTCAATTTTGCAAAATTCTCCGAACATTTCCTCGGTCCTATCTAATTTGACTTCTAGTTCATCAATGCTTACTTCATCCTTCTTTAAATCTGTTATAAATGTCTTTAACCGTATAAAACTCCGTTTCAAATTTGATCGTTGTAGTCGTAGACTTTCTAAAGTAGCCATTATCACTATCACGTAAATTATTCACTTAAGTATATTTGATTACACCCACACAAATGTTCGTGGCAAATATGAATTAACTTGGATAAATTAGCTGGTGTGATACGAATTCCGATAACTCAAATAACTTTTAATGATTGCAATATAGCAGATCAGATTTCTATTTCGATTATTCAATTCACGTTTTCACAGCTGGATACACTTTCAGGTTATGTTTTAGCAACTGGACTTTGTTGCTAATTCGACTATTCAATTCACGTTTTCACAACTGGTTACACTTTCAGGTTATGTTTTAGCAACTGGACTTTGTTGCTAATTCGACTATTCAATTACAAATAACACGTTTTCAAAGTGTGTTTCAAATTTTAGGTTAAGTTTTCGAAACTTAAAATCATAGAATAACACGTTTAACTTGGTGGACCTTTAGGTTAGGTTTCAGTAATTTGATTTTACTGCTAATTTATTCAATTTCAATATACATATAACGTGTTTTCAAAGTGTTGTCACACTTTAGGTTAAGTTTTCGAAACTTAAATTCACGAAAAAAACGTTTTCGTAACTAGGTAAACCTTTAGGTAGGTTTCAGCAACTTGAATTTATTGCTTATTCTACGTTCCGAATTCCAATATACAAATCCACGTTTTCACAGTGTGGTAAAACTTAGGTTAAGTTTTCAGAACTTAAATTTCACAAATAACACGTTTTCACAGCTTCAACTTTTAGGTTAGGTTTTCACAATATATATTTCAAATGCGTTGCTATATAAGCCTTCGGAATAAGTTTGCTTTACTAAGCTTCGACGATTCACTTTACAATATAAATTTATTTTATCACATACAAATAAATTACTTATCTGAATTGTTTGGCTGCACTGTGATGTTGTGATGACTTCTCCTTTGATTATACGATATTTTCGCTGTTTCGTGTTGGTAATCCGGCTCGAAGGACCATGTAAAACCGTCAACAATAAATATACGATTTTAATTTTGTTTTAATTTTATTTGAATACAAATATTTAATTTTAATTTATAATAATTTAATTTTTTTTTTGTTTTTATTTTCGGATTACCAACACGTTTGACAATTTTGTGAGAAGTGACTTTTCTTTTTACATAATTCTAATTATAACAATTAGTGAATATAATATGAAGTTAGCTGTGATAGAATTCAGCAACAAATAATGTGAAAGTGTTATACATTTTGAAACTGGTATACTATTTTAACGTTTCAACAAAATACAATAATTTTACATGTAAGTAACAAAATTTTCCTTAAATTATGAATAAATTGATCTAATTATATTTTATCTTTTCTTTTAGGTTTCTTATAACTTCAGTGGTCAACCAGGTGATGTATGCACGCCAACACAGTGAATTTACGATAAGTTTTAGTTTAAAATATCAGTGATTTTAATTATTAATGAAATTTCATTTCAGGTAATTTTCTCTGGATCTGTACAACATCAACTGGCATCGCATATCCGATTAGTTTGTTATAAATCAATGCGTATATCTAAAAATATATAAAAATTATTATTGAAATAAATAAATTGATACTAATTAAACTTAATTATTTTGACTTAATTGATGAGTTTTCCTTTTATTTCACGTATTTTATTACAGGTGTTGAACAGAGCCCTCTTTCGCCCGTTATAATAAGCATGCTCCACATCAGAGCTAGGCTTTTGGATGGTGATATGGGTACAATCAATTGCTCCAATTATCCCGGGAAACCCAAATTTATCATAAAACCTGAAAATAATATTGTGGGAATGTATTTATAAATTAGTCAACAGTCTATTGATACGTTGTCAGCTAGAAACCTACGTTCTCTTGATTTCATTCATTGAATGCTCGTTTTGCGAGAATTTTATGTAGCGCGGGGCAAGAATTTCGTCGATTGCTCTGCCAACAAGATCGATGCATCTTGATATTGATGTTTGGGAAAGACCAAGAAGAAAATCGTGTCCCACATTTTTCTGATAACCACCTAAAAAATAAAACAATCAGTTAATTTAATATCAAAAACTAATAAATGTAGGTAAATAGATAACTTACCATTAGCTACGACGCTTAAAAATGCTAAAACCTGAAGATGATGCGGGATGGACGTATTCCTTCGGGCCACACGCATACATGGTTCTAAGTCTGTAATTAATGACTGAACTAACAATTTAGGCAGCCGATAAAAACTGATAAATGTCGAGTCTGGTAACTCAAATACATTTTGAGTATCTCACATTTTTTTTCGGGTAATTCGCACATCTTTTACACGATGTCTCTCATCCGAATATTTAAAAACTAAAAACCGTAGCATAATCTAAAATAAATTTGATGATTTATTTTCCATCACAAATTGATATAAAATGAAAATTTCCACTTACTTCTTGTATATTTTCCAAGATTTTCCACTAAGCACCAAAAAATATAAATCTTATAATATTTGATCAATATTCATTATAATTTGAATTTATAAACAATTCGATGTACATAATAAATTCACAAGCAAACAAATTTGTAGATATCATAAAAACACATTTGACACTTGTGCTGGTTTGCTGAGTGATAATCTTTACGGCTGAATATAATGTTTTTACAGAATGCGATTTTAGTGAAACAAGATAAATTTTTGTGTAAATTTTTGATGTGTAAAATTTTACACGTTTTCCTATTTACACATTATCATATCTTTTAGAGAATCAGGGTGCAGGGGGATAATATACAAGCAAACGTTTGGAACATCAATGGGAAACTCCCTTTGTCTCCTTTTATGGCGAATTTGTTCATGGGTAACCTTGAAGAGAAAATGCAGACGCATCGGATATTCCCAAGAATCTGGTACAGATATGTGGATGATGTGTTTGCTGTCATTGGAAAGAACCAATCACGTCGACTTCTAAAATTCCTCAACAGTCAATCCCCATCGATCAAGTTCACTATGGAAAGTGAAGATAACAACCAGTTGCCATTCTTGGATATTATGGCCAAAAAAGATGAAAATAAATTCCACTTCAGCATATATCGCAAAAAAACCGCAACCGACAGATATATCATTAACGAGTCTTATCATCCTGTTCAACATAATCGAGCGGCTTTCAACAGCATGATACACCGGCTGGTCCATATTCCACAAAATCTGGAAGATTACGAGGCTGAACTACAAAAAATAAAACAAATCGCTATGGTAAACGGATACACAAGTGATATGGTGGACCAAATAACTCGGGCCTGTTTGAGGAAAAAAGCATTAACGGACGCAACAACTTTGTCCCATATTTCTGAAACAATAGTGAGATGTAAATTAAATTATCACAGAGAACTGTCATCAAAGTTGAAGAAACAATGGAAACATCTTAAAGTGAATCTAGTGGAAAGTAGCGAGTCAAAATTAGGCCAACTGTTAGGGTCGACAAAAGACAAAACTGAAAATGTAGATAAATGCGGAATTTATAAAATACAGTGCAATGATTGTGATAAAATGTACATCGGACAATCGAGGCGAGCTATATCCGAAAGATATAAAGAACATCTGGCCTGTATTAAATGTAATCGAAGTGAAAAATCATCAGTGGCCAAACATATACTGGAATCCGGTCATAATGTAGATGTGTCTAGCCTAAGCCTAATAAAACATGTGAAGGACAATAGATTACTAGATCCATTGGAATGCTGGTACATCAGAAAAAATAAAACAAGAATTCTAAATTCTGATTTGGGCCCCAAAACAAGTTGCCTGTTCGAGTTGTAAAAATACCATCAACACAATTTATGTACACCAACAGTAGTATCACCAGAAGTTTCATCTACACAGTAAATAACACACACAACATTTCCACAAAAAACAGAATTTTCTTTTAGAAATTGTCATCGCAAAATTGAAAAATGCAAATTGTTTCCTTATGTAAACATAAATATTAAATTTGATTAACTTTAAATGGCAACCTGTCAATGAGTTGCCCAATTTATACTCTGATTGAGGCAGGTCATGAAATTGTATACATACACACACAATGCAAAATGAGAGGATTTCAAAACGGACAATATTTATGTAAAAAAAAATTTATTACTACATTGTTACTACCTTGTAGATACTTTTATAATCTGATGATAGAAACACAGTGTTTCCGAAAATATATTAATTTTTTAAAAATCTAAATTAAATATTTTAATTTAATTAGTTTGTTTAACAAGTGTTTAAGGAGAAACGAAAGTAGTTTTATTTGTCACACTTGTTGTCGTCCACAAATTCATAATCTTTAAGTTCCATCATAGTTGGCCATATTCCAGAACTTCATCCAGAAATCGTTTTAAAATTCCAGAACTTCATCCAAAAAACATTTTAGAATCCCATTTCAAATACAAATGTCGAAATACATCGTAATCGGTTGAGAAATGGGCAAGTTCCATCCTACTTGGCCATATTCCAGAACTTCATCCAAAACTCATTTTGGAATCCCATTTCTAACATACACATTGAATTTCATAATAATCGGTTGATAAATAGGCAAGTTCCATCATATAAATAATTTGTTAACTATTCACTACATCCAAATCCAACCCCAACTCAACCCCAACTCAACTTCAACTCAACGCGCAAATTGACCCCTAATTTAACCTTCAAATCAATTCCCAATTCAATGCCCAATTCAATAATCAAATAAGCATATATAAAAAAATCGTAAATATTTATAAAAGCAGGTATTTTGGGTCAATTCGTATGGCAGGTACCACGCCCCCTTGACGTACAGTCTCCAAAAGCTTTTCAAATCTCCGCCTTGACCATAAAAACAGATTGGCGAAAAAAAATCCTAATCGGACAAGCCGTTCTTCTCTTCAGACAGACGAACGGACATTTTTTTTTTTTCATTTTCGGACTCAGAGACTTTCAAAACGTCGAGAAAAGTGGTTTTGGACCAACCAAATTTTTGCTCATTTTTGACAGGATTTCAATACTTTGGTCTTTTTAGACCGAAGTAAAACACTAATAATTAATTTTATGAAGTTAAAGTACTTCAAATAAATAACGTAAATAACCAGATAATCATTACGATTTTACGATTTGGACGAAGAGCGAAATTATCAAGAATTTTACAACTTCAGTTTCGATCTGAGAAACGCGAAAAATTTAATTATTTTCCAGTCAGTCTCATCAGGCTACAGCGACTAAATTGTTAATTACCTACCATTGATTACTTTCTATATAAATACAAAGCAACATGCAGTTAAAGTATTAGCGAATTGTACGTAATACATATTAAATCTATATATATAAAAATAAGTGTACATTTTGATTGTCACTCCATAACTCGAGAACGGCTCAACCGATTGCCATAACATTTTTAGGGAAAGTGAAGGGAGGAGTGATGATGGTTAGTTGATTTTGAAATCCAAAATCGGTCCAGTCATTCTCGAGTTATGATTTTTTTCCTGAAATGAAATCGCTCTTTGTAAAACAACAACAACAAATACCCGTAAAATCGAAATATTGCAAATATCTCGTGCAAACATTTGTGAATTTGAATGCTCCCAAATTAAATGACCAGCAAAAACATGTCTATGATACCATCATGCAAGCTGTACAAAATGAAGTCGCTGGACTTAGGGCCAACAAGGCGGACCGGGCTCAGCTAGTTCTTAATAATTTCAATTTGGTTCTTTTATTTGACGCATAAATACGATGATTATTAATCGTAATGATTATCTGGTTATTTACCAGAAGAACTTTAACTTCAAACTCAAATATCGTATTTATGCGTCAAAGAAAAGAACCAAATTGAAATTATTAAGAATTTAATATGTATTACGTTCAATTCGCTTTCTACAATATAGAAAATAATCAATAATGTAATTAACAATTTAGTCGCTATAATTAATTTTATATTTTATTTCACATAAAATCTTTTAATTACTCAACGTACAAAATTCAAATTTCAATTTTAATGTAACTAACGTAAATTAAGTAAAAAAATGTATATCGCTAAATATTCAGTTCTGCATTTATTATTTGGTTAAACATCATATATGGCTTTGTATTTTAAGGACGAACGAACCGCTTTAAGTGCTACTTTGATTTCTTTAATAGAATTATAGAAGTCAGCACACTCTAACTTTAAATTAAATTTTACTAATAATATATTTTTAATAGCGCTGACAGTTAAACGGTTTTTATTATTAGTCTACTGTTGCTCCATCATGCTGAATATCCGCTCCACTGTAGCATCACATATGTGCAGGAATACAAAAGCAAAATTCACATATTTTCAAAAACTCGGAAATTTGTTCCAAATTTTGAAATCTTGAAAAAAAACAATTTCCACATGATCCAATAAAGCATTGAATTCATCATTAGTAGCCACGGTGTCATAAAAATTCAATATATTCGTGAATTGCGAAATCCATAGAGTATCATCAATTTCTATGCTAATACGGAATAAAAATTGAAGAGAATTAGTAATTTGATCCGAAGTCGGTTTTTCGCAAAGATTAATCCACTCAAAATCTTAAACGGTTCAAAATATTTCGTCCATTGTTGCAGATAACAGAGACAATCTTCATAAATCTGTAAAGCCCTTGAATACAATACATTCGTTGCTCATTTCAGCATTAATTCTTAAAATTCTTAACACTGCCATCGATAGAAATTTATTCGAAATCCTTTGTTTAAGTTCGCCTTCAAGGTTTTTAAAATACGCATGATTTCTAATAAAGAGTTTCTTCTTTCTCTATCTGCTCAATTTTTCGATGAAAGATATGTGTTAAGGAATGGAGGAAGAACAAGTAACCATCACATTAAATTTCTATATAACATACATAATATTTCTTTACTCAAAAGAAAATAGTTAATTTTTAATTTCAAAACAGTACAAATTTGTAAAGTTAAAATGAGAAGGAATTGTTAATTTCAAAATTCTTAAAATTATGTTTATGAAATGTATACGTGATAATGTAATAATATGTTTTAAAAGGTACACAACCCCAAATTATTTTTTAAAAAAATCCATAATTGACATTTGTTGGGTTTTCCTCTGTTGCTCTTTTAGTTCAGCATAGTTCATCTTCAACGCGCTTACTTTTTCGAAAAAAATCGGATTTTCCCAACTTGCGATAAATTTAACTTTTGAAAATATCTAGCATTCTAGTTTATCGTTGTTTCTAATTTCGTGGCCCGTACAAGAAAAGCAAACGTTTATAGAAGTTTTGGGCACGGAAAATGAAAAAAAATTTTTTGTAAAAACTTGCTTAGCGCCCTAATTTTTCTATTATTTCGATAGGGTCCGAAAACGAGAGCTGGCCTAGGTCGCCGATGTTCGTAATCCGTCACTTTTAGGGGACAATCAAATAGCAACTCACCACAACCAAATACACCCCAACGTTACAGGAAGCGGAGAAATAAAATAACATAACAAGAATTTTATCGTTCTTGAATCATGGTCATTATGGCATCAGTAATCCATGTTTGTATTACTTCCCCGCTTCCTATTACAATTTGCATGAAAAAATCAAGAATAACATAACATACAGTTTTAAATCCCTGAATACTAAAAAGCACTGACTAAAATGAGTAATTAAATTTTCAGAAAATGGCTGAAATTTCTTTTTCATTCTAAACTTTCATCCGTTATAGTTTATATTTTGGGAGTCTCATAAATATTTATTAATATTTTCCTGAGTACACCGGGTTTACCTCTGCTAGCTGTTAATAAAAACCATAAGAGAGGCATTCCAGCCAATCTTGCACACGGTGCTGAAAGACATGGAGTCAGCACATATAAAATTGTATTATTAAAAATACATTACAAAACGCGATTAAAATTGGGTTCATTTTAGTGATACAATCTCTGCCCCAATTTCATTGCTTCACATAGCAGTAATATAATCGGTACTTCATCTATATTTTTAAAATACTAGAAGTCAACCAAGTATTAAAATCTTCTTTAGATAGATAGAAATTTATAAACAATAAATTTTGTGTGTGGCTGTGTTGCGGCGCATTCAGTTCAGCAAATATACCATTTTTAATTTTAATTTTTTTTTTGAAATGTAATATTATAACAAAACAAAAAAAAAAAAACCGTTTTTAACTTTGCAATAAATTCCATCACTCTGCAAAAACTTTTCGTAATTTTTGTTGGTAAATTTTATTTTATTTGGTTTTGTGGTTTCTCGTTTTTATATTATTTCCCCGTTATAAGTTTTTATTGCAATTTTAGATGTGTTCTATTTAATTTTTTTTTATCGTTAGATACATAGCTACCACTGCACATATAAATTATATAATAAAAAAATATCAATAGCTATTAAATTAAGAGCGTTTGTACAGACACGAAATATAAATATTGTATAATAACACAAAAATTCAATAATGGTTTTTAAATTGATTTGATAAACGAATCATATCTCTGTCTCTGCTCTTATAAAGTTTATCAAGCGTAAAGTAATTGTCAGGCAGTTTTGGCTTCCATATGTGAACTTGGAAATTCGACCTAGTTCCAAAAAAAACTAAAAACCAAAAATAAATCCGAATAGTATTCAAGTTTCAGTCGCTTTGAGGTGTCTGAAGGAAATTGTTTGTAATATTCTTCAGACCGAAAATAAAAATTGCACAGTTGAAAATCTTGGAACGAATTGCAAAGTTTTGTATCATTAAGGTATAAGGTAAACACATCGGTCGGTCGTTGACGCTCGGATAGGATGGATGTCTTTTTGTCGTCCTCTGCGTAAATTTAATTTAATTTAATTTTGTTGATTTTTGTTTTGTTTTGTTTGTTTTGTTTGTGGTGGTGTTTTAAATAAATTATATTTAATTTATTTAATATAATTTATTTTGTGTTAATTTAGTCAAAATAATCTAAAAGTGAAATAAGTGAAAATTTAAATATGGATAACAAGCAATCCATCGGGATGCATTCAGGCAGGGTTGCAATGTTTTAAACAAAACATTTAAAACGAATGTTTTAAACATGTTTTAACAAACCTGTTTGTTTTAAACATTTTGTTTTAAACAAATGTTTAAAACATGTTTTATTTTAGATAAAAAACGTAGTTTTATTTAGTGAAATAAACTTGAATTCAGGTACATATTAAAAAAATAAACAATAAATTATTTATTAAATATCGTTTGGATAATAAAAATTAATTAAACCTATGTAAAATGCCGATTTTAATACCCGGATATATTAATTGGAAAATACTAAAATTGATTTTAATTTTGGAAATAATAACAATATACCCGGTATATAAATAGGTAATATCCACTATAATACCCGGGCATATTAAATACCAAACTGGAGCCTAACTGTTTTATTTGTTTTAAATAGTTTTTACTGCTCCAATTTGGTATTTATTATGCCCGAGTATTATAGTGGCTATTGCCTATTTATATACCGGGTATATTGTTATTACTTATTTCCAAAATTAAAATCAATTTTAGTATTTTCCAAATAATATGCTCGAGTATTAAAATCGACACTTTACGGTATCGGTTTCTTCTTCTGGTTTAGTGATTTAAAAATCGTCATTAATTTAGCGGCCTTCTTATTTCCTATGTACTAGCTCATAAGCAGCAAATAAACGATCGATACTAGCAGATGAAGCTGCAGCAGTATGTCTATAAAAGTAATAGTGGATTCTAAGGCAAATATATCAATTAAAATTGAAATTGAAAATACTTTCAGGTCGGAGCAAAATGTTGCTTCAACCTAGAACCTACGTTTAAAGCTTTCTTTTTTTCAATTTTATTAAAACTCTTGGACATCATGTTTACTGGTTCATTAATTGTCACCATAGTTTGTTCTGTCCTGTGTATATACAGATGAAGGAACTCCTGACTTTTTAAATTTCTACTCGGAATGTCTATTTCTAATAGACTAAATCATTTCACAACTGATGTTTTACTATGGTTTTATATTAGTAGCGATTTTTATTTTATCTGAACCTGAAGTGGATGTGTTTTGCAGAAATTTTATTTTAAAAAATGGCTGAAAATACAAGCCCATTCGATACTGATGAGGAACATATTCTAACTATAATTTCTATTCAGAAAGAAAAAATGTTAGCGCAGGTTTTGATAAATATAATTTAAATATGTAATACGAATATATTAAGTGATAAAATAGCAATTTTCATAGCTTTTTGTTTATCAGAATAGCTAATTAACTATAGAATGACTAGTTAGCTCCTACGTGACCATTTTTTCATATTGATATTATTGCCTCTGATACAGCTATTATGCCATGGCCATTTTGAAAAATTATTTGTTTAATGATAGTTTTGTGGTGTGGATAGCCATTTAGTCATAAAGAAAAGCTGTTTTGATTTCCCTCCGATTAGTTTGCTATAAATGCTATTTGATAAATCTTATGACAAAATAGCATTTTTCTATTGCATTCTTGACTCCAGAATAAATAATTAGCTGTAGAATGAATATTTAGCATTTTACGTGAATATTATGACATATTGACATTATTGCTTCTGCTACTGCTATTATGTCATGGCTGCCATCTTTCTCCGCTATTATGTCATGACTACTATCTTTATAGCCCGTATAGCCCAAAAATTTAGCATTTGAGAAAGCTAAAATCATTCCCCACTTTGGTCCACGTGATACGTTTTTGTCAGTCATTTAGACGTAACTTTGCATTTATAGCAGTTCTATTTAGCCCACAAAAACTGGTTAACATGATCAAATTTTGACAACAAATTGTTGCTTGGGTAACTAAAATAAAATAAATAAATAAATTAAAATAAATAAATAACTTATATAAAATAAATAAATAACTAAAATAAAATAAATAAATAAATAAAATAAAATAAATAAAAAAATAAATAACTAAAATAATATAAATAGAAAAATAAATAAATAAAATAAAATAAATAAATAAGTAAATAACTAAAATAAAATGAATAAATAAGTAAAAAATAAAAATAAATAAAAATTAAATAACTAAATTTTAAAGAATCGAAATTAAATAACTAAAATAAAATAAATAAATAAATAACTAACATAAAATAAATAAATAAATAAATAAAATGAAATAAATAAATAACTATAATAAAATAAATAAAAAAATAAAATAAAATAAATAAATAAATAGGTAAATAAATAAATAAATAATTTAATAAAATAAATAAGTAAATAAATAAATAAGTAAATAACTAAATAAATAAAATAAAATAAATAAAAAAATAAATAACTAAAATAAAATAAATAAATAAATAACTAAAATAAAATAAATAAATAACTAAAATAAAATAAAATAAATAACTAAAATAAAAAAATAAATATCTAAAATAAAATAAATAAATAAATAAGTAAATAAATGAAAAAATAAGTAAATAAAATAAATAAGTAAATAAATAAATAAATAAGTAAATAAAATAAATAAGTAAATAAAAGTAAATAAATAAATAAATAAAATGAAATAAATAAAAAAATAAATAACTAAAATAAAATAAAAAAATAAATAACTAAAATAAAATAAATAAATAAATAACTAAGATAAAATACATAAATAATTAAAATAAAATAAATAAATAACTAAAATAAAATAAATAAAAAAATTAATAAATTAAATAAACTAATTAAATATGTCAATAACTAAAATAAAATAAATAAATAACTAAAATAAAAAAAAAATATCTAAAATAAAATAACTAAATAAATAAATAAGTAAATAAATAAATAAATAAGTAAATAAAATAAATAAGTAAATAAATAAATAAGTAAATAAATAAATAAATAAAATAAAATAAATAAAAAAATAACTAAAATAAAATACATACATAACTAAAATAAAATGAATAAAAAAATAAATAACTAAAATAAAATAAATTAATAAATAAAATAAAATAAATAAATAAATAACTAAAATAAAATACATAAATAACTAAAATAAAATTAAAAAATAACTAAAATAAAATAAATAAAAAAATAAATAAATAAATAAGTAAATAAAATAAATAAATAAAAAAATTAATAACATTAAATAATAAAATATATAAATAAATAACTAAAATAAAATACATAAATAACTAAAATAAAATAAATAAATAAATAAAATAAAATAATAAAAAAAAATAAATAACTAAAATAATATAAATAGAAAAAAAAATAAATAAAATAAAATAAATAAATAAGTAAATAACTAAAATAAAATCAATAAATAATCAAATAAATTAGTAAATAATTAAATAAATAAAAAAATAAGTAAATAAAATAATTAACTAAATAAATAAATAAATAAGTAAAAAATAAAAATAAATAAAAATTAAATAACTAAATTTTAATAAATCGAAATTAAATAACTAAAATAAAATAAATAAATAAATAACTAACATAAAATAAATAAATAAATAAAATAAAATAAATAAATAACTATATTAAAATAAATAAAAAAATAAAATAAAATAAATAAATAACTAAAATAAAATACATAAATAACTAAAATAAAATAAATAAATAACTAAAATAAAATAAATAAACAAAAAACTCAAAAAAAATAAATAAATAAGTAAATAACTAAAATAAAATAAATAAATTAATTAAAATAAATAAATAACTAAAGTAAAATAAATAAAAAAATAAATAAATATGTAAATAACTAAAATAAAATAAATAAATAAATAAGTAAATAAAATAAATAAATAAATAATATTAAATAATAAAATATATAAATAAATAACTAAAATAAAATACATAAATAACTAAAATAAAATAAATAAATAAATAAAATAAAATAAATAAAAAAATAAATAACTAAAATAATATAAATAGAAAAAAAAATAAATAAAATAAAATAAATAAATAAGTAAATAACTAAAATAAAATGAATAAATAATCAAATAAATTAGTAAATAATTAAATAAATAAAAAAATAAGTAAATAAAATAATTAACTAAATAAATAAATAAATAAGTAAAAAATAAAAATAAATAAAAATTAAATAACTAAATTTTAATAAATCGAAATTAAATAACTAAAATAAAATAAATAAATAAATAACTAACATAAAATAAATAAATAAATAAAATAAAATAAATAAATAACTATATTAAAATAAATAAAAAAATAAAATAAAATAATTAAATAACTAAAATAAAATACATAAATAACTAAAATAAAATAAATAAATAACTAAAATAAAATAAATAAACAAAAAACTCAAAAAAAATAAATAAATAAGTAAATAAAATAAATAAATAAATAACATTAAATAATAAAATATATAAATAAATAACTAAAATAAAATACATAAATAACTAAAATAAAATAAATAAATAAATAAAATAAAATAAATAAAAAAATAAATAACTAAAATAATATAAATAGAAAAAAAAATAAATAAAATAAAATAAATAAATAAGTAAATAACTAAAATAAAATGAATAAATAATCAAATAAATTAGTAAATAATTAAATAAATAAAAAAATAAGTAAATAAAATAATTAACTAAATAAATAAATAAATAAGTAAAAAATAAAAATAAATAAAAATTAAATAACTAAATTTTAATAAATCGAAATTAAATAACTAAAATAAAATAAATAAATAAATAACTAACATAAAATAAATAAATAAATAAAATAAAATAAATAAATAACTATATTAAAATAAATAAAAAAATAAAATAAAATAAATAAATAACTAAAATAAAATAAACAAAAAACTCAAAAAAAATAAATAAATAAGTAAATAACTAAAATAAAATAAATAAATAAATTAAAATAAATAAATAACTAAAGTAAAATAAATAAAAAAATAAATAAATATGTAAATAACTAAAATAAAATAAATAAATAAATAAGTAAATAAAATAAATAAATAAATAACATTAAATAATAAAATATATAAATAAATAACTAAAATAAAATACATAAATAACTAAAATAAAATAAATAAATAAATAAAATAAAATAAATAAAAAAATAAATAACTAAAATAATATAAATAGAAAAAAAAAAAAATAAAAATAAATAAATAAGTAAATAACTAAAATAAAATGAATAAATAATCAAATAAATTAGTAAATAATTAAATAAATAAAAAAATAAGTAAATAAAATAATTAACTAAATAAATAAATAAATAAGTAAAAAATAAAAATAAATAAAAATTAAATAACTAAATTTTAATAAATCGAAATTAAATAACTAAAATAAAATAAATAAATAAATAACTAACATAAAATAAATAAATAAATAAAATAAAATAAATAAATAACTATATTAAAATAAATAAAAAAATAAAATAAAATAAATAAACAACTAAAATAAAATACATAAATAACTAAAATAAAATAAATAAATAACTAAAATAAAATAAATAAACAAAAAACTCAAAAAAAATAAATAAATAAGTAAATAACTAAAATAAAATAAATAAATTAATTAAAATAAATAAATAAGTAAAGTAAAATAAATAAATAAATATGTAAATAACTAAAATAAAATAAATAAATAAATAAGTAAATAAAATAAATAAATAAATAAATAAATAACATTAAATAATAAAATATATAAATAAATAACTAAAATAAAATACATAAATAACTAAAATAAAATAAATAAATAAATAAAATAAATAAAAAAATAAATAACTAAAATAATATATATAGAAAAATAAATAAATAAAATAAAATAAATAAATAAGTAAATAACTAAAATAAAATGAATAAATAATTAAATAAATAAGTAAATAATTAAATAAATAAAAAAATAAGTAAATAAAATAATTAACTAAATAAATAAATAAATAAGTAAAAAATAAAAATAAATAAAAATTGAATAACTAAATTTTAATAAATAGAAATTAAATAACTAAAATAAAATAAATAAATAAATAACTAACATAAAATAAATAAATAAATAAAATAAAATAAATAAATAACTAAAATAAAATACATAAATAACTAAAATAAAATAAATAAACAAAAAACTCAAAAAAAAAAAATAAATAAGTAAATAACTAAAATAAAATAAATAAATAAATTAAAATAAATAAATAACTAAAGTAAAATAAATAAATAACTAAAATAAAAAAATAAATAACTAAAATAAACTAAATAAATATGTCAATATCTAAAATAAAATAAATAAAAAAATAAACAACTAAAATAAAATAAATAAATAAATAAAATAAAATAAAATAAATAACTACCATAAAAAAATAAATATCTAAAATAAAATAAATATATAAATAAATAAATAAATAATTAAATAAATAAATAAAAAAATTAATAACTAAAATAACTAAATAAATAAATAACTAAAATAAATTATAAAAATATATAACTAAAATAAAATACATACATAAATGGGGGCGAGTAGGAAAGTAAGCAGAAGCGCAACAACTTGAACAATAACGTCAAGCAACACGTGCTATAGTTAGTACAAATTTGGGTGACCGCATGGGAACCTATTGCTGGAACGAAATCTCGCCCCCTCCCTCACAACCGCCGATGGAAATAATAGTTGAAATTTCTTACAGCTTTTCAGAAACACCGGCGGCACTAATGAGGAACGCTGATTAGGAGATTGTGTTGTCTTGTGACTAACAACTTGTCAAAAAAAAAAAAAAAAAAAAATACTAACAAAAAATTCACTAACTATCGACTGCATAGGTGGCTGAAACCGGGTCGAGTCCATAATGCTAACATTCCTTTCCTATCCTTCGGTCTTGTTATATGTAAGGTGGTGTACGGTGGATCCGGCGTATCCGGGAATCTTGCTGAGGCTTGGTCGTACATCCGTATCAATCAATCAATCAATCAAAAAAATAAAATACATACATAACTAAAATAAAATAAATAAAAAAATAAATAATTAAATAAGTAAATAAAATAAATAAATAAATAAGTAAATAAATAAATAAAATAAAATAAAATAAATTATTAACTAAAATAAGGCCTGCCGAATGAAGGCAAATAGACAACGAAATATCATCCAATGACCAATTAACATACTTTAGCTTTCGGTTTTTTTAATTCTTTTTATTTGTCCACTTGTAAAAATTGCTTTGATGATTTTTCCAAATGTCGCAAACTTTTCATTTCATGTTTCATTCTTACATTATCTTTACGTAGAGCAGATATTTCCTTTTCCATTTGCCTAATTCTAATTTCCTGTACACATCCAAAATCAATTCTGAAATATTTCAAGCATTATTAACACAAAATAATTTTAAAAACTTAGTTTAACTTATGTTGTTTGTGTTTCAACGGACGATCTATTTGGGTCGCTTATTTGTACCAACGTTGCATCAGGTTGCAGTGAATTTCTGTGAATTATTTAAGTATGTTGGCATTATGCCAATAGTATAGTCGTTAACCATACCTCAAGTCATATTTCTTCAAGTCACAGTTCTATTTCATTTTCCCGCTCGTTGTTTTCTAGACGTTGATTGTTCCATCGTTTTACTTTCAGGCAAACTTTGTGATGGCAGTGCGTTTGGGGCTAATATTCGCTGCCGACGGAAATGACTACTGGTACTGGAGTTCGGAATATTAAGAAGTCTGTGTTTAAGGTACCAACCGTCTTCCGTGAAGTGAATTGTGGAAATTCTTGTACGATCCACATCAACCTTCTTTTTGCCGGTAGCCTTAACCCACAAATCAGAAAAGGTTTTATTTTTTGTAAAACGAAAAAACATGACTATTTTTTTTGTTGTTACAACAATTTTGAACAGCACAAATAGGCATTTTAATATAAAAAGATTTAATCACAAATGTTTCGTAATTTATTTCACAATTCTAATATAGTTTTTAAATAACAAAAAATATTACCCATAATCCCAAATGCTTTATAGTTCTTTTCACAATCACAAAATATGCACAAATTAATAATTTTACGCTTTATAAAACCTACTATATCACTGTGTATCTATTAAAATATTCCTCATTACATCTCTAAATTATACATCTAAGTCATTTTAAAACTATTGTCGAAAAAGATTACAATTCTATACTTTTAAAAGTGCTTCCTGAACAATTGTAATTTTTGAGTTGTGTCACCGTTGCAGCAAATGAGCGATTTGTTAATTTGATTTGAACATTTGTTAATTTGGTGTGAAAAATGGTTAACTAACTACGTAAAAATAAATTCAAGAAAGATCCTAATAGAAAAAATAACGGTAACAACCAAATATAAAAACACGATACAGCATAACTACTGTCTACAGCAAGTGTAAAACATCTAAATTCGAGAACAAATGTACCGTTATTCACAACCGCGTGCACATCACATGTAATCGGTGTGAATTTACCAGCAAGCTTGATATTGGACAACTACTAGTGATTGGCTTAATCTTTCTTTTTAAGAATAAAAAACAAATCAATGCACATCACTAGCAACTATCGTTATAGCAGATTTTCACCGATATTTATTTCACCATTTGTTTTATATAACCACAATTTTATTGATTATTTATTCTTAGCGCTGCACATTTTATTAACACAATTTATACAAAAAACAAAAAATTAATTAAATTAAAATCTCTGCAATTTTAATAATTAATTAATTATTAATTTAGTTGTTAATCACACAGCATATTTATTTCACCGAATCTACAATATAAATAGGGTACATTAAAAAATTCAGCAGCTGCACAGTCATTATTGCGGTCAGTACCAGATAATACCGTAGAAATTGTATCAATGCAGGCGGTATTAAAAGATTGCAAAAGCTGCGCTACGGCTACATTCATTAATTTGATTTTCAAATATCGAATTGCGAGTATTTTGAAGCAGAATTAATTAACGTCTTTCTCGAGAGTTCATCGTTTACACTACTGGTCGAGAAACAAAAATTGTATGACCAGTTTTTTGTTTCCAAATAATGTTATTTACTAATTTTTTCATGATATGCTATTGTGTAATTTGTGTAATTCGTATTGTGAAATTTGGTAACGGAACGTTTTAAAAAATTTCTGGTCAACATTTTAATGGTATTAGTTATGTAATTGGTGGGAAGCCAAGAATAAAAGTTTAAATATCTAACAGACCAAGTAAAAATACTTGGTCGATGCACAAATATATACCGCATTACCTAGCTGACTTTTTATCGAAGTTTTATTATTCTATTTACTACTCTACTTACTATTATTCATCTGCCACTGCTCTAGATAAAATAAAATAATAAAGCTGGTGGGTCGAGGCGTTTTTATCCGCATGTTCAAATTATGTCAGATGAATTTGCTGTTGGATAAAATATAAAATGCATTCTACCATTCCACATTATTGAATATTCATCAAGAGAATAATATTCATATTGTAACAAATGGGTAGTTATGAGATCCCAATATTTTATTACATTTTGATTAGCTGAATAATTTTATTATTGTAATGCTTTTAGATTTTCCATGCGGAACTACATTTCCCATAACTTGAATAAAATATACAAGAGCAAGTACATAATAGATAGAAGAAAATCGAAAAATCGAAAAAAAATCCAGAATAAAATCTTGTGAAATATTGTATACACGCCGGAAATAAACAAAGCTAAGGCATACAACGGCAGAATAACAAAACAAAAAGCTCGTAAACCCTAAAGCACAATTTTCTTTAACTTTAAGTAAATGAGATTTGTATAACAAACAGAAAATGGTTGTTAGTTCTCTACGGTTTTCTTTTTTGATTGAAATTTTGCCCTTTTTCCTTGACTTCTTATAGATACATATATTCGTTTTATTGTTTGGTTGTAATATATCCTGGTACGTTGGTGGATGCGAGAGTTCAGAAAATATGAATGATAAGTCTTAATAAAGAGGTCAATATAGAATGAAATTCGTTTTGCTCTAGGCTGCTTTTTATAATATGAATACAGTCTGAATGGTTAGGTTTTGTTATTAAAAATACATCGCAAAAAAATTGAAGAATTATAGGTAGTTAAACGTGATCCACTTAATTTAAAGCGTCTAGCAAAATAATTTATTAAACTCATTTAGTATTTTATTTGATGGGATTGCAAGATCTAAGCAACAGGAGAAATAAGACTTACCTCCAAAACAAAATAACTAATAATTGCTTGGGATTTTCCATCCAATATCGCATTTTTAATATTTTTATTTTACTCCAGGTCTGACTGTGATGGATGAGTTGGAAAGAAATGGAATAGTTACTGAGCATTATGATGTTACGACGAATAGTTGTTATTTCTCACCTGTATATTATTAACTCCCTAAAACATAAATCGTCCTCTGGGATAGATGGCATTTCAAATGGTTTGCTTCCTTGTGGACATTTTGTTTTTTATCTTTTGACTTAAGCGTAGAAACGGGAGTTTTTCCTGTAGGCTTGAAAAGAGCTGTTGTTATTCCTATATTTTAGAAAAATGATAAAATTTGTTTAAATAACTATCGGTCAAAATCTCTTCTTTCCATCTACTCTAATATTTGAAAAGGTGAAGAACAGGATTGTTGATTTCTTGGATAAAAATGAATTTCTATCTCCGAAGCAATTTAGATTTTGTAGAGTTGTTGGAAAACGTGTATGAATGGGCACGCGTACACATCGTCTTACCAAACAGAAATTTGGAAATTGTTTTCGGTTGTAAGACGAGTATTTGGAATTTGCCTTGTTTGGCATGTACATATTACAAATAATAAATGAAATTATATTTATTTTTAATATGCGAAGAGGGAAATGACCTGATTGTAATTATTAATCCGGTCTTGGTTATATGGTTATTTGTAACGATGGCTTAAGAAAATAGCCATCCGTTACACTTCCTCTCAAACAAATACGCCGTTAAAAGTGATAAAGTGCCGGAAGTGTGGCAACAACCATAGATTACAGGATTGTGAACAATTCAAATCATTTGATTTAAATCAGCGTAAGGAATTTGTTGCTTCATCTGGATGTTGTTTTAATTGCCTCGGTGTTGGACATAGTTCAAAGGTATGTCGCTCACCAAGAAGATGTCAGCTGTGTCATAAGAAACATCATACCACTTTACATCAGCCGGTGGGTTCCAATAACATGCAAGCCGACTCCTGCAATGACACTTCATCGTCTCTTTCCAATGAAATAACAGCAAATGTTTCAATAAATCAAGCGGGTATTTCGCAAACAAATCCAGTTAAAAAGCCAAATAATACTCAAGAGGATCTCCACTCATATGTGTCTCTCGTTTCAAGTCCACTGTTACCTACTGCTCGAGTAATTATTCGTAACAAGTTTGGACGGAGCTGTCTAGGTCGAATGTTGTTGGATTCAGGATCTAATGGCTCAATGATAAGCGAGTCTTGCGTTAGAAAACTGAATCTTCCACGCATAAATGAGCGATACCCAGTCAAAGGAATAGCTTCGAAAAGTACAACAAGGGGATTAACAACGATTGAAATTTCACCTCACTTCCATCCGGAATTAAAATTAGAAATGAGCGTTTACATAATGAATGATTTACCCAAAACACTTCCAAGAGCCAGCCCAAAACTACTAAATGAGTGGGAAAGTTTTAAATCTCATACTTTGGCTGACCCAGTAGATAACAATAACATTGAAATCGATGTAGTTATGGGTGTTGGCTATTTTTTAAAAATACTATCAGATGGTAAACTGGAGGGTCCAAATAAGATAACCGCTCAAAATACGTTATTCGGTTGGATTATTGGCGGTGGTGATGCACCTATACCAGAACAACAATCTTTCAATGTCAATTTCGATCTTAACATTGATCAAACGCTCAGAAAATTCTGGGAGTTGGAGGATTTTCCTACGGATAATCATATTAGTCTGCAAGATCAACAATGCGAAGCACTATTCCATGAAACTACATACCGCGATGATGAAGGTCGTTATGTAGTCCTTCTTTACAAACCCACCCTTACTTGGGGAATCGTTAACGCAAGCTCTATCACGTTTTTCGGCTCTAGAAAGGAAGCTCCAGTCAAATCATAATCTTAGGAAAGAATACGTGAAATTTATGGACGAATACATAAGTTTGAATCATATGGAGGAACTTACAGAAGCGGACCTAGCTGTTCCACCAACCCGGCATTTTTATTTGCCGCATCATCCAATAATCAAGGAATCAAGTATCACCATGTTTGATGGTTCAGCGACAACTAAATCTTCGGTCTCTCTTAATAAAATATTAATGGTCGGTCCCACGGTGCAATCAGACCTTACATCAATAATAATGCGTTTTCGATTGCATAGAATAGCATTCACGTCTGACATAGAAAAAATGTACAGGCAAATTAAAGTTCATCCTGACCATATTAACTATCAACGAATAGTTTGGAGAAAGACACCTGTCGAGCCTTTAAAGCATTTCAAACTGAAAACAGTGACGTATGGAACCACGCCAGCTACATTCCTGGCGACTAGATCATTGCTACAGCTAGCCAGAGATGTCGAAAAAACACAACCTGAGGCATCATATGTAATCCGTAATGAATTTTATGTAGATGATGTGTTAAGCGGAGCCGATTCGACTGATGAAGCAATTAAATTAAGCCAGAATCTACAGCAAGTCCTATTATCGGCTGGACTTCAACTACATAAATGGGCATCGAATTCGAAGGAATTTCTTGCCACAATCGGAACAAAAAGTACAGTTACAACAATAGAGATGATGAAAGGCTGCGCTCAAAAGGTTTTGGGACTACACTGGAACTACAAAAGAGATCATTTCACGTTCAAGGTAAATATGATTTATGATAGCGCAAAACTAACAAAGCGCAAACTTCTTTCAGATGCATCACGCCTATTCGATCCTCTAGGATGGTTGTCTCCTATGATCATTACTGTAAAAATGCTATTCCAACAAATATGGTTACTATCTGTAGAATGGGATGATATACTACCAAGCGAAATTTTCGATGCTTGGAACGGCATCAAACGTGAAATAAACCAAATAGAGAGCATTAATATCCCGCGTTATATCCATTTCAACGACGAATGCCTAGAAATACATGGATTTTGCGATGACAGCAAAAACGCGTATGCAGCCGCCGTATATATAAGAGCTATAGATCGATCCGGCAAGGTACAGATAACTCTTATAGCAGCCAAAACAAAGGTAGCTCCCATTCGTCGCGTAACCATTCCCAGATTGGAGTTATTAGCAGCTCACATATTGGCTAAATTGTCAAAATCAATCATACAGAATTTAAAGGCTTTCGATATACCATCATACTCGTGGACTGACTCTGAAATTGTGCTGCACTGGCTAGCAAAGCAACCCTCGACATTGCCAACGTTCATTGCTAATAGGACAGCGCAAATCCACGAATGGTTGCCTAATACCATGTGGCGATATGTAAATTCCAAATCAAACCCATGTGATTGTGCGTCGCGTGGCCTTATGCCGTCGGAATTAGTGAAGCATTCGCTTTGGTGGAATGGACCGGACTGGTTATATCATGAGAAAACTATATGGCCAAAGCAAAAATTAATAACTAATAGTAACAATCAGGCCTTATCGGAAAAATCAACTGTACACATAATAAGTACTTTATTCGACAGAATATCGGATTACAGAACAATTAAGCGTACTCTTGGATTTTGTGTTCGATTCATTCGTTTATCGCAGCTACATCACAGAAAAACCAGATCAATGGTATCAAACATTCCAGACATAAAATTAGTTTTACCACTCATCTGTGATGAACTTAAATTGGCAGAGCAATACATATGGAAATGGGCACAACAGTCCGAATTTGAATCAGAAATCAAATTGTTAGCATCAAAGCAAGCTATAAAAAGGAGTAGCATTTTATCGCTCTCGCCGTTTCTGGATAATCAATCCATTCTACGGGTAGGAGGTCGCCTAAAGAATGCTAGTTGCTCAGGGAGTTCGAAGCATCAGGTTATCTTGCCAAAATCACATCGCCTATGTCAGGCAATACTGACGTCCATGCACAAGATGTACCTGCATCCGACTGCATCTACACTATTCCATTTATCCCGGCAGAAATATTGGATTATCGGTGGAAAAGTATTAACAAAAAAGATAACGAATGATTGTAAGGTATGTTTCAAAATGAAATCGCAGCCAAAACCACAAAAAATGGGCGATTTGCCGGCCGTGCGAACCACTCCAACCCGCTGTTTTTCTAAGGTAGGGCTAGATTATGCTGGTCCATTTCAAATCGTTATAAAACGTGGCAGAGGTAAAACACCAGTAAAGGCGTATGTAGCAGTTTTTATTTGCATGGTTATAAAGGTAATACATTTGGAGGCTGTTATGGACCTATCTACGGACACCTTCATTGCAGCTTTACGTAGATTCATAAGTCGACGAAATGCTCCCACTGATATTTATTCCGATAATGGAACTAATTTTAAAGGAGCTAGGCATAAGCTGACCGAAATAGAACAAGTGTTACAAAATTCAGCTATAAAACTATATCAGACTTCCGCCTGCAAGCCCCTCAATGGGCGGACTTTGGGAAGCAGGAGTCAAATGCATGAAACATCATCTGATAAGAGCCACCGAAAATGCAGTATTAAGCTTAGATGAATTTTCAACATTATTATGCGAAATTGAAGCAATATTAAACTCTCGTCCGCTTACGCCATTTTCAATCGACCCAAATGACGAAATGCCGTTGACACCTGCGCACTTCTTACTTACGGAGCCGTTGGAATCATTACCAGATGAAGATTTGCAGGATGTGGCTGAAAACCGATTAGATAGATGGCAAAATGTCCAAAAGCGAGTTCAGGGTTATTGGCGACGATTTTCCAGAGAATACCTTCATACTCTGCAGCAAAGGAAAAAATGGAACCAACAAGAGATAAATTTTAAGATCGGGGACATGGTATATATCAAAGATGAAAACACCCCTCCACTCAATTGGCCACTAGGCAGAGTCATCAATGTATTTCCTGGTAAAGACGATATAGTGCGGGTAGTTACTGTTAAAACTAGATCCACTACGCTAAAGAGACCAATATCGAAATTGGTAAAGCTCCCGATTTAATATCCAAAGACATCACTATAACTATAAATGAAATACTCAATAGTTCTTGTATTTCAAATTTATTCATATAAATAAGTTAAAAAATAATAATAATAACATTATCTTCTCTCTTTTAGTAGCTTAAAGGCAAGATTCATCATTATATTTACGGCGAGTTAACCCGCCTGAAAAGGTTCTTATAAGTAGTTTTCGGAGGAAATGCCGAATACTTACACAGAGAAGATTTACATCCGGTTATCAATGACATAATTCTATGAGATTGCGTTATTCATCAGCTGTTTGGGATACAAGAGTATGTCAACGTTTCCTGCTATAATTCAACAATACTATTTTTTTTGATTCTATTTAACTGATATCATTGTAATTAAATTTTTGTAAAACATATAACGTACAAATTCACACAAGATTCAAATCTCAGCCAATTTTGGCCCGGAGTATGTATAGAGCGTTGCGTAAACAAATTGTTTTCATTTTTTAAAAATTGCTGTAGTTTGAATCTAGGATATATGCATTATTGTATAGTAAAGTAACAAACCACAATATGATTTAGTACATGTTTATATTGATGTACACTGTTATCATAATTTTTACTTTTTGTTGACCGACGAAAAAAAAGTTTCAAGGCGAGTGGTCGAAAAATTATTGTATATTTAAAAACAATACTGCATACTTTCATAAAAATAAAATAAAAGTTATTTTGTAAAGCAACATATACCGTTTTTTAATCATAACTGCTGTTGCTTTACATTCACACAAAAAATAGATTTCATAACACTAAAAATACTGAACAAGCGATTTTAGAATTTCTGGAACAGATAAGTGATAGCATTGATCGAGGACTTAAGGCTTCAGCAATGTTTGTTGACTTTACCAAAGCTTTTGATAGCGTTGATCATACAATTCTCCGATTGGAAATGATACACAAGTGGTTTTGTGATTATCTATGTGATCGAACTCAAGTAGTCTGCTTCAATAATCTATTGAGCAAGGAGCTTTATATTAGGGTTGGAGTTCCTCAAGGTTCGGTGTTGGGGCCATTACTCTTTCTGGTTTACATAAATGGAATCTGCAACCAGCATTTTTGTGATACCCTCACTACGTTTGCGATGATCTTTCATTTGATTACGCTGGCATCAACAATCATGCGAACCTAACTGATATTGACCATGGCTTAGTTATGGTAGCGATTTGGTTGGGAGCCCATATCTATAATTTGATTTTGAGCAACAAGACTAAAGTTATGGATTTCAATCAAAGCCAGAGATTCCAAATACCGATTATCTATCATGCATTTGGCTGTAATAAGAGTCCAATTTGTACCTCTAATGGGTGCTTAATCTACGTTCGGTTAATGAAGGAAGGCGCACATTGAAGGGCTTAAGTCAAGAATTCTATTGGTTTCCAGGAAACTGTACGTTTTACGATTATACAGTCCGTTATATCTTCTGAAATTGGTTTGTTATGCCCTAGTTGATTTTATCCTTCTGTATGGTTTAGCATGTGCGTAAAATTCTCTTATATCCTCTGTACGTACGATAGAAGCGTGTTTTGCGATCATAGCCTATATTTCATGAGCTACATAGATATAATGCCTTTACATCATTGTATGTTTTCAATTTATAACTTTTTTATATCATCAGTGGGAACAACTTCATCAATTATTCTGTTTATATTCTTTGTTTAAATTTCAAATTTATAAAGTATGTCCCCAATGTTAATTTAGAGTTTCGTAAACGTTTCTTCAGTGTGGCTTCACCTTGTTACGACCGCGCGTGTTGTCGTAAACATTGAGAAGAAAATAAAATATTGGCTACATAAAATTCATCCACCCAATGTCCCCCGCGTATTCAGTAGTTGCCCTGGTGGTTTGTATGTTGTTCGAGTTTGTTTTGTTATTTAAAACATATTTAAAAAAAAAAATCATATTCATCATAGAAAATAAACTCAATGATTACATGGGAAAAAAACTGTATTGAATTAATAAATTGTGCATGTTGTCTGTGTATATTAGTATTTGCAACTTGTATTGGTTATTAATTTCGTGTGCGGTATTCCTTCTGGAATATTTCATTTCATAACAGGTATATTGTTTTTTTCTTTATAACTGATTTGATTTGGGATGGTGGTATGTGTGCCGGCATCACACGGAGTCGGAGAAGAAATGTTAGGGTGGCGTGATTTTGTTATTAAGGCGGCACCAGACGATGCGATAATTTACAAATGTTTATATAGTATGACATGTCGTGTGGACAGTTTTCATATCACCAATGTGACATTTGGTACATTCGCTCAATAGGCGGTAAATCAATACACATCAAAGGAGACTACCAACTGGTTGTTATACTGTTGATGCCGTCCAGACGGTGTGACATGATTTGCTTTAATTTATTTTGAAATTTAGTAAATTTCTTAATTTAAAAAAGTGCGTAAATACGATTGGGTATATGCAATTATAATTAAGAAGGCAAATTTATTTGTTTCTTTACCGCAAGAAAGTTTAATTTCTTGTTTTAAATCAGAAAATGGTGTTCACGTGTCTCTCGAGACATGAGATAAGAAAACTTTCTTTATATTTATTTGATAAATCCTGTTAATTGAAATATTGTCATTTAGGTACAGTCCAGCAGGAAAGCATACTAAAAAGTTTTTTAATTACGTTACCAAAAATAATACCACAACAAAAAAATTTAGTAACTTTTTGTGTTATATCACAAGAGAGACAAAAAAAATTTATTTTTTTACTGTAGAATGTATGTTAAAAAACCCTGAAGTTTATTGGCCTGCGGCCACCTTCCACCAGTTTTTTTATTTAATTCGATATAAAGTTAATTTTTGGTTATATAATACATCGATAATTTGACAGCTAAATTATGTCAGTCCGGTCTCATGAAATTAAAAATATTTTTTTTTTAATAATTTTACTTTTTGTGTTTTGTTATTTTTTGAAATTTAAAAACTTTTATTGTGATGTTATCGGTGTTTCGCATAAATGTAAATATAAAAAAAAAAGTTTTAAGAAATGTCAAATCAAAACAAAAAGTAATATTAGTAAAAAAAAATTGGTATCACTGTCGTGAGATCGTACATTTTTAATTTTATGAGATGGGCTTATCATCTTCACAAAAAACTGGATTATTTCGTTTTCACAACGCGATTTTTCACAATCGGGAAAAATGAAAATCGCGATTAACTTTGTGTCTGTCTACGGTATTAGTGTTAAGCCCGTTACGCTGCTAAAGGGAAATGAAATTTCGCGTATAAAAATGATACAACTGAACATAACCTCAATAAATCTGACGTGTTGTATAGTTTCTATTATTTTCTTGTATACCTATTTGTTTTGAAATAAATTGAAAAATAAACGTCCTTCACAAAATATAGTATTAAAATCTCGTACAAAAAACAATTTTGATAAAAGTACAAAAAAAAAAAAATAATCTGTGGCGCTGCTCGCTGTAAATGGATACTAGAAGCCGATAGTGTAGATTGTTTGGGCCATGTCGAGCTATTCTTTGTGTGTTTTAGCCTGTCGAAAGTAAAAAAAAATTTTCTGTTTATTACGACTACGAGTAGTTTTTATGACTTTTCACAACGAACAGAAATTCGTGTGCGTTTTTTGACGTTGGGTATGGTTGTCTTTATTTTTTGGTTGTAGATACAAAAAGTTTAGTTTAGAAGTGATAAAATTAAAATATTAGCCGAAAAATTAAAATTTCTAAATTTGTGAGAATTGTTTTTTATTTTAATTTTTGTGAATAATTTAATAACATGCGATGTCGACGCACTAATCAAGGTTAAAAATGTCATGGTTATAATGGGGCGGCTCATTTTTTTGTCATTATGGTTTTTAAAAAATGAAATTTATCCTCGAAAAAATATCTATAAAGATTAAAGATTTGTTTAATTTTCATAAACAACGACGTTTTGGAATTTTTAGATATATACGAAAAATACCCAGAAATATGGGATCCTACAAATGAAATGCACAAAAATCGAAATAAGGTGTATGATGCTTGGTGTCAGATTAGAAATGAATTTAGCATCGACCAATCGATCGATGACTTAAAAAAAAAAAAGAATCTCTAATGACAACTTACCGCACTTTAAGGAAAAAAGTTATTGATTCCATAACGTCTGGCTGTTCGATTAATCAGGTGTACAAACCATCATGGTTTGCATTCCAAACGATGGATGGCTTTTTGCAGAAAACCGGGAAAGTGAAACCCACTATAAGTACCGAGGTGAGCATATTTTTAATATTTATTTTATAAATATACATAATTTAATTTAATTGATTTTGCTAATTTACTTTTCCACTTGTTTGGAAGTAATCGGCAAATTCTTGTCGGATGGATTGCGTCGTGCTCGATGATTTCCTACCAATTTTCTGCAGCGGATGGAAAGAACTCGTTTGGTTGGTATCTTCTCTCCACAGTCCCGGTAAAAACTCATGCCCGTTTTCCTTATCGAAAATTCCTTGTGGCGAATAAATTTGTCGCGATGTGTTACTTTTCCTAAGGAAATTATGTAGCAATACACAAGTCATCGTTACAGTTCGTGTGGTTGAAGTAGCATCGGAGCTCTCAATACTCTGAAAACTGATGACATAATGCCAAAGGTGTTTTCCACCACTCTGCGTGCCCTTGTAATTTTGTCAAGACAGCCCCAATTCAAACAGTTCAATTTCACGGCGTTCATCTTTCCATTCCTATTCCCCAATTCCGCAACCTCACGCTACAAACAGTCCAATTACACAGACTTCATCTTGTCATCCCTATACTTCTAAACTGCAACTTCCCAATACAAACAGTCCGATTTCACGTCATTCATCTCACCGTTCTTGCTCCCCTATTCCACAATCTCCCACTAAAAACAGTTCAATTTCACGGCGTTCATCTTTCCGTTCCTACTCCCCAATTCCGCAACCTCACGCTACAAACAGTCCAATTACACAGATTTCATCTTCTCATTCTTATACCCTGTTACGGTTAGCAATAAAAATAAATTCTCGTTGCAACCGCAAACATAAAACACTTGCGTGTTTTTGAATGGTTCAGAAACAACAACATCAAAAACATGGTCTTAGCCTGAGCTTAGTCTAGAGAGGTATATTAGTCGTAAGTTTATTGCTCTGAACCACTTGATCCGGAATAAAATAAAAACTTAAACAAAAACATTACATTTGCCTTCGACCCCACTTACATCCTCATGAATTATCCTCCATTGAGTTCACTCACTCACACATACTTAATAAATGGAAATCTAAAGAAAATATCCCGGCTATAATATACATAATTGGAAACGCTGAAGAAAATGGTAAATGAGAGAGAGAGAAGCAGCTGAAATAAAATTTATCTAGTACAAAAAAAAAAATATAATGTATATAATCATGCAAATATAATTAATAATATTATCTCGAACGCACCGAAAGACAAACCGAAAAAAACTCACGACCAGTGGGAGCGAGCACAAAAAAAAATTTGACCATGAAAAAAACTGTTAAGCAAATAATTGGAAAATTTGACAAAAAAAACACTATGGAAATGCAAAAGTTAAACATGAAAACTAATAAACTCAAAAAAAAAAATATGCAATATAAAAGAAATTAAATAAAACTATTACTAACTACTTTCTTCTCCCGGCTGCTAACGGCTGACCTCCAATCCACTGACAGCAACCAAATTTTTTTTCAATGCAATTAATAATCACGCCACCTCTGCACAGTTATTTTGTATCTTCTCGATATACAGCTTCAAACCAGCATGGCAATAAATAAGCCGAAAATTTTTCTTAACACATTCACAGCTAAGTTTCAAAATGAGCCGCAGATAAATATGTGTTTATAACAGGTAAAAACCGTTAATGATTCACTCGGCCCACAACAACAGGAACAGAGAAATAAATAAATACTCCACATATATTTAACAATGTCTACTTTTAATAATTTATTAGAACAATCAATCAATATTTAACAATTTCTTTTTATAATCAATTTATTCTTGTCCGAGTTGGGTTCTTATTTTATTTTATTTTTATTTTTATATTTTGATTTAATTAACTGATTTTTTTTTTCACAATCATGAAATTTTATTTGACTACCATTCATAATTTAACATGTACATATTGAACACCAACTCAAATACAAAATGTTTTACTTTTTAATTATACACAATACATTTTAATGTTTTTTTTTCACTCATGGACAGCTTTTTTTCATATCTTCACTCACACGGTTTTATTTTTTTTATATTTTTACAAACATAAATCGAGCGGTAAGTCCATGCCCGTGCATCAACAAAAAAAAAACTCACAAACAAATTATTAATGTGAAAAACTCAACAGATGAGTTATCTTGTCTCCTCGAGGCCAAAACTTTAACTGACCTCCCAAAAAAAAATTTTGCCGATCGCGCCGCGTTAATAAATTAAATTTTATTTGCAATTCTTCTCCTCTCTCACCTCCAGCCAGTACCTTCCCCTCCTTTCCAATAGCAAAACAAAATATTTCCATTATTATCATGGGTAAATGAGTGCACCATCATCAAAGATGCATACCATTAACAAAAACAAAAACCCGAGGATAACCCATTGGTGGACATGGTCATTCAGCCACAAAAGTAACAATCAAAGTAACAATTAATTTAATTGTTACAACTCCTAAATTGCAACCTCCTAATACAAAAAGTTCGATTTCACGGCATTCATCATACCATTCTTATTCCCCTATTCCACAATCTCCCACTAAAAGCAGTCCAATTACACATGCTTCAACTTCCCATTACCATGCATCTAATTCACAACCTTTCAATACAAACAGTCAAAATGCGCGAATTTCACATTACCATTGCTATTCCCCTCTTTCGCAACCTGCCAGTACATACAGTACAAATTCGCAGTCTCCTTCTTTATTTTATTTTTATTTTTATTTATTTATTTATTCATAAGCCAATGCTGTTTAAACCATAATGTTTTTGTACAACAAGAATATATACAATTATCAAAGTAGAGAATAACAAAAATAATAAAAGAATAATAAAATTTACAATTAACATTTAGAATATAACAAGAAATAACACTCAAACATAATATATATACAAAATATACACATAAACATACATATATACATTATATACATACTATTTACAACCCAATCAATCAAAAATTTTGGTTTTCTTTTACCAATTTTAACATTAATCCTTTGAAAATATTCAAAGAATCAATATTTTTTAGTACCAGTGGTAGGCTGTTCCAGATGACAATCATGTTCACCAAACAGGAGTTATTGTAAACCTTTGTCCTATTGATAGGCAAGTTGACATTTCTTGTTCGCAACGATGTAGAAAAATCTAATTTCTCATGCAAATACAATGGTATACCCGATTTAATAATACGGAAAATAAAAACCGCAGTTCTATAACAATAAAATTCAAACAAATCACATCCAATACTTCCTAAGGTCATAAACATACCGGATGCAGTTATTAAATGTAACCTCAAGTAAACGCCTTGAAGTACTATCACAGTTATTAAATATTACATCACAATAGGTGAAAATTGGTATAATCAGACTTTTAACAAGATATATGCGTAAATTCACTGGACAAAACTTTTTGATTAACCTTAGCGAGTATAAACTATAATTAACACGCTGGCATAGGGATTTTATATGATCAATCCAAGTGAGTTTTGGGTTTAATATTAGTCCTAAGTTATTAACTGTCGGCACAAATGAGATAATATCATTGTCTAAATAAATCAGAGGTGCTATATTATGAGAATTATTTCTAGAAAGCAATAATGCTTTACTTTTAGTGGGATTAATAGCAAGTGAATTATTCTTGGCCCATAAGGAAACATTTTTAAGATCAGCATTAAGTCGCATGATAATCGCATCCAACTCTGAAAAGTCGCCACCAATATATAATTGCAAATCATCAGCATAAAGGTGATATCGACAATTCCGAATATACCAAAGCATATCATTAATATAAATGGAGAAAAGTAAAGGCCCCAATATAAAACCCTGAGGCACCCCAGTAAATACTCCTCGAATACTAGATTGAACTTCTCCATGCTTTACGAAATGTTTGCGGTCACTCAAATAAGAATGAAGCAACATAATAGCAGAACTCGAAAATGTATAATACAAATGTAACTTCTGAAGCAAGTGGATATGGTTAACACAATCAAAAGCTTTAGAAAAGTCTAAAAGGACTAAAATACCGAATGAATTGCCCTTGTCTAGAATAGCTGATAGATCATCAACTATATGCACCAGTGCAGTGGTAGTGCTATGACCAGGCTTATATCCTGACTGGAATTTGCTTAAAAAATCAAACCGGATAAGGTGCTCGGTAATTTGGAGTTGAATAATTTTCTCTAGTACCTTTGATAGGGCCGGCAAAATACTTATCGGACGAATATCACCAATACCAGAAACCATATCCTTTTTAGGTAGAGGAATGATAGAAGCAACCTTCCACAAATCAGGAAACACAGATTTCGTTAAACATTGGTTAATAATAAATGTGATATGAGGCAGAAATAATTCAATAAACAATTTCAGTACTTTAAAGTTTACATTATCATATGCCATCAAATCCGATTTAACAGCACGAATCGCATTCAGCACCATAAGCTCATCAACACAATCAAATGCAAACGCGTAGCTTACCGAACTAATAAAATACGAATCAGGTAAAGGTAAAACACCAAAAGAATCACTAAACTTACAAATTCCATTCAAAATTTCCTCGGCAGAAAACATAATGACTGCCTCATTTGATGTACCTAAAACTCCAAGTTTTCTTAAATTGACCTATGTTCTTTTAGAATTGTATACATTCCCAAAATAAAATGAATGCTTAGCTTCATTAATGCATTTGTTGGTTTTATTTCTATAGAACTTAAAGGAAACCAAATCATGCTCCAGTCCATATTTTTTATATTTTTTATAAACCAAATCTCTACGCTCCATCAAATCCAAAATATAAGTATTTAACCACGGAGCAGTAGGACACCTATTTATAATCCTCTTACGAGGCACACAAATATTATCTAAATGTAAAATGTTTAAGATGAATTCCTCAACTCTATCATTCACATCCGGATAAAACCAAAAATTCAACCAGTCAAACGAAAAGAAACAACTCACAAAACTCTCACGATCGATCGCTTTAAAATCCGGAACAACAGTATAGGAAATTTTATCCCTGACACGACGGAATTTATAGCACGCAAAAACCAAGTCGTGATCAGAAATAGCAGGAACCACATGTTGCCCAAAAGAAACAATATTATGCCTATCAGGCTCATACAAAATTATCAAATCCAACAGGCTGTTATCCAATCTAGTCGGTTTAAAAGGTAGATAATATAAATTGTACAAACTCAAGCAATCACTAAGTTTATTGTTAGCCAAGATGTTAAAATTAAAATCACCGCAACAAATAACTTTTTCATACTGTAACACATTGAGAAAAAATTACATATTTGTAAATTATTAATATCCTCCGTACAAGCCGGAGGCGGGTTATAAACAATCAAAATAAGAATTTTTCCAAACCGTCCAATAAGTTCAGCAGCCAAAATTTCAACTTTTCCAAGTGTGCCAGAAAATAGTTTACATACTTTTAAAGTATCCCTGAAATAAATACCAACCCCACCCCATCGTGTATTATTTATACGATCGAAACGTATTAATTTATAATTATTAATATGTGTAGTCTTACTTTGGCAATTTTACAACAACAATGCCGTATATTTTCATTCCGGAATGAAGAGATTCATTCCGCTGAGAAGTAGGAATAGCAAAATTCTCTTCTTCTCGTAGTTGTAGTGTTTACCACTAGAGTACATATATTAGATATATTTAGTTTTATGAGTTGGTAGTAAATAACAATTTTCAATTTTTCGATAAATCAGAATAATAAATTTTATTAATTATCATTTGCAATAATTATACCTTATTCAATAATTTGATATCATTATTTTGTATTTGTTAAAATTCTAAATAATAAATTATATTTTAGAGCTTGGTACCAACTGTTGAAAGTAAAAACAAAAAATTATTCTGAAGAAGAATTGTTCTTACTTTGGGCAAAATTTCATTCCTATCCGGATAGGAATAACTTTTACCAAAGTAAGACGGCAATGGAGTGACTTGTTTGAAATTTTATCGTTAAGTAGAGTTTCCGTCAACGCAAGGAAATCAAATTTGTAAACATCCAAAAGTATAGTAATGTCATTTAAATGTTTAACTAAACTACGAACATTTAAATGACCAAACCATAAACAAGAACCAGCACTTACCTGCAGACTATCACCTGGAACAGCCTTACCACAGTTTAAAGAACAATCTAAAAACCTTGTGGATTGGGTTGGCGTAGCCCTAAAAAAGGATGACTCTTCGTTTTATTTTGGAATTCCTTCACTAGAACACCAGCTGGCCAAGAAGTTGGATCCATCAATTTATCAAACATAGTAACGGAAATTTTTATTTTAAATGATGAGTAATCCTGCTTGAAATTATCACTTAATTTTGGAGTAAACCGATGAACCAATACTTCAGACAAATTGAAATTTTCCAGCAAATATTGGCTGATATTTGCTTCAGTAACATCCGGGTGAAGTCTGGAGACAAAAATCAGCTTTCGAGGTTCCACAGCACGTAAGATACCACCACTACCAGTGCCAATAATATAGTTGTTCCCAACAGATTTTGAAAATGAAGATGTAGACTGCTGAGCCGGAGCATTCTTGCTCGTGGGAGCACTAATAATTTTCTTGCGTGCGTTCATCGTTACAGGCTGAATTGGCGGCAAAGAACTACTGTCAGGTCGAGCATAACAAATTGGCAAACCATTTGATTCAATAACTATTTCACCTTTAGGTACACTATCACTCACAATTTCTGGTTGAACTGATTCCTTAACAGGCATGATAGTATTATTCACATGACCAGTATCCAGTTCAAGTTCACCAGTAATCATTTGTGCTGTATTTTTATCTTGCGTCACATATGATTCAATATTTTTTAGAATTTCGCCCAGTTCAGAAATTTTATTTACATGCACTTTATAAATGTCTTTACACTTATCACAAAACCAGTGTAAATTATCAGAACTTTTGATTGCATCAAACACAGTTTTTTTTATATTGACACATTTGTAGTGCGCAACGTTTCGACACAGACCACTACAAATTAAGACTTGTTCATTCACTGATAAATCACATACCATGCAGTTATTGGAAACCATTTTTGAATAATATGATTAACAATTTAATTAATAAAATGTATTTATATACAATGAATATGTACAATTAGATAAATATCTAAAATAATACGTTCAACTACAATCTACTTTAACACAATTAACAAAACTGAACAAAACACTAAACATTACATATTATGCATAATTATTTATGTTATATAAAGTTTGATATTAATTTATTGTATTATTTTTATTTATTTATTTTAATTAGAAAATAATTTTGGATCAGAAAAACAAGAAAAACGTACACTTCGTTCAACGCTCACTCGAAAATATATATGAAGTAGTCAGGAACTCTCAAGTTTAAACAGGCCAATTTCACGGCCTTCTCATTCCTATTCTCCTACTCCCAGCCCACAATTAACCTACATATAACAAGCAGCTAACAACAATAGTACTTCAAACCCCGATCCACTAATAAACCTAAATGATTACTATTCTCAATTTTCCGAATTATTAGATAAAGACCTCATTTAAATCCCATTAAGCATGTTAATTTTATGACCTTTATCTTTCCCACCTAAGTAATTCTTATTTCCCTGATCCGTCGTCTACCAGGCAAAAGAGAAATAGAATCAATGAACTATGTATTATTAATATATTTGAAATGAATTGTTTTATTTGTTTGTATAATATTGTTTATTTTACTTACCTTTACTTCATCCTGCAGAATATCAATTAACGCATTACAAACTTCGGGAATTATATCCAAAATCAATTGTGGTGAAAATTTAAATAAAAAAGAAAGACTCTTGTAACTGTCCCTAATCTAAGAGTAACAGCTAATCTTTCTTGAGCTGGTATAGCTTTCCTCATGTTGGTATCTATTTTGGCAATAAGTGGTGCTATCTTTTTTAATAAAAATTCATAATCTTCAACCGACATTCTGCAGAAATTTTTGAATTTTAGAGATGGCTCAACTAGCAAGTCAGCTAACATATTTGATCCGTTGTATCTATAATCCAAATAAATTTAATATTAAACTATTTGTTTATTAAATATTTTTATAGATTGAATTACCTTGATCTACTTTTATTTAGAGATATAACCCACCATCTCCTTTTCTTTATTTTATTTTTCTTTCGATTAACTAATAATTTAGCACAACAACAATTTATAAGAACGGCATTAGCCAAAATTATTTGATCATAAATATCCGAATCGAAAACGTATTTTCAAGTTATGAACAGAACGAAGTAATTTCAAATAATGAACAGAAAGATATTTTTAAAATTTAGAATGTTCTATTTCAAACATTAGTAAATATGTACTTGTGCTGTGTGCCTGACATCGATTTTTTTGACTAAATTGTTGACTTTTCTAAATTGTCGACTAGTTCGTACCAGTCGTTCATAGATGGCATAAGGGTCAATAAGACAGGCTGTGCCTGACTTTTCATTATTCTAAATTACGAATTTTGGAACGTCAACCGAATGTTATTACTGTTTGACTGAAATAACTAGGAATACTGCTTGAATGTTCGTTCCTTTTCATTTTGGCTCGCGCGCAAGTTGATTTACCAAGATAATTTGTTTTTTTTTTTTGGAATTTTTCAATATTTCGTACACAAAATTATTTACAAAATATTAAATTAGTTTATAGGCCCTATAAGAAAATCTAAAGACTTGCAAAGTCATTGATGAGTTCGATAAAACCGGACAGAATACTTTAGCGTTGGTAAACTAAAGATATCTCTTTTTTGACCCAAAAGTTTCTCCAATCCGTGTTGCCTACAGACGATCTGACACCATATAATTCCTAACAGAAAGTTGAAATTAAAATCTTATGTACAAAAATATATAAACTTTAATTAAATATGACAACAATTTTAATTTTCTTGAATAATTTGATTAATTTTGATAATTTTTGAAAAATCTCGGAATGAACGAAACCTTCTCTAATTTAAGTGAAACTATTTCTAAAATGAATGAAAATTATTCCGAATTGAATAAACCCTTTTACGAAAAGAAGGAAACTAATTTCGAATGGAATGCAACTTTTTCCAAATTAAATGAAACCAAATTAAATAAATTTAAAAGCAAACATTGTATCACTAAAACTTATAAATTATAACAGTAGTCAAATAAAAAAACGTACTGGTTATCTTGTAACAGCAAGGAGTTTCATCTTCGTGTCTAAGATGAAATTGGCCCAATCTGATGCTGTGCCTGTTTCAATTCTGTTTTTGATTACGCCTTCTATATTCGGATTCTCTTAGTTCTTAATAAGTTTCTTGCATGTCCTTCGACATTTGTGAAGGCCGTATCCTATCGGACGGACATTTGCAGATTAAAACCACCCTTTTCCAATTAAAGGTTAAATAATTAAAATGATTTTAAATTGGGAAAACATTAATTGAACCTGCTGAACTGAACATAAACTGAGAGAATCGGATTTGTCCCTTAAAACTGACGTTCAGTTGCTACCTGAACCGTATTTTAATTTTCTTTAGTATCCAAAAATGAATCGATTAAAAATTAAATATTTTGATTCAAAATATAGTTAAAAACAAAATAATAAACCAAAATACACTCGAACCAAAACTAACTTTAAAGTAACGTCACTCATACACAGCTCGGGTATGGTTCGTCATAAAATCCTTTATGAGCTCCAGACTGAATTGAATAAGCAGAATTTGTAGGTGCTTCACGTGACATTCAATATTATTTTATGGTAAATATTTATCGATTTATTTTGTCATAAAATTATCCAGGTAAAGGATTTTACCTAAGCAGCACAAGCCCGTTTAAATATTTCTTCCTCCGTTTTACCCGATCCTGAGGGTTGAAAGAATCACAGCTACACACACAGACTACTCAAATATCATCTCAGTTTTAATAAATTCTTAATGAATGAGTGTTTTATTTAACAAATAATAAAACAAACTTTAGTGATTTATGTACTTACTGGTTTTAAACTTATTTAATTAGGTTTCATTTCTTTCGGGAAAGATTTCAATTAATTCAAAATCGTTTATTTTAATTCGGAACAAGTTTCATTTATTTGAGGAATAGTTTCGCTGATAGATTAACCGTCGTGAGGTTTCTTGATTCAGAACGCAATCACAGAGAGCTCAATGGAATATTATTTGCATAAATCTGGTAAATCCCTTCATCCTAAAATTGTTCATTTGCTGGCCGTTTTACTAATCGTTATACCATTTCAAGCCACGATCACGGCACTGACAGTGAAACAATATTAATCAAATCAATATTTTAAAATAAAAATTGAATAAAAACCGTCAAATTCAAATACATAAAAACTCGTATCGTACGTATAACCATTCATCGGTACCAACTTGTGGCACTAATTAAATTCGTTGATAATGAAAAGTACTTAATCCAAGCACTCTCACAATAAAAATGACAACTAAATTGAAAAGCAACCTCGCGAGGAGACTTTTCGTTAGCCATCTGGTGGTTAATAGCATAATGTAGCATAATTTAGTTTAGTCAGAAATTTAGTCGAAAAAATCGGTGTCAGGCACACAGCATTGGTATACATTCGCTTAAATTTACGTTGGAAGAACATTGCACATGTCGTGTGTAGGGTACGTATGCCATGTGTACATTTGTCCACATCATATGCTCCAACGTTGGTCGACCGACATTTGTCAATTCTCGCATCGTCTGGTGCCGCATTTACACGTGATGTAATTTTTTTTCGGATACGGTTTTTTTTTTGTAAAAAAATAATTTTGTTGGGAAAAAAAATTAAATCAGTCTAATTTGGATTTTGGCAAAGAGACAGTCAAGTCGGGAGTCTTGGGACTTTTAAGAGCCAAGTTCCTAGTATTTTTTGGAAATTATAAAAAAAAATTATTATTAATGAAAAGTTTTTTGTATACATATAAGAAATGAATTAAATATTCCGGCCGTGGAGCCATTTATGTTTCGAACAATTTATAAACTGTATTTAGTGCTACCTATTAAATTTTTGTTGGTCTTAAAAAAAAATGATTTTAAGTGCCTAAGTGGATACATTTGTTTTTTTGTTATTATGTAATAAAGACCTTAGGGTTTATTGTGTTTAATTGTTAATAAAAAAATACTTATATTTAAATTGAAAAAAAAGGTATCATAAGAGTTTTTTTTGTGTATGGGATTCGGCTTCATTGGATTTCCGACATTGTTGCTTTTTCCTTCATGTGGGTCGGGGTTCGAGAGAGAGGTGCTAAGTTTTGTTCCTGCGTCGGGCAGCGGATAGGCCGGACGGGCCAAACATGTAATTGATTGGTGTGGAAAATTATATAAAAACCACCACAACCAGTAATTATTTTGTTTTTGCTATTTGTGAAAGCGAACCTCGTCTGTTGTATGGGGGTGGGAGTTTTATCATTATATTTTTTCCTTGTTTTATAAAATTTCTTTTTCAGGCTCCTTGTGGTGGATTAACGGTACCACCATCTCAAATTAAATTCAATCAGTTTCTTTTCTTTCTTTCGTAAAGTTCAAATTACGATTCAAATTTTTCTTCATGTAATTGATTCAGTTCCGTGGCCTGTGAATAGTGTTAATTTGCCGTGCGTACTGTTTATTTTCTGGCGGGTTATTTATTGTATCACTGTGATAAGTGTTTGATTGATATAAATCCTGAATTTTTATTCTTATTTTCTGCTGGTAACATTTTGAGTTTTCTTTGCTGTTCAGTGGTGACGCGGGTGCATTCCTTTACGACCTGGTTACGGTCAGTTTTATTTTGGAAATTAACGGATGTCACCACGTTATTTACTTTATATGTTTTTACTTGTCATGAGTATGTAATTTTGTTTATGGTCAAGTGATGCTGGGGTAGATCTCGTGAGGGATTGGCCCTTCCTAGTATCTCACCGAGCATGCCGTTCGTTCCCCCAGGGCAGGCTGCACTGGGGGGCGGCACGCTACATGTGTAGTTCGAGCAGGGATGACGGTTTCCGCTCCGAGGGATCGTTGTTAGGTTTGTCTGTAGGTCCGCCCTATTCCATCTCTTATTGGCGTCGGTTACCACTGCGACGGGGAAATGACATTTCTGGTAGGCGGCCCAACGATAAGAGGTCCCTATAGGCAGTCATGACAGGTATCAAAAATTCAAAAATCATTAGTGAACATTATATTTTAAAATAAATTTATAAATTGAACCATACATTTTTATTTTTATAACCATCTAACCCTTTCGTCAATTTTGCTTTGTTTTTTTTTAGATGGTTGTAAATTTCGACGAAGGGAAATAAAAAACTTCCAGAAATCAAGATTCATGCGAATTTTGGTTCTTAGTTTACTTAAGTTACTAAATTATCAAAATTTAAAAGGAGAAAAATGTAAAATTGTATCAGGCGGGTAGAATGCCCTATGTTTGAATTTGTATAGTTTAAAAACAAAAAATAACACTACATTTACATATATTTAAATATGTGATTGTTGATTAGTTAACCACTTAACGCACAATATTTTTATCGTTTTGGGGTAAAAAATAAACAATTTTTTTTTTGCAGAAAATGATAATTTATGTTGTTTTTAATTAGTTTATTTAAAAACAATGTTTTTTTTTTTTTTTTTTTTGTGTCTTCCTTTGTTGTGGTCAGGTTGTACACCAATATGACCTACTGTATTTCGTGTTTCCACCTTTAGCTTACAGTGTCTTTTCCTCGAAAGTACTGAAGCAGCGGATTTCTGTTATGATTAATCACAAAATCACTCTACAAAGTAGAGTGGATTGGATATTATCTTTCTGATGACTAATTATTACTTTAATATTTTTTTTTTTTTAATTCAATGACAATACTAATATACTATTTCAATATAATTATTTCAGAGTATTATACTTTTTTTTTTTTTTTTATAATAAAATCTATTAATCTTATATAAACTACTAATATCCTAATTATTTTAAACAATTCAATATGTAAATATATTTTTTTTATTATAATATTATGCATCATGTGAACAAATTATATAAAATTATTATTTAATTATAATAAAGAAGTTTTAATGTGTATAATTAGCAAATTTTCTTAATCCTAGTCTCTTAATTAATTGATTCTCATCATGTTTCAAAGCTTTAAAGTGACATAATTATTTTAATTGTCATTGGTATTTGTATGATGAAATGATATTATATTATTACTACGAGTGAAAGTAAAATATGAAAGATGAAACGAGGGGATTCCTTATTTAAGTGG
>OY744481.1:171968791-172248018 GCA_963556165.1 Tipula helvola | reverse complement strand
CAGACATGCATGGATTTGCTTCCACCAAAGCATTCAATTCAGCATCGTCAATAGCAGAGGAAAGTTCACGACCTTTCCCATCTTCAAGGCCGAATTCAGCACGACGAAATTTTTGAAACCAACATTATATTGTGCATTCGTTAACACTTCCTTGGCTCCAAACTTCATTGATGTTTCGAGCCGTTTGTGCTTCACTGGGGCCGAGTTTAAATTCATACAAGTAAATTTGGTGAAATTCTAGTTTTGACATCTTTACTTCAAAGGTCCAAAAATAGACAAAAATACAATTAAGATTAAAAATATATTATATGGTAAGAAAGAGCATAAACTAAGCTTTAAAATGACGTATAATGTTACACCCTTTGCGTAATTTTTTATTGTTAAACAACTGTTCAAACAAATAAAATCATAAAACCTGCATTAATTTCTGAACAACCTAATATAATTAATTGATTTAAAAATATAACACCAAAAGTATGTAAAGAACAGTAAGATTTCAAAGAAAATCACTTCAAAACAAAAACCCATATCACTTATAATAGTATATTATTCAACGAGCATATTATGATAGCTGTTATTCACGAAGATGAAGTTTGCCGACACGAGCCGATAGGCGAGTGTCGTAAATCATCTGAGTGAATAACAGCCACTATATGCGAGTAGAATACGATACTTTGTCCACGACCGACAAATATCATTATGTTTTATAATCAAATCCTTTAAATACTCTTCAAATAATTTTCGTCGACATTTTAACGTCACAGTTTAATAATAATGAAAATAGCAAGAGACTACTAGATAAAATTTCAATAATCAAATAATTTACTTGAGAATACAACTTTCACAAAATATGCCATGGGAAATTTTACGAAAAGGCGATTATTACAGCAATAGTATTTAGATTGCCATGCAAAATACAAACAACAACACGTTATTATAGCGGTAGTTTTACAATTTTCACCATGGCAACGCGATAGTTTTACAATTTTCACCATAGCAACGCGATAGTTTTATAATTTTCACCATAGCAACAAGAAAATCCTAAACAATTATCTCTAATTTGTAATTGTATTTCAATTTTCTTTATTATGATTGAATTTTTTATACACACATCAAAGGAAAAGCCATGAAAACAAAAGCTTGTCAAATAATTTGCATACAACATGACACAAATGGATGAATTATGATTTAATCGCTGACGGGAAAGTTGTATTCTCTTACTAAATACAACACGTGCTGCAATTAATGATCTATAATTTTTTACTTGTTAAAACCGACGCAGATAATTCAACTCGTGCTGCGCACTCGTTAAATTTTCAGCGCGGTTTTAACTCGTAAAAAATAATCGATAATAATTGAGCACTATAGTTGTATTACGAGTGAGAATACAACTTTCACAAAATATACCATGGGAAATTTTACGAAAAAGCGATTATTACAGCAATAGTATTTAGATTGCCATGCAAAATACAAACAACAACACGTTATTATAGCGGTAGTTTTACAATTTTCACCATGGCAACGCGATAGTTTTACAATTTTCACCAATAGCAACGCGATAGTTTTACAATTTTCACCATAGCAACAGGAAAATCCTAAACAATTATCTCTAATTTGTAATTGTATTTCAATTTTTTTTATTATGATTGAATTTGTTATACACATATCAAAGGAAAAGCCATGCAAACAAAAGCTTGTCAAATAATTTGCATACAACATGACACAAATGGATGAATTGTGATTCAATCGCTGACGGGAAAGTTGTATTCTCTTACTAAATACAACACGTGCTGCAATTAATGATCTATAATTTTTTACTCGTTAAAACCGACGCAGATAATTCAACTCGTGCTGCGCACTCGTTGAATTTTCAGCGCGGTTTTAACTCGTAAAAAATTATCGATAATAATTGAGCACTAGTTGTATTACGAATGAAAGTATATGCTGTGTTTCTTATTTAAATCCGTAGATCGAGCAGATTTTGAAATCTGAAATCAGATCAATTTGATCGATCTGAAATAAGGAACAGGTTTCAGATTTGTAAATCAAAATAATTATCAACTGTCATCGAACTGTCAGAGTAACAAAAACATTATTTTTATTACTATGAGCAACGCAAAAATTAAATATTGATTTAAAAGTGATTTTTACTCACCCACGCGTACATTGGAAACGAGACACCGCTAAACGAATTTTAGACCCATGCATATATTGAACACGAAAAACGATGGAAATATGCAACACCTTCAAATGAGCTAGCCAAAGAGCTTAATAAAAGGCAAATAATTTGTAATTCTTTATAAATAAACGAAAAAATAAAACTTTGTTGAAATTCCCTTTAAACAATTCCCTAATATTTCAGTGATAACTGATATGAGTTTGGCTCCCAGACTCTGAGTTTGTCGACGTGTTTTTCGTTGGCACTCTATGAAAAATATGGCTGAATAAAATAATTATTTCATTATTTAATAAAATTATTTACCTTCATCCACATAATAATTATAATTTCTTTCTATTTCTATTTCATTTGACAAAAGGAAAACAAATAATTAAAATGACAGATCATACACCGCCTACTAATCTCAGCAATTTGAGTTACGTGAAGTTAGCTAAACAAAAATCAATCTGAGAAATCGGAATATTTTTGCAAATCGAAAAAATCAATCTAACTGATCTGAAGAAAAATAAGAAACAGCAACAAAATTGATCAGATCGATCTGAGCGGAAATAAGAAACAAATTTTTAGTACTCAGATCGATCAGATCAATTAGATCGGAAATAAGAAACACAGGAATCGAATAATGAAAGAAGAGACTACTAGATAAACTAGCAGTGAATAATGGATATCAATAATATCATTAACCGTCTTCCAATGGGCAAAATTTGCTACTTGGAAGTACTTGCGAGTAGATACCCAATGGAACGAGAAATTGAGTGACACAAGTAAACACAGCCTTCTGTTTAGTTGTTTTTTTTTGTCTTTTGTAAAGTTGTTTATTATAGTAATGGCGATATTTAAAATTTGATTGAAAATATGACCAAAAAAATGGGCATGTAATGAAAGGAAAGTATTGATATTTACCGCATTGATATTTAAATCCATGTTTCTTAAAAATGTAATATCAATAACAAAGTAATTTTGTATTAATTTTTACATTTTACATCACCAAAAAATAAAAAAACTCGAACGTAATAAGAAACTCTCGAAAAATATCGAAAAAGGTCTAAAAGCCATCTATTGGAATTTTCACAACTAAAATCCACGTAGCACTAATTTTATGCGTAACTACTTCTGTTTTCTACACCATCGTATGAGCATGGGTAGTTGTGAGTAGATACAAGTACTTGCGAGTAGTTTGCTTTCGCCAATGGAAGACGCTTATTATAAGTGATGAAACAAACGTATAATGAACATATTATACGTTAACCGTGGACAAATAATATTTTATTAATTTTTGAAAAGTGAACAAATAAAAATTTATCAATCAATTTTTATTTATTGTTTATTATTTTTTAATTTTTTTATTATTTCAAACCCGACTGTTCCCCACAAAGAGAAGAGTGATACTATAATACATTAATGGTATACAAAAATACTAAACCAATAGAAAAAAAATGTAAATAACTCATTTCTAAACGAATTTCTTGACATATTAAAATTGAAAATTTCAAAAACAGAGTTAGGAATTCGTGACATTTTCAAGGCTGGTTCCAAAAGTGCGTAGTTTGTGTAGTAACAGAATTATTACGTAAAGCCCTAGACAGACTATGGTTTAATAAATCCGATTTAGTGAATTTTCGAAATTTGCCGTAGTTAGATTTACGGTATTTATGCTTTATTTTGAGTTTAGTGACTAAAACGATGTAATGAGATTGTATTAGTTTGATAAATATTATGAAAACAGTAACAGTTCAAGTGTATTAACCGTAATTTAAAACGAGTTTAGCTAAATCGGATTTAATAAATCGCAGTCTGTCAAGGGTATAAGAAATGGTCTCATCGCCGCAAACAACCCGTAGGAGCGTCAAAATTGAAACGAGTACAAGCGTAGTATAAGCGAAAATGTTGCGCCATTCCATTTTAAGAATGCCAAACGCACATTCTACCACATTGCGAGCCCAGCTATGTGGTGTATTAAGTTTTTTTTCATTTCGGGTGGGATTTTTGAAGGGAGTTAAAACTACGATGGGACTCAACTGACACGGACAACCGCTGTCACCTAATAAATAAACATTGTTATTTGTATAGTTTCCATTTTGGTATAAGGGGCTATTTTTGAACACTCGCGTATCATGTACGGATCCTGGAAATCCAACAAACACATCGTTGAATAAACGATTGCTTGCAACTACGGACGGCTTGGCACTGAATTTAGTAAAAGCTTTTGTAATTTAAATACTCGTCGTGCTTATTGACCGGGCATTTAATTCGAATATGACATCCATCAATAGCTCCGATAGCATTAATAAAAATTCCGGTTTTTGATCTCGTACAAAATTTAGCCCCGACTTCCTCCCTGTCGTTAAATGATGGTGGTTTAATAATATGCCGCATATGTTTAAGCATTTTATGAATAACAGATTTAACTGTAAAACTATATGAAAAATATTATAGATATGCAAATACTTTTATTAAATAAGCGCATATGATTTATATACTTACGGACTGATACCAACAAAGTCACCGGCTACTCGATAACTGCACCCTGCCGGCTTCCAGTAAAGAAATACTATTAATTCGTATTCCTTTCCCCAGCCGTGTTGCTTGTCTGGCATTAATTCCACTATATTTTAAAAGCTAGTTGCGTTAATTCTCACGTGCCTTTGGGTAACAATTGAATTACCGTTTAAAATTTCGGTGATATCATCTGATAATCAGCGTAATCTACAGTATTCTAAGGTCTAGAATGAAACAATTATATATATATATTAACAAACAAAAATAATAAATATATTTTGATTATGAAAGTACGTATACTTCTCTCAATTTTCTTCTGTACTGACGAATCAATGCCTGATTATTATTAATAATTTTATAATGCAATAAAATTAATAAAATAATCGGCGTATATTTTCTCCCGATGCGATTCATTTTGTTTAATTTGAAACCGTCAAATATGTTTAGACTTTTAAATTCCCTAGAGTAGATTTTCCGTTGATTTTGAAGTTGCTTAATTTCACAAATTATTTAGATTTTCAAAAGTTACTGTGAGATTTAATGTGGAACTTCCAAACGGGTTAAAATATAACACCTTAAAAATAATCATTTATAGGCATACGCATATCCAAATGCAAACACATATTTGGTACATGAAATTAATTAATATTTTATACAAATTGCAGTAACCATTTTTTTATGCGTACAAATTTTATCATCGGCGACCAAAAATTTTCATCGACAAAAACCAGTCTGATAATTTGTTTCAAATTCTTCATAAATTTATCATTCGTGGCTTATTTGAAATCGCAAAACAGAGTGTATAACAATGATACTTTTATAGTGTAATAAGACATGCATAATTTTGTTTTATACAATGAAACAAATTAAAACGGATGACTAGACGGGAATGAAAAGTTTTTTATCATTTCAAATTATCACTGAACCAGAATCGCACCCCAGTACGGCTCGCATCCTCGAATGCATAGAATTCACTAAATTCATGGCCGTGGCATTTATTCCATTTCTTTTTAAAAGCATGTTTTAATTGTTTCCTATACAACAGCCATTCCATTACTATTCTCGTCGTATGCTATGAATCCGATTTCTCTGTCTTGTACAATTTTGAAAATTTTTTCCTTTTTTCATATTTACAGCTGATATATGTATAAGGTTTTTTGTACGCCGATTATATCCATTTCTCCGAAGAATACGGCGCACGTTTTCTGGTTGAATAATAATCTATGATGGTTCTTCCAGTTCATCAATTATTTTGGGCACACTTTTGGCTGGATTTGTTCTCACCATCCTTACAGTTACAATTCTCCTTTCGATACAACAATTTACCTTCCGAGGAGGGCCAGTTTGTATTTTACGTTCTGTAATTCCACGTTCTCTGAAATTATTAACAATTCTTTGGATTGTAGTATCCGTTCTGTTAACGATTGCTCCAGACTGTATATAATTTTACTATCACATCTCGTAATTCTACCGACGTCTTTCCTGTTGTGAAAGGCATTTTGTTGAAACTCACTCAAAATTTGAAAAATCGACAAAACGTAGATCAATTAAATACGACTCATTACTGTCTAGGAATTTTACTCGGTTTTAGTAAACCGCACCAGACCTCTAAATTCGTGTCTGATAACGAAATCGCAAGATAAAATTTTCTCTCGAACAACAAAACTGCACAATGGAGCAATAGGCCAATGTTTTGTACTGCGAGTAGTCTACATTTTACCTTGGATCGTCAGACCATCAGATAACAGTCAATAGTCGGCCAGGAAAGCGTTTACACCGGTACATATCATTTCTAGCCGTGCTTTCCGCGGAGGCTCGATTATGGTTTGGAGTTAAATATCACATACTGCAAGAACAGAGTTGCTACCGATTTCTCTCGGTACCATGAATGCAATTAGATATAACGACAAGTGTTTGGAACCTCATATGAATGTGAATACATTGAGGCTGTGAAACTTCTAGTAATGCGTTGACCCGCTTACAGCCCAGGCCTTAATCACATAGATAGAGCATATTTGCGATATAATCGAGAGACAAATTTATGAAGTCAGTGTGTAGATTTTCATCGCCACAAGAACTGATCAACGCAGTTATTCAAGCTTGGGAACAAATTCCTCAAGATACTGTGGCAAATTTGATAAATTCAATGCCAGAGAGGATAACGAAGAGGTAGCACACGTTACTAATTTTTAAGATTAATCACTAATTTAAAAAAAAACTTTGAGTATTGGTTCAAATGATTTTAAAATATGAAATTTAGCTTATTTTCTTATTACTTTAATGGTTTCTTTACATTTGTCTAATAATTTACAAAATATTGAAATTAAGTTGGAAATACATAATAAAACTAATTTTTCCGATTGAATTTTATTTAATAACTAGCCGGTAAGCCCAGTGTTACCCGGGAAAATATTAGGCCGTATTCCGGGATTTGAAATTTTATGTTATGTTATGTTATTTTTGTTTTTTCAATACAAATTCAAATAGGAAGCGGGGAAATAAAATAACATAACATAGATTTTATTGTGCCGGAATACGGGGCATTATTAAATATTTGTGGAATTACCACAATGTTAACTATACCGGATGAAAGTTTATGAATGATAAAGATATTTCATCCATTTTCTGAAAATTTATTTACTCATGTAAGTCAGTTAGTAACCACAAATCGACTTAAGTCTCAATTTCGCATTTTTTAGAAAACCGTTTTTGAATTTAAGAGCATTCAAAATCGTATGAGTTTTTTGTATTCTTGTTTTATAAACGAATATTACGGTTATTTGTAGTACAAAAAATTGATATGATATGAAATCGAATATAGCGATTCGAAATTTGAAAAATTACGTAAAAGGGCATATTGCTACTTAAGCCACTATATTTGTGACAACAGAATTGTATGTTATGTTATTTTTGATTATCAATGCTAATTCGAATGGAAGCGGGGAAATAACATAATATAGAGTGGCCATATGTACCACATTAAGTGTATACCACATTTTGAATGAACGTACCTCATTGTCAACTGTACCACATTTTACCACACAATTAACCCTCTCAAACGCCTTGTACAATATATTGTACATCAACTTTCATCGCTTCGGCCAACCGTAATTTTTAATTTTTGTCTCATTTCTCTTGTGCGATCGTTCTCTTATGTATTTATGTTCACACTTCACATTACAATTTTATGAGCAATGCCATATCATAGCAGTGCATAATTGTGCTACGTATTTTATTTTTGGAAGAAAGTCAATTTTAAATGGCGTTTGAAAGGGTTAAATCGGATGTACCAAATGTAGCACTTTTCCCTCATTAAATTTACTTAGAATTTATATTTAATTCCTTAGGATTCTCATACACTAAATGTAATGCTAAAAATTATAGGTTTACAAGTAAAACTCCTACAACGCGGTTGAAAAATACTGTGTTGGAGGAAATCTCTTTATGGGAGGCATGAAATCGGCAGAGTGAATTAAGGACTTATTTCCTTTTTCTTAGGAATTACGGTCTAATGGTATTGTTTCCTAGAAAGGAAATAAGGTCCACCGTAGAAAGGAAATAAGGTCCACGATCGTAATTACCTTTTTGGAAAATGAAGATTTATTTTTGAAATGTTCTTCCGAAAAATTCTCTTCTTAATATTTTAAAATTCTACATTTCGTTGCCATAATAAAATTCGCAATTTGCTCCAATATATTCGCCGATTGAATTCTAACTGAAGGGATTAAGCCAACCAAAACTAACTTGGGACATTTGTGGTACAACAATGAGTAGCTGCGAAACGAATGATACAATTTCGATATTAGTGTCTACAAGGTTGGCGAAGTATTTACTAATTTAAAAATCTACAATCCGCTCAAATAAATTCATCTATTCTATATCAATGACACAACGGATTATGATCACCGAAAAATCACTTGAAATATATAAGGCTTTGGGGTGTTCTCTATTTTAATAAAAGAAAAATTATTAAAAAAATAAATTTTTGAATTTTTCAAAAATGTTCTAATTTCTATGAGTGTTGAAATTCTACAAATCGCGGCAGTTTTCCTTCCTCTTTTTTTTAAATTTGAGGAAAACAATTTAAAATATCTACAATTTCTTAACCGCGTCGTATACTGGTGCCGCATTGTAGAAGTACCGCGGTAAGGAATCGTCTAGTAGAAGTATCCATAATGCACTGCTGCTGATTGCGAATAATAAAAATAATTAGGTTTTATAGCAATCTAGCAGCTTTACCAACCGTTGAAGAGCTACTTTTGTCGTTAAAAATAAGGCCAAAGTTAATCTCCCCATTTTCCCCAGTGATACCTCACAATTAAGATTGAAAGAGGTTGTAAAACGGCGAATGAAATTTCTAGCATACATAGTTGTTTTTTTTTTGTTTTTAGCATTTTTATGAGAAAGCGCAAACTGATATTTTTTTGTATTTCAATTTTCAACGAACACACATACACGTTTTAGTTTTTAAAATCCTCATTCCCCTTGTACCACATTTACTTAAAAAACATCTATGTACCCTTACATAATATAACATGGATTTATGATGCCATAATAAAGAGCACAGCCGCGTTTCCAGTGCAATAAAATTCATTTTATGTTATTTTATTATCCGGTTTCCTATTTGAATTTATCTTGAAAAAACAAAAATGACATACCTAACATAAAATTTTAAATCCCAGAATATAGCCTAATATTTTGGATTTTTTTTAATTTTAAGCAAAGAGATTGTCAGTCCTTGAATATACAACCTTTTCTTAAAATTACTGCCTGCTTTACTTCCAAGGGTTGCTCTTAGTCTTTCAAACGGTTGGATGCAAACGTGTATTAGTGGCAATCTTCGGCATAAAGGTGCATTCTCTTTTATGTAGCCACATACCTAGAAGACCTAATGAGAAGGATATAGTTCTATCAATCTATTGGATAGGGTACTGCGTAATGTATCGTTGTCAGTCACAGAATGTGATCTTGTTACGTAATTGAGTTCTATGTTAATAAAAATCTTTCCCTCAAGTTCTTCATTGTCTTTACCTTCTTGCTCTACATTGTGGAACAAGTTGCCGTTAGAACTATCATACCACCATACTACCATAAAGTTATAAAATAGAATCATCAAACCATTACACAATTATACCGTTACACCATTATATTTTACCATCATTCCATCATATACCATCATATCATCATACCATCATAACAATTATAATAATATTCCTTCAAACTGTCGTATCATCGTAACATCGTACCATCGTACCATCATACCATCTTACATCATCACAATCACCATCAACATCACTATCATCTTCACCATCCCCATCACAATTGGTTTTCATCATCAACATCTTCAACACCATCCTCATCACCATCACGACTACCGTTACGTAAAAATAATAATTCACGTGTCGATTTATTTTTGATTTTGCACTAAATATTCCAAAATAAGCTCAATCGGTGAATTTTTAGAAATTCCTACATGGTAACTTTGGACCAGATTATCACCCCACAGGAAGGGGGTAGGGATGTAAGATATTGACAGTGAAGGTCTTAAGGTCTTAAACAATAAATGTATGCAGTTTGGTTCAAATCGGTCAACGCGTGTGGATTTATATAACAATCACACATACATACAAACAATCACTTTTGTAAGATAGATATTTCGATCCCCTTATAAAGAAAGCAAAACGAATTTTTTGTCTATATAATTTCGAACGTTTTTTTTGTCTATATAATTTTGAATTGTGTTATCATTTTATTGTCTAAAATTACTAACTTTCGGCTGTGCCTAAGTGTATATAACCGGGCCGATTCTGTTATAACGGATGAACCCTTCCTGCCCTTGGCCGGAACCGGCCATCTCCGGCAGACATATTTAGGTTTAGTAGTAAACTCCGTATAATATATGTATAAAGTGGGCAATATATTTGTTGGCGCCACCACTGAATATACGACCGGTGCAAGGCCTGGTGGCGAACACATCAAAGTAAACAATTTCCCTTCGTCAGGCAACACAAAAACAAAATGGAAAAACGTCAAACTACACGACGTGCTTCTTAGTCGGTCTTCTCTCTTCGTCATCAATCGTCAAAAAACCAACAATGTGTATCAAACAGTGGCCATCTTAACAAAATAGAAATAAAAACATCATCGATAATAATCTCGTGTAATCATAATAATAAACATCAAGTGAAATAAAAGTAATCTGCTTTTCGTTTAATTAAAGTATTTTATTTATCATCGCGGGTAACAAAATTGGTCCTTCGAGCCGGATGTGTGCCATAAAATCAAATCGTAATAATTCACGTGTTATTCATCAAGTTTTACTCATCGTGTGTGGCACACATTATCATAAAATCGCATATCGAAAATCGTATATCGTATAATTGTGTTCGAGAGTATTCCACATCGTTATAAAAGAAGTCACGTGTTCATCAATTCTGTAATCCAGTGAATATGACACCTCGGGCAAAGCAGGCGTCGCTCCAGAAGACTCTGGAACGGGCCCTTAAACGTAGGAAGGAGTTAAGTAAGGATACCGAAGTCACAAAAGAGGCAATCGAAGTCCAGATTGATCACCTGGAATAAAAGTACACGGGGTTTTGTGATACACAAGACAAGGTCGAGGCAGTGTGTGGTGAGAATGAGTTAGAACAACAATTCGGCATTCGAGAACAAATCGAGGAGTATTATTTCGCCGCAAACTAAAATCTCAAAACATTATTGAGAAAATTTACCTCGGCGACGTCAACACAATATGATGTCAAAGCAATTCCAGTCTATGCTTCCACACTACAACAATCAATTGAAATTCAGTTACCACGCATCAAGGTTCCTGTCTTCGATGGCAATTACGGAAATTGAACGGAATTCGAAAGTTTGTTCACTGATCTAATCGACAAAAATCCAAGATTGGCAAATTCGCAGAATCTCCATTACCTGAAAGCAAATCTCACTGGTGAAGCTGCTACCCTATTGAGAACGGTACAGATCACCGATGCCAACTACACAGAAGCTTGGAATAGCCTCATAAATCGGTACAAACATCGACGTTTCATCATCGACAGTCACTTCCATCGATTCCGAAATATGCCCGCAGCCCTTCATGAATCCGCAATCGGATTAGGGGGATCATCGATACCTCTACAGACACAGTTCAAAGTCTGAAGGTTTTGGCCGTTCCGGTAGCCACCTGGTATATCATTCTCGTCAACATCATCGTCGACAAACTCGATCTAGAAACACACCGTCAATGGGAATTGATACTCACTCGAACGAAGTATCCCACATATCAAGAACTTATGGATTTCTTGGAGAATCTATGGCAATCATTGGAAATGATTTCCATGTCCAAGTCAAATTCATCGCAACCAATCACATCATCGTCAATACGCCGGAGAAACGAGCCAACCACAATTCGTTCACCATCAACAGCTCAACCATCGTCATCTCGCTCGAACTCGAAGCGCGAATCTTCATCGCAACCGTCTCATTCGTTCGTCGCTACTTCAACTCCAACCAATTCGCTGAGCTGTCCATTCTGCGGCGAGGAACATAGTGCGCTCCAGTGCGCAAATTTAAATCATTATCGTTCGATCAGAAATCAAACAAAATTCGTGAAAACAATCTGAGGTTCAACTGTCTACGGAAGGGACACCGTAGCACAGAATGTTGTTCAAGTTCCTGTCAAGTCTGCAACCGCAGACATCACACCCTACTACATATACCGGACGGGTCATCTCGAACTCCAGTCACCAACACAAGTAAAACATCGAATGACAAATCGCCAACTGCCGAAAATTCGAACAATGGTAATTCGCATTACTCCACATCGCCATTGATAGATGTATTACTCGCAACAGCAGTTGGGATCGTCGCAAACGGGAAACAAGATTTCACCATTCGAGGCCTGCTTGACTCAGGGTCCCAAGTAAATCTCATTTCCGAAAACGCCATAAGTTGGATTGGCTTAAAACGGAAAGCAGCTTCAATCTCAATTAACGGAATTGGTGCCATTGAAGCAGCCCAATCACAATCGATCGTCGAATTCGTTCTTAAATCACGTGTTGATTCAAGATTCTCGATTTCCATCACAGCAGTAGTCGTCGAAAGAATAACCGGCACCTTGCCATCGCAATACATCGAATCGCAACAGTGGAAACATCTAGACGAGCTACAATTGGCCGATCCTCATTTCAATCGTCCTCACAAAGTCGACGTGCTGCTTGGGCCAGATGTCCTCGGAATGCTTCATATGGATGGCCGCATAAAATCTGTCAACGGTTCGCCATTCGCACAAGAAACCAAACTGGTACATATATTGTTTGGGAGATTCGATTGAAACACAATCACACACTCCTTAAGTGCGACTGCAATCATCGAGAATTACACCAACGTTGACAACACTTTGAAGTAATTTTAGGAGCTTGAAAATGTACCAGCAGCCCAAGAACTCACGGAAGATGAAAGTCAATGCGAAAGGCACTTTCAATCAACGTATTCCAGAAACAAGGAAGGAAGATATATCGTACAACTCCCGTTCGTCGATCAGCCATTGCCACTCGGAACATCTCGAGAAGGTGCAATCGTCAGACTGAAGCATATGGAACGCCGATTTTTGAAGAATCCGCAGTTACACTTCGAATACCGAGACTTCATGCAAGCCTATCTCGAGCAGCATCACATGGAAGCAGTACCAGTCTACTCCCACACCATGGCGTGATGCAGGGGTCTAGTTCAAAGCCAATATTACATATGGTTTTTGACGCCTCATACAAGACGACTTCCGGAGTTTCAGTCAATCAAAACCTTCGTATCCCAAGCTTCAACAGAATCTATTCACGATTCTCACTCAATTTCGACAACACAAATTCGTATTCATCGCAGATATTTGACAGATGTATCGACAGATCTTGGTGGCTCCTGAGCACCAAGAGTATCAACGGATAGTTTGGAGAACAACGCCGGAGGACCCAATTCAAGATTATCGTCTGCGCACAGTAACCTACGGTACCAGCTGTGCTTCGTATTTGGCAATACGCACGCTTAATCAGTTGGCACACGACGAATCCAAGCAATTCCCCATCGCTGCGAAGGTCGCTATTGCAGACTTCTATCATGTAGACGACCTGATGACGGGCACAAACGAAGTCAAGGAATTGCTTGAAATCCAGCAACAGATGGTGGCACTACTCTAATGTGGCGGCTTTGAACTTCGAAAATGGTCGTCAAATTGCCAATCTCTACTCGATCAAGTGTCATCAGAATACCACGAACATCGGCCATTGCGGGAATTGAAATGGGAAGGATCGGTCAGTGGTTATCCCCTAGTGTCATCATCGCAAAAATCATCTTTCAAGAGTTATGGGTACTCGGATTATCGTGGGACGAGGCAGTACCAAAATCAGTCACTGAAAGATGGTCAAATTATCGGAAGAATCTGGGATTCTTGGAAACAATCAAAATCACTCGTTAGATGGATTATCAAACATGCCCCACTCAAAACCGTCAGTCTTATGCGCCAGAGTGTTACTAGCCAACCTCATGCACAAGATCGCCCAGTCACTCAATTTCAACGATATACAACAGTTCGCATGGACCGATTCGTAAGTGGTTCTTGGATGATGGATGGCTCCACAGCCCTCCCAATCGATGGAAAACATTCGTGGCGAATCGCGTTTCGCAAATTCTCGATCATCCAAAACCCAATGAATGGCGGTATGTTGATACTCGACACAACCCAGCAGATTGCGCGTCTCGCGGCATTGACCCTTCGCTGCTTCACGATCATCATATTTGGTGGAGAGGTCCTGAATGGCTGTCGAAACACTCGGACACTTGGCCAACACACAAAATCAATGATTACTCCATCCCATTGGAAGAATGTAGAACCACTTCCATGATCGTCACACAGTTAAACGAAGCATCAAGTTCTGATGGGATCAAACAACTTCTGAATCGCTGTTTCACTCTCGGAAAACTACTTCGAATCACAGCCTATTGTAGACGTTTCGTGCAACAACTTCGCACCAACAAAGCCAATCGTAATCCCAGCTTCATCATCGTGCCTGAAATGAATCGGTCATCCAATTTTTGGGTCCGATTCGTGCAGAGAGACCACTTCTCCGACGATATCAGTCGATGCCAGTCAGGTTCGCCATTGCGTGACATGCTTTCGTTATCGCTCAACCTCCAATCGTCAACTAACGTCGCTTCATCACCACAGTCACGTTAAAACGTCAGGGCATCACACTCAGGAGACAGGTAGTAAAATTGTGTCTACTGCCGATCCCAGACAACAACGACAACTAAACGATTAGTCCTTTATGCCGGCCGGCAATGTTGGCGCCACCACTGAATACACGACCGGTGCAAGGCCTGGTGGCGAACACATCAAAGTAACCAATTTCCCTTCGTCAGGCAACACAAAAACATAATGGAAAAACGTCAAACTACACGACGTGTTTGTTAACGCCAGAGTAATCATTCATTCCCGGGTGATTTAGCTAAAAGAAACCAAAACTTATTATATTAAATTTGAAACAAATTACATGTTATTTAAGTTTATCTGTAAAATAATTAATTCACCATAACATTGTTTAAACTCATTTTCATGAACATAGTGTTACACATTTAGAAAATAAATTATATTTGTAGTGACATTTCGCTGTTAAGGAATGTCAACAATACGCCATATTTAATGATTGTACTTTTTTCGAACGCGAAATTCGAATTCGAATTTGGGTGCGTTTAATAATTAAAAAGTACAGTCTTTAGACGACAGGTGATGATTATGATTCTTGTCAAATTTTTTGTAAAGCTTCTTGTTTAACGCTAAAATTATTTTATTTCACTTGTGTCGTGAAATTTGTTATAATAACACAAAAAAAAGTAGCATTAATTTATGTTAAAATAAAAGATAAAGTTATTAGTAAACGTTTCGTAAATATTGTTAAATTATATAAAATAAAAAGAAACTCATTCAGCTGCTTGCAAATAAAAAACGAAAGGAAAGTAAAGAATAGTTTTTTTGGTTTGAGAAATAACTTCAGTACAACAATACTGACGCCATTATCGCTGTTATTTAATACGAAAGCTCGCATAACGTCGAGCTTCATTTGTTTTCTGGCGCGAAATTTTATGCATCAAGCGGCGCCATGATGGTCCTTCGAGCCGGATGCGGACAGTGAGAAGTGAATTTTACAACTGGTTACGCATGCCATACATGGAATGTATTCATCGAACGTTTTGTTTATTCCATATTGAATCACTCATCGAACGATTCGTATTCAACAATTAATCTGTCATCGAAATTTATTCATCGAACGTGTTGTATCCGACAGTTCGTCACTTATCGACATTTATTCATCGAAATTTACTCAATTCAAGCGCCGTTGATTCAACAATTTCAAACGGTTGTATTCAATATTTATTTATGCATCGGAAGTTACTCAACTAAGCGCTTTTAATTCAACTTTACCATATAATTTACTCATCGAGCGCTTTGGTTCATTATTCATCGAACGTTTTATAGCCAAGCATCATTCATTGATCGAGAACGTTTTATTTCAACTAGTAACACATAATTTATTCATCGAGCACGTTTTATTTCAACATTGTTCATCATTTCTTCGGCAACTCCAGTCATCATTTGGCTCATCGAGCACGTGTTATTTCAACATTGTTAATCATTTCGTCGGCAACTACATTCATCATTTGGAGAAGTTTATTCATCGAGCATTGTTTAATTCAACATTTTGGTCATTCAACGGCAGAATTACATTCTAATCAATTAGAACAGTTGGAATGTGTAATTATTCGACATCAGACAAGGGATACGATAGTAGTCGAAGATTATACGAGTAAGTAGTACCTATGATTTATGCATGACTTTCTGATTGAATAGTTTATTATTAAACACTGTGAGAGTTGAACTGTTTGATTGTACGTGACTTGATACCGTGAACTAGTTTTGTATAAAGTTTCAAAAATGTCGGCTGACGAAGTAGCTAATTTAGAGTTATTAAAAAAGCAGCGTGCAGCCTATAAAGGGCAGTTGACATACTTTAAGAATCAATGTAGTACAGCTTCCTCTCTGGGATCATATGATTCTCTATTACGTCGCATTCAATTGGTGTACGAAAAATATAGTATGGTACAACTGAAAATTGAAACTACTGACGACAGCCCTTCAAGTGACCGTGATAATTTTGAGGAAGACTACGGAAAATTAGAGTCCACGATCTTGAATCAAATACACAAATTAAAGAAAGAAGAGGACGCAACTTCGTCCACCTTATTTCAGAACGAGTCTTTACATGACCTGTCGTCGACTAGTTGCTCAATGGGAATTCGGCTGCCGGAACTAAAGCTCCCGTCATTCGATGGTGCTGAATCAGAATGGTTAGCGTTTAGGGACGTATTTGTCGATTTAATCCACAACAAGAATATTGATAAAACGGTTAAGTTCGTTTATTTAATTTCACACATTCGGTCGGGTTCTGCGTACAATCTCATCGAAAATTTGCCAGTGACCGCAGATAACTATGACGTGGCATGGAAATCAATTTGCGATCGATACAATAATGAAGTATCTATCCAACGAGTTCATATGAAAGCAATATATGATATTAAACCACCTCAAGAACATTCCGCTAAATCGTTGCAAAACTTTATCGACCAGATCGTAAAAAATTATAATGCTCTCAAGTCACTCAAGGTGAAAATCGACGAATGGGACTTGATGCTAACTCATCATATCGTTCAACGATTGGATCATACTTCAAGAACGGAGGTCATTAAGAAATCAAAATCTGACAAAGTCCTCGCGTTCTCCGAGTTAGTTGAAATTTTAAGAAGTCGAAGTCGGTTACTAAGTGAACTGCAGCCTAATCATAATCCCCAACAGCCTTCACGGCAATCCATGAACCTACGCAGGGTTTCTTCAAATCATGATCGGCCACCTGCTTTAACAACAAGCTTCAATAAATGTATGTATTGTTCGGGAGATCACATTCTGGTTGATTGCCCATCTTTTACGGACAAAAAATTATCTCCTCAAATGCGTTTCAGATTCATAAAAGACAATCGATTGTGTACCAATTGTCTTATTGAAACACATAGTGTTCGTGATTGTTTAAGTCCTCCTTGCACAATTTGCTCGTTTAAACATAACGACATGTTACACTTCAAAAATTACCAGCAAGGTAGAAATCCAAATATCAATTCACCCATAAAAATAAATGCATTGAGCAGTCATATCCCGTCGACCACTACTAATCAGCAAGCTTCGGCCGTTAGTCACCAGAATGAGTCCAAGACAGATGGCAGTTTGGCATCGCAAGTTGCGGCCAGTACACTTCAATCAGCCTCATGTAAGTCGTCAAATACAAATGGACTAGTTATGATCGGCACAGCACTCGTAAACGCCACATCGTCATGTGGTAATCAATTGTTATGTCGAGCTCTGCTTGACAGTGGTTCTCATTTGAACTTTATTACAAGTGATGCTTGCAACCGCTTAAAGGCCAAACGATATCCCACATGTAAAACCATTTCAGGCATAAGTGCAAAGGAATCCGACATTCGACATAAAATTTATCTCAATATAAAGTCTCGAGTATCTAATTATAGTGTAGACCTAAAATTTTATGTCCTTACAAAAATCACAAACAACTTACCGTCGATCACGTGTAATTTCCAGTCATCATCTGTTCCAGTCGAATTAAGTTTGGCGGATCCATACTTCTATATATCGGATCGAATAGATTTACTTTTAGGAGTCGAAATTTATCATCAATTATTCACGGGAGATCATATTAAACTAGTTCAAGACCTGCCGCCATTTTACAACACCCAACTAGGGTATGTTGTCTGTGGGAAAGCTGAGTCTGGGTCAACTAAACAAAAATTAAACTCGTCTTATGTGGCTCTGTGTAGTATTGAAACTCTTGACTCTCAGGTACGACAGTTCTGGGAATTAGAAAATATTTCACTCAAGAATACGTATTCGGTGGAAGAAAAGTTATGCGAAGAGCATTACAGCCGAAATGTTAAAAGACTGTCTTGCGGGAGATATTCTGTCGCACTTCCCATCAAACCCAACATCGATGATTTAGGATTTTCTGATCAATTTGCGCTTCGCCAATTCATGTCTCTTGAAAAACGCCTTAACAATAAGGCAAGTGTATACGAACAATACAAAGAATTCATGTCGGAATACGTTTCGTTGGGTCACATGATCGCCATCTCAAACGTCTGCGACTCAAAAACGTATTATTTACCACATCATTATGTGCTAAAGGATACTAGTACGACCACCAAACTCCGAGTAGTCTTCAATGCGTCAGCGAAAACTTCAACGCAAATATCGCTGAATGATTGTTTAATGGTCGGACCTACTATCCAACAAACTCTTTTTGCCATTACCCTGCGTTTTCGAAAACATATTTATGCCTTTTGTGGTGACATAGCTAAAATGTACCGACAAATTCGTGTTCATGATGACTACCAAAATTTTCAAAGAATCTGGTGGCGTGATCATCAATCCAAGGCAATGCAATCGTTCAAACTGTGCACCGTCACTTATGGAATGGCTAGTGCACCTTTTTTAGCAACCCGAACATTAAAACAATTATCTGCTGATGAATACGACAAATATCCTCTGGCTTCGAAAGTCTTAGCCAACGATTTCTATGTGGACGATGTCCTAACTGGTGCGTCAACTCTTAACGATGCATTACAACTCAAATCAGAATTGACGAAGCTGTTGACTACGGGAGGTTTTGAACTTCGAAAATTTCACTCTAATAATGTAGCGTTATCTTCAGAAAGCAATCCAAAATCTGACATTTCATTAATACTAGGGCTGGTCTGGAACACGTCATCCGACCACTTCGAAATGTGCTTAGATAAATTGTCCGTATCAACGTTTTGCTCGAAAAGGAATTCTTTCAGAAATATGTCAGCTTTTTGACCCATTAGGCTTTTGTGCCCCAATTATAGTCGTGGCAAAATTATTCATGCAGACTTTGTGGGCTACTCCAAACATCGGTTGGGATGATCCTATTCCAAACAAGATTGCAAATGATTGGGTCCGCTTCAAGTCTGAATTGTTAGAACTGAAAAGAATCATAGTTCCGAGAAGTGTTTTAACTACAAACGTTCAAAGGATTGAGTTGCACGGTTTCGGTGATGCTTCCGAAAAGGCGTTCGGGTGTGTATTCTACATACGCGTTACTGATTCTTCAAATTGTCATCAGGTGAAACTTCTTTGTGCAAAATCGAGAGTTGCCCCCCTCAAAAGGCAGAGCATACCTCGGCTTGAACTCTGTGCAGCATTGTTGTTAGCTGAAATTTCAAACAAACTTCTGGAGATTCTCGAAATAGCATTCGATGAGGTCGTTTTGTGGTCAGATTCTGAAATCACTTTGTTTCGAATAAAATCCGAACCCCACAAATATGCTACATTCGTTGCAAATCGAGTCGCCAAAATTCAAGAACATACTGCGTCGTCAAATTGGCACTACGTTAACTCATCAAAAAATCCTGCCGACTATGTGTCTAGAGGTCTAATGCCTTCAGAATTTTTAGCTGCCTCTTTGTGGTGGTCAGGTCCTGAATTTCTATACAAAAACCAGACAGAATGACCAAAACCTACTAGTCATCAGCTTGATGCTGATCTTATGAATTTGGATATTCGGCAACCTTCGACAGTAATGCTTTCTCAATCAAAAGAGTGTTCTCAAGATATCATCAATCGGTTTAATTCGCTACCCAAACTTCTTCGCGTGGTGTCCTATATGCTTCGATTTTATAATTGTCTAAGGACCAAGCACAATTCATACTCATCACGACACCTGGCTCCGTCAGAACTACACAATTCATTAAAACTATTAATCAAACTAGCTCAACAAGAAGAATTTGCAGAAGACATAAAATGTCTCACATCCAACCAACCAAGTGGCATCAGAAACTCGTTGCGAGCGTTGACTCCATTTGTAGACCAAGACGGTATTCTACGTGTCGGTGGTCGACTTCGAAATGCGTCCATCTCGTACGACAACAAACATCAAATAATCCTCTCTAATGTTCATGTATTGACTAAATTGATTGTTTGTCACGAACATTGGAGATTATTGCATGCAGGTCCACAAGCCCTGTTATATAGTCTGAGATTGACTTACTGGATCATTGGAGGCAGAAACCTGTGCAGAAGTACCGTACATCACTGCATAAGATGCTTCCATGCACGTCCTCGCACTCAGTATCAAATCATGGGTGAATTGCCCTCGGACCGAGTCATCGCATCTCCCCGGCCGTTTGTCACGGTCGGTATAGATTTTTGTGGTCCCTTTGTTACCAAACCAACCATACGTTCAAAATTAATAATGTCATGTTACGTTTGTTTATTTGTATGTTTTACCACGAAAGCTGTGCATCTAGAGTTGGTTATGAACTTGTCTAGTGAATCATTCATATCATGTCTTCGGCGATTTGTGGCACGTCGCGGAATGTGTTCAAAAATATTTTCAGATAATGCTACCAACTTTATTGGAGCCCGATCTGAACTTCAAAATTTAAAGAAATTATTCATGTCACAAGAATTTCACGAGAAAACAACTCATTATTGCACAGACCATAATATTGAGTGGTGCACTATTCCGCCTAGATCTCCTCATTTCGGCTGGTTATGGGAGTCGGCTGTTAAGAGCGCCAAACATCACATGCGAAGAGTTATCGGAAAATCGGCATTCACCATAGAGGAATATTATACGTTGATAGCTCAGGTTGAAGCGTGTTTGAACTCTCGCCCATTGACAGCGATGTCTAGTGACCCAAACGATTTACACGCTTTATCTCCAGGCCATTTCATTATTGGTTCGCCTTTGACTTCGCTAACGGAACCGTCCATATTGGATCTTCGCACCAACCGACTTTCTCGTTTTCAGGCACTTCAACAAAAATTCCAAAATTTTTGGGCTCGATGGCAAACAGACTATTTATCAGAATTACAACACCGTCATAAGTGGCAACGAGGTCAACAAAAGTTTCAAATCGGTTCGCTAGTTCTCATCCATGATAACAATACACCTCCAATGAATTGGAACCTCGGGCGCATAATAGAGACTCATCCCGGTAAGGACGGTGTGATACGGGTGGTCACAATTAAAACTGCTCAGTCTACATTGAAAAGAGCTACAAATCGAATCAGCGTACTACCTATCGACGACAACTCAAAATAATATCAAGTGTCAAGCAATCAGACAGTCCAACTCCTTTTTGAAGGTGAATTTTGGAAAATAAATAAACAATATAAACCAAAATTAAGAGCATTACAGATCAGAAAGTTATGTATTCATTAATCGTACTGCAGAAATTAGATTTAAGTTATTTATCGTTGTACACTATTGGTTAAGAACAAAAATTCAATAAGCAATCTGTTGAAATTGGTACATATTTCAAGGCCGCGGGTATGTTAACGCCAGAGTAATCATTCATTCCCGGGTGATTTAGCTAAAAGAAACCAAAACTTATTATATTAAATTTGAAACAAATTACATGTTATTTAAGTTTATCTGTAAAATAATTAATTCACCATAACATTGTTTAAACTCATTTTCATGAACATAGTGTTACACATTTAGAAAATAAATTATATTTGTAGTGACATTTCGCTGTTAAGGAATGTCAACAATACGCCATATTTAATGATTGTACTTTTTTCGAACGCGAAATTCGAATTCGAATTTGGGTGCGTTTAATAATTAAAAAGTACAGTCTTTAGACGACAGGTGATGATTATGATTCTTGTCAAATTTTTTGTAAAGCTTCTTGTTTAACGCTAAAATTATTTTATTTCACTTGTGTCGTGAAATTTGTTATAATAACACAAAAAAAAGTAGCATTAATTTATGTTAAAATAAAAGATAAAGTTATTAGTAAACGTTTCGTAAATATTGTTAAATTATATAAAATAAAAAGAAACTCATTCAGCTGCTTGCAAATAAAAAACGAAAGGAAAGTAAAGAATAGTTTTTTTGGTTTGAGAAATAACTTCAGTACAACAATACTGACGCCATTATCGCTGTTATTTAATACGAAAGCTCGCATAACGTCGAGCTTCATTTGTTTTCTGGCGCGAAATTTTATGCATCAAGCGGCGCCAGTGTTTTTAGTCGGTCTTCTCTCTTCGTCATCAATCGTCAAAAAACTAACAACATGTATCAAACAATGGCCATCTTAACAAAATAGAAATAAAAACACCATCGATAATAATCTCGTGTAGTCATAATCATTTTTGAAGAAATAATAATAAATATCAAGTGAAATAAAAGTACATAATCTGCTTTTCGAAGTGCCCCCTTTTTCGTGAATACTCTCGTCCATACTCTCGACAAGACAATCGCAAATCTGCTAAGCCATCGAGGTTAACAATATTAATAACATTTAATAAAAGTTATCAAATTTATAATTATTGTATCGACACATCATCTTTAATTTAAATATTCATTATTTAGTGGTAGCTATTAGTTTTACGTAAATTTGAATAAACTAATTTGAATTTGACTTTAATACTAGTAATACCGAATTACTAATTCCAAATATTCATTAAAATCCATTTTAATGTAAATTTGTCTAGATTGTGATTTGCATATAATACTAATGTTAATATATTGACCAACAATTTAAGTTTTACATTTGGATATATTTAAATTGAATAATTGGTACGTTTGGTAAATGTACATACAGACAACAACGGATACATATATTACGCAAAACGTGTATATATCATATGATATTATAAAAGCCCAACAGCATTTTGTACTATACAGGAAGTATGTATTGTAAATTTATTTGTAATACGGAAGTTATGATATTTCAATCAAAATGAAAATTTCGTTTTATTTTTTATTTTTATGGTTTTTGTTTTATTCATAAGCTGCATAATGGACTGAATGTATGGCTACATGTTTTTTTTTTTGTAATACAAGTACATACAATATGATGGCAGCCTTTATACTATATTTATAAATAAAAACAAGATTTTCTCTTTGTGTCCCAATTTCCAGAATAAAAACTTTTTTATCGTACCTATCTACAAAAAAATTGTTATGCCCAAAATATTTACATTTTTATGGGTTTTCATATTTTATGTGTATACATGTTAACGTTGATACATTAATAGCATATTTATGATGACGTATTAAATAATATTTTGTTTCAATCATGAAAATTTATCGGTATGGTGAATATTTTATAGAGTTATTGTTGTTTTTTCAAAGCTGGTTGAAGTGATTTTTTTATCCATTCTTAAAATGGATATATTGTATTGTCGTGGGTGCTCTTAGTAAACAAAAAAAAAAAAAATTTTTTCTATCAATGTTGGGCACGTACTTTTTTGGATGGTAATCTCACTTGTTATTTATGACCATTGGTCAATTTATTTGATGTGGTATCATTATACAATAATTTATTTAATTCGATTTGATGAAATTCCTTACCTAATTTATTAGTGGATGTCACTAGTAAAGTAATTTGAGATTTAAAATTTTTGTTGTTTAATCGTTTACTAATTTCACTACAAAGATTTTGATGTATATTGTACGTCATTTATTTTGGTTTTCTCACTTTCTTATTGTGATATTTGTCAAATTTCTTGTTACAAAATTATTTTATTTCGACCTATCCAATTAAGACCATGAAAACCTCGGGTCCCGGTCGATACGACATATCTCATTACGGAATATGAAAAAAACCGGATATTTCAAAACGGCATATGGTACACTATGGCATATTTCAAAATGGCATATGTCAAAACGGCATATGGTACACTTCGGCATATGGTACACTATGACATATTTAAAAACGGCATACTTTACAACGACATATGGTACGTAGCGGCATAGGGTTGGTCACGTGTTGCTGTTTTTCAAAAGACTGTTTACAACAGACTGTTTCTAAAATCTTTTCTCCAAAAACTTGTTTACTTTTATGTTTACTTTTATATATGGATAATAGTTATTTATGGTACTACATAGTGAGCAAAACCAGATATTATCCACAAGGGATAAGTTTGTCAAATTGCTTGTTCTCATTCCATTAATTTACTTCCTACAAGAATTATTGCAGATTTCGAACTAGCTTCAGTTTCTGCACTAAACAATTTCCTGGCGGATGTAATTTTTAAGGGTTGTTTATTTCATGTTACCTAAATTACTTGGCGAAAAGTGCAGAAAGCATAATTGGCTTCCAGATATGGTAACGACGTAGATTTTAGTATTAAGATTCGAATGCTGGCTGCCCTAGACTTCGTTCTATCTGATGAAATTTGTTATTGTGTATCTAAATTAAAGGATGTCTTGGATGAAGATGGAAAAATTATTACATCATCGATAAATGTAAATTATATTTCGGGTCGTGCTGGTAAAAACAATAAACCACCACGATATAGTCCCAATTTTTGGTCTATTGTTGGCTCTTTTGAGAATAACTTTCCACGAATTCAAAACAATTTGGAGTCCTGGCACAGGAGGCTGCAAGTTTTTGTTGGAAAATTGCATGTTGGACTTTATAAGCTAATAGATGAACTACAAGACTAATAGATGAACTACAAAATAAGATCTGATGAACAATTTTTCCAAATAAGATTTCTAGAAAAAGAAGAAAAGTTGAAATATATCATGATAAATCCACGGCCTAAAGAGGAAACGTCTTCCCTTAAAGGCATCGAAAATAATATAGCTCTTTATTGGTTTGTAGCACTAATCCATTAAATTTAGTTTAATTTTTATTATATTTTTTCAAACATATCTCAAGAAGAGAAACTAACTTTTGAAATTATAATTTTAAATAAAATGTGTGTATGCAAATTAATTATTAAAATTTGTTTTTTATTAATTGAATCTGAACCATCTTAATGTACATAAATGCCTGCTCATGTGAAAAATTAACTTAAAATAAGGGACATAGAAAAACTGGGTTGGGTATGTAATTTTGCATTAAAATATGTTGCATTACAATATGTTGCATAACAATTTCCCGTACACTTTTTTCTCTATTCTGAGGAAAATAAATTGAAGAAAAATGACATCGACTAATTTAACTTAGAATTGTCGAGGCTAGCGGCTTCGGTGACTCTCACGGGCACGCGGGAGGTCGCTGCGCTCCCCCCAGCTTAGCCCTCCGAGGGGCTTTAGATTTGAACTTCGGGGGATGTAGGAGCCGGGATCAGCAAACATGTCGCACTGCGTGCCGCACGTAGAAATCACGTAGAATCTATTAATGATACCTACTAAAACGCAAAATAATTACACTATCATTTATAATAATTGCTGCGCACCTTCCCCCCCCCCCCTCCCGCTTAGCCCTCCGAGGGGCTTTAGATTTGAACTTCGGAGGACGTAGGAGCCGGGATCAGCAAACATGTCGCACTGCGTGCCGCACGTAGGAGCGGATTTTATATCTATCCCAGAAAAACTATTTCACTATAAAATAATCGAAATAGTTATTTCAGAAAACAAAATTTTGGTAAACTATTTTTTCTACGGTAAGAATTCAAAAAACATGATTGCACGGCAAAACAAGATTTTGTCTTGCAGGCAAATACCCCGATCCAAACGGTATATGGTACATTAGGGTATAAGGTAGTGTACCGCTGCATGTATGATTTGATAAATTTTAAATTTAAAACGTTAAATATTTTTTTAATTTCTAAACCTGTATTTATCAAAATGAATCCATTTGAATTACAACGAACGCGCGCACGTAAAATGCAGAAGATCAATTCGTTTTCTACAATGTACCTAATTACGTTGTAAATGCGTTCTTTGAAAAATGTGCTTATAAAAACGTTTAACACTTGTTATATTTTGTTTTGTGAATGGTATAAACTACGAAGGCTTACTGAAATTAATCAAATCGACTGATTTTTCAATAAGAGATCGGAGTAAAATTCACAAGCTCTGGTCGGATTGTTTTCGCGAACCATACAAATTAAATTGGCTTGCCTATAGCGTTGGCGCCCAACATTACTATAGATGAGTTTTCTTATAGTTTTTTTTATTTAAATTACAAAAAAAAAAAAATGCGATTTTTTTAAATTTTATTAAGAATGTTTTTTACGTTTACTAAATTATTATGGCTCAAGTATCTCTATATTTAATATTTAAGTAATTTTACAATTGAATAAAAATCAGAATCAAACTTCACTATTTTTTATAAATTTATAAGATTTCCCTTAAGAGTTATTAAGTGAGGAGAAATTCTTTTAAGCGACAGAAAATGTTGGTATTTGAAAAAAAATTCTAATAGGCGAAGGAAAATTTATGTAAATAAAGGATAGTTCTACTAATTGAAGGAAAATTCTGTTAAGTGTAGGTTTAAAGGAAAATACGTAAAGTGAAGGAAAATTCTATTAAGAGAATGGATTTCAGCATAATCGGTTAAAAAATCGCCAAGTTCCAGATTAATTTATCTTATTCCAGAACTTACGAGTAATCTACAAATTATTTTAAGATCTTATTTCCATCGCATTTGTCGAATTTCATAATAATCGGTTAAAAAATAGCCAAGTTTCATGCATCCTAATTGACAACATTCTAGAGTTTTATCACAGAGAATTAAGAAGAAAATTCTCTGTGGTTTGATCTAAAAATCATTTTCAAATCCCATTTCCATCGCACTCTTTAGTTTCATCATAATCGGTTAAGAAATAGCCGATTTTCATTCGAATTGGCCATATTCCAGAACTTTATCTAAAACTCATTTTAGAATCCTATTTCCATCATATTTGTCGAATTTCACCATAATCAGTTATGAAATAGCCATGTTGCATAAAAATTGCCATATCTCACAACTTTATCTAGAAACCATATAACAATCCCATTTCCATCATTCTTTCCGAATTTCATCATAATCGGCCAATAAATAGACAAATTCTATCAAAATTAACCATATTCCAGAATTTCTATTAAAACTCATTTTAGGATCCCATTTCCATCATACTTGTCGAATTTCATCAAAATCATTTAAGAAATACCCAAGTTCCATCATGATTGGCCATGTTCTAGAAATTCATCTATAATTCTTTTTAGAAGACCATTTCTAACGTATATGTTGAATTTCATCATATCCGGTTAATTAATAGGTCAGTTCCACCCTAATTGGCCATATTACAGAACTTCGTCTAAAATCCGGTTTAGTATTCCATTTTCAATGCACTTGCCAAATTTCATCATACTCGGCTAAGAAATAGCCAAATTTTATTATATGCCATATGGAAATATGCCGTCGTGTACCATATGCCGTTTCAAAATATGCCGTTTTGAAATATGCTATAGTGTACCATATGCCATAGTGTATCATATGCTGTTTTTAAATATGCCGTTTTTAGATAAGCCTCATAAAATGGTTAAAATGCTAAATTCACTGGATTAATTGGATTGATTGGAATAATGAGGTACATATTTCATCCGGAATAGAGGCAATCCAAGTTGAGTGACTATGCTGTGAACGGCTGAATACCGGATAAAACATCCCTAAATGTTGTTACCACAGCCCTCACATTAGCCTACCCTTCGACGCAGTGGTTACTGGTGCCGCAAGGAAGGCTTCCTCTTCGCAGTAGTCAGAGCAGAAAATTTCCGATTTTACATTAAATATTGCTGTTTTTTTCTTTTGGTATGTTCTATTGTGAATGAGCTTTAGCTCAAAATAGAATTTACCAAAAGCTGTTTAAATTAATTTGTAAATTTGTAAATATATTTGTAAATAAATAAGATTGTCCATAGTGTACCATATGCCCGATGCCGTATCGTACCATATGCCGGTTTGAAATATGCCGTTTTGAAATATGCCGTCGTGTGCCTTATGCTGTAGTGTACCATATGTCGCTTTAAAATATGTCATTTTAAAATATGCCATAGTGTACCATATGTCATATTTTCATATTCAGTTTTGAAATATTCCGTTTTGAAATATGCCATGCTAAACGGATTCGGAAAACCTCAGTTATCATAGTTTTAAGGGAATACGATTTTTGGACGCTATACTATGTCGAGTTCTTATTATGACAAAATCTCAAAGTATTATCTCTAAAATTGATAAGACTATGTCTGAATTTATATTCTTAACCCTGTAATGCATCCAACCGCCTCAAGAAGGACTTTACGTTATTATGAATTGTTTGCACGCGCAGGCTCCGGCCAGTTTAATTATCTATTTCCATATTTGCTTGGGTAAATTCCTAAAAATGTTAATTTAATTTACGTAAATCGAATACGATTTGTAGGAAATAAATTCATTCACACATCAAACAAAAATTAAATCCAAAACTAGACATGAATGATTTTATTTGTATTTAATACCCGAAAGACAAGATTCAACAAATTCGACAACGAAAACTGTTTAAACTGAAATCAGAAATGATGTGCATTTCTTTATATTATCCGTAAGTTTCCTTTCCTAGTATACATTTACATTTTACACAATACGTATAAACACTTCTAACGGCTGGATATATTTGATCAATCTTCTTTCCTTCGGGTGTTCAGTCAATAAATAAGACAACTTCAATTACGACGACGTTTCGGTAATTTTATTACCTTCTTCAGGTCTATTTAAAAGTTATAGAAAATTATTTGCAACGTATAATTTTTGAACCTACCGTTAAATTGAAAATAATATAAATAGAAATTTCTCTCATATACTCGTGTATGATATACACAAACAAACTATTATTATATATGTACAATACAAATACAAATTGTGGTCTTGCGTTAAAGTTTTTATAGTCTTCAAAAAGAAAAAACAACAATAGTATTCTTCTTATGTCAAAAGTCAAAACATTCCAGGATTTTTTCAAAACATTTCAGGCCCAATACATAATAATCCAAATATTATTTACAATTTTAGAATTTAAGTACATACTCGTATTAAAGAATTTAATTTTATAATTTAAAAATTATGTCAATGATACCGGAATAAATTTTGCTGAGATCGTCTGTATCACCTTTTTTATTAACTAAGGTTTCTCGTTTGCCCAGAATATGAACCATTTCTAAAAAAAGACGATTCTTATATAGTCTCTCACTTTCTATAATTTTTACTTCATTAAACCTAAATATATTACGTTGCAAATAATTTCCTATGACTTTTCTAAAAGTTTCTTGTATTTTGTATTTGTAAATAGACCTGAAGAAGGTAATAAAATTACCGAAACGTCGTCGTAATTGAAGTTGTTTTATTTATTAGCTGAACACCCGAAGGAAAGAAGATTGATAAAATATATCCAGCCGTTAGAAGTGTTTATTGAATATTACTGGGGTAAAAAGAAACTACGAACGATATACTATGTTCGACAACGTTACAACATCGATGTATGTATTAGCATTAAAAATATATTGGAAGATAAATGGGAAATTAGCCAGCTTTACAGCAAGGAAAATATTTTTGATAAAATGTAGAAGGTATGGCTTATTCCCCAGTCACATTATCAATAATGATAAGTGTATCTTTATGAACATTCAACCATAATATGCCTTTTAATACCAAAATTTAAAATTTGGTTGAAAATTTCAAAAGAAAAAATAAAGGGCTAAAACCTCACGAGGTGGTCAGAACTTCGGTCTTTGATATCTTCAATGGGGATAGCATTCACCTGTGTCATAAATTTACTTATACAACGACAGCCAAACGGATCAAAAGCTTCAGTAACATGGGTACAGACATCCAATTTAACATGAAAAATCACCGAAGTGAAATTCTTCCCAAATAACAAAAAATATGTATGTATGTGTTTATACAAATTGCATTCATTCAGGCGATGGTTTGTGCAACAAAAGTTGCATATAAGTCCCAAAATAGTTTCTTATAAAATAAGAATCACAAAAAAATTAATATTAGGGTTGGCTAAATGCCAACAAGCCTATAGGCTTTGACAAAAAAATATTTTTTTTTAATTAAATCGTACATTTGCAACTTGCTTCTAATGCCAAAATAGTTTAACCATGGTACGATTGAAATCACCGGGATAAATTCGGGCGACTAAATTCCTAGATCCAGTTAAGAATATATTTTCCAAATGAAGACAAAATGGACAAGGGAAAGACTAAATAGCAATTTGAGATGGATGTTATCTGCAGTTTCTTTTGCTATATAAAATATTGGCCACCTATTGCACACTCTATTGTGAATGATCTATAGCTCAAAATAGGGTGTGCCAAAATTATTGTATTATATAAATAAATAAATAAATATAAATAAATAAATATGTATACGGAATGTTGCAGCACGTTTCAATGAAGATTGAATTGTCTGTGCAGATTTAGAGGTTGTCTGGTTTGCCGAATCTAGAACACGCAACGTATAATTGTCCAAGTGAAAAGCAATCCCTAAACCGCACAATTGGAATGATTGGCCCTGAGCTTTGTTGATGGTGATTGTAAACGCCAATCGAATTGGGAATTCAACCTCTTAAATTGAAATTGCATTTCCGTTGGAATCATAGAAATGCGAGAACATCTTCACCTTTGAATGGTCTTGTCAAGATTGTTGCTTCTGCAACATTGATTATTAATTTTTTTACTGCAAGCCGCGTGCCGTTGCAAAGCTTTAGCTGGTTGATATTTCGCAACATGTAAATTGGCATGCCGATTTTCAATTGGCAAATCCAGTGAATACAAAAATTCTAATGGATAATTAACCGCTTTATCTGTTTCCACAACAGTGTCGACCGATGAGCCAATCATGATTCTTATAATTGGTCTCAATATTGGGAAATACTTTTTCAGCCAATTATTCTTTTGACGTCACTAAATTGTAGAAGTTATGAGGCAATGAAATTCGTCCTGTGGTCAGATCAACCGGCACCTTTACGTTCCCAATTTCTCGCAATTGATGTGAGAATATTTCAGCTGATCGATCGTTTTGCAGCTGGTCACGCATATTTGTAGTTAATTTCAGCGTGTTTACGTGTCACCACAACGTAGAGTATTTCAGGCAAGCATTTATTTCGTCCGATGGTATTGATCGAGGAATTACAGGTAATGTTTGCCTGAAATCTCCTGCAAGCAATATGAATGCGTTCCCAAATGGTTTAATATTTCTACGCAAATAATTTGCATTTCTGAAACACTTTCCTATGCCACATGCTTTAAAAATGTTGCACTTGGAATTCCATTTGAAATTTCCAGTACAAAGTCAATGCGACAGATATCCTAGGAATCATGTTTGCATTTTGGTTTTTTTGATTTTTGTTGAATAGATTTCTTCATTGAAACGTGCTGCAACATTTCGTATACATAATGCGTGTTATTCATATCGCCGACCACAGGGATCGACCAAATGATATTTTACAATGAGGCTTATACAATATACATCTCAGAAACTATATTCGAATGTCTATCTTTTGATTTTTGTTGAACGGATTTCGGCGTTGAATTTTGTGCAACTGACGGTATGTAATATGTTAAAACGGGCCTGTTATTTATTTAATTTTACATAAAATCAAGATGTACAGCCAATGTACGGTTTTTGCTTAAGTCATTTTGACTAATAAAAGCTGCCTAAATGGGATCTTTTAAAAAAAATTGAATATTTGATTGCTCCTAAAAGAAGATTATTTGAAAATTTTATTTCTCTAAATGGCATTTAGGCGAATAAATTACTGCCACATACATAAAATATATACGTATACGGAAAATTTGGGATTTTATTTTGGGAAGTATTTCACAGGCATGAAAAATCGTATTTTAGAACTTTATACTGAAATTTCATTATAATCGGTTAAGGAACAGCCAAGTTCCATCCTACTTGACCATATTCCGGAACTTCATCCAAAACTCATTTAAGAATCCCATTTCCAATACACATGTCGAATTTCATTATAATCGGTTGAGAAAAGGGCAAGTTCCATCATACTTGGCCATATTTCAGAACGTCATCCAAACAACATTTTAGAATCCCATTTCCAATACACATGTCGAATTTCATTATAATTGATTGAGAAATTGGCAAGTTCCATCATACTTGGCCATATTGCAGAACCCTATCTAAAATAATTTTAGAATCCCATTTTCAACGCACTTGTCGAATTTTATCTTAATCGGTTGAAAAATAGGCAAGTTCCATCATAGAAAAAATTTGTTAACTACTCACTACATCCTAATCCAACTCCAACTCAACTCCAACTCAACTTTAACTCAACCCGCAAATTGACCCCTAACTTAACCTTCAAATCAATTCCCAATCAAATGCCCAATTCGATAATCAAACCAGCAAATTATATAAAAAAATCGTAAATATTTATTAAACCAGGTATTTTGGGTCAATTCGTATGGCAGGTACCCCACCCTCTTGACGTACAGTTTCCAAAAGCTTTTCAAATCTCCGCCTTGACCATAAAAATAGATTGGCGAAAAAAAATTCAAAATCGGACAAGCCGTTCTCGAGATACCACTGGTACAGACATCCAGACAGACGGACGGACATTTTTTTTTTGCTTTTTCAGACTCAGGGACTTTCAAAACGTCGAGAAAAGTGGTTTTGGACCAACCAAATTTTTCGTCATTTTTGACAGGATTTCAATACTTTGGTCTTTTTAGACCGAAATAATTCTTAACGTGAAAATCGAAATTACTTTTTGGTGAATTATAGAATTTGGACATTGCATTTCGAATTATAAAAACAAACTAGAAGACATTGATATTGACGTACAATTTCTAAATGACTTTTCTGCAAATCAAGCACGATTTTATAAAAAAGTCACTTCAATCTAAGCTGAATACTGTAAATAGGAAATTTGATGCAATGGTTAGACAACAGATCCCTGTGTGTGATATTGCAAATACAGACGGTTGTCGCAATATTACTAACATTGATGGTCCGAACAATGTTTTGGATATTGCTAGTTTGGGACCTAAATTTAATTTGCCCTATTTTAATAAGACGCAGATTCCTAATTTGAAAGTGTTGGCCCAAACAGAACAAGTTATTCAAAGCATTGAGAAGGAACAACAACAAGATATAGCTAGGTTTAGAATATGTCATGTTTTAAAAAAAAAATTGTCAAGAAAGAGCTATTTATGTATAAAGGAAAGACAACTACAGGAGTTAATATTCGAAAAAAAATTTTAAAAAGAATAACCGAAATACCCAAAATTCATAAAAACAGTCACCCACTCAGACCTATTGTGTCGTTCATTAATAGTCCGACATACAAAATTTCCAGATAGTTGGTTGACTTGTTGAAAGTAGCAATTGACAATGAGAAATACAATTGCAAAAATTCTTTTAAGTTAGTTGATTTCCTTAAAGAGCAAAACATGCCACAAGGATGTGTGCTCATAAGCCTATAGCTGTTGTGTCACTTTTTAGAAATATTAATCTCAGGTTAGTTTTAGAGACAATTTCTATTAAACAGCCAACCATAGAACCACATACGAGAATTCCGAAAATAGAATTTCTAGAAATTTTAGATTTCTGTTTAACATCTGCGAAAGTGCTGCGAACATAATGGTGTTGCAATGGGATCACCTTTATCACCCATTATAGCAAACATTTTGATGGAAGTTTTGCTCGACACGGTTCTAAATGCTATTAATTTCAACATTACATTTATTAGAAAATATGTCGATGACCTACTGTTATGTGTACTAAAAGACAAAATTAATGATGTACTTTCTATATCTAATAGCAACAGAATCGGCCTCAAATTTACTTTAGAATTAGAAATAAACAACAACTTACCTTTTTGGAAACTTTATTAATTTGGGAAGATATTGGCCAAATTGATACCGTCACCAAGCCAAATTATTAATACTGCTTGTGGGTTTATAAATCGGGTGAAGAAATTGACAACAAACACAACAGTTGATACCGACTATATCATCATATATTATCTGTCAAAAAACGAATTTCAATATAAATTGCCACATTACTTTTTCGGCTGGAAATCCACTTCGAAATATTTTTAGTCAACTAAAAGATAGAACTCCGGACTTATTGCAATCCAATTTGGTTTATTTAATACCATATAATAGCTGTAACTTGAAATACATTGGTACTACTAAACAGCTACTAAAAAATCGCATAAGTCAACACAAATCGGACACTAAGGTACCTATAAGAAATCCGCAAGCTACTACATTGTGTCAACACACACATGATACGGGTCATATATTTGGGTTTAATGAAGTAAAAATTATAAAAAGTGAGAGACTATACAAGAATCGTATTTTCTTAGAAATGGTTCATATTATAGTCAAACGAGAAACTTTAGTTAACCTTCGAATCGTGTACGCACCCACCATCATAATCCCGCGTTACGGGGAGTTGTATTTCCCAATCCCCAGTAATACATGTCGTACATTTTTTAGGCAAAGTAATGATTTTTTTGAAAACATTGAAACAATGATTATTCATGTACTTATATAAAAATATGTAATTAGCTTTTTATAGATTACATTATTATAATAAATATTATTTATATGTATTCATTCATTTATTTATATGTTTTACATAAATCATAATATAAAAAAATTCAAATGTTCAGTTACGGAAAATAAGAAATCAAAAATCAAATGTTATGTATGGTACGCTGATGGTGGATCTGATATATACGGACCTGGTGTAGGCTGAGCGAGATTCCATAAATTTTCTTAGATAACATGGTTCACAAACCCGATTATAGTGCTTTCCGCATGTTGGCTTAGTATATAAATCGCAGAAAGCAGTTGTTTTGGTGTTCCTGTTTTTCGTCCGGTAACCAACTGCTCATCGATTGTGAGTTCTTTCGATGGAATGAAAGGCAAGTTCAAATTCATTTTGAATAGAGTCCATATGTGACAGATTGGAGTCAATTTGTCTTCTCGTAATCTATCTATACGAGTTCTTGAATCGCAAAAGGCAAAATTGACTGATTTGCTCGAATCTCTTCAACGACATCACTCTTCTATAAATGCTATATGAGACTTGTGGAATAAATCTCGAGCTGCCACTAAATTTCAGCACCAGCGTAAAGCACTATGCCGATAAACGCGTACATTTCATCCACATTGGTCTCCCGCCAAGGTCGCATTTTTATTTGATTTTGTGCACGCTGATTCGCTTCGTTCGTTCTCTTGGTTTTTATTGGTTTCCTACACAATATTTTCAACAATGGCAGTTGAAGAAAGACGCTTGAAAGCGTCTTGCTTTTTAACAAAAGTTTCAGTGCTGCAGGCTACAGAATCCAGTCTCTTCTTTTTTAAATCGTTTCAGTTCTCGACTTCTCTGAAGCAGAAGGCATCGACCACCAAATAGTTTTATCGTTTTTGCCTTGTCCTGTATATTTCTGGCCCCGATTTGCCTCGATTGCTGCTTGAGGCACTTCCTCTGAACCTCCATCGTTATCAACGACATCAGCATTTTCCATATCTTGAACTAACTATATAAAATTAACGTCTTGAAGCGGTTCATCAAGGGTAATCGGTTCTATTCGGTTCATAATTTGGATCATCGTCGCCATCACAATCAGCATGTACTCTAGTATCGATTATATCGGCAGATAACAATGCCCCTGTAGGATGATCTCGGCCACCAATCGGTTCAATCACAGTTTAGACATCATTGTATTTATCAAAATAATCTGCAAGCTCTTGTTGTTCCTCTGTAGTCAAATCCCGACGAATATTTGCCAAATAAATAATCCTATCAATTTTTATAGGCACTGATAAGCTATAGGTACTGATTTTTCAAATAACTCAAATTTTTCAAACAATAAATCCAAAACGAGAAACTAACCTTTGGCGTTATTTTTTATCGTTTCACAATCAAAAATCGTTTAGATATGTACGAAATAACTAAATAAGTATAATACTTCTTGTCACTTACTCCACAACTAAATTATTCGTTACTTTCGACACAACAGGTCAACAACTTTTATCTATAACACTCTATATTTGTTCGTATGCATCTGTGTAAGTGTAAAATCGAAAAGATTTAGTAGATATAAAATGTACTGAAGAAAATACGGGGTATGCAGCTCCCCATACACGAATTTAGGCTGTTTATGTTTTGACACACTCATACCGAAACTAACACAGAATAAATTATGAATTTACTTTGTTTTGTAAAGCTAAACGTACAATACATTAAAAAATACAACGACAAATAATATGGAAAAATAGTGTCTTCAATTCAATGTGGAAATATGCTTGGGGAGCCCAGCACCCCAAACACGATTCTAAGGTTTTAATAAAGAAAGTGATACAAACGATCTCAGCAAAATTTATTCCGGTATCATTGACACAATTTTTAAATTAGAAAATCAAATTCTTTAAATCGATAAGTTCTGCAAAAAATACTTGACCTATGTCTGAATGTGGTCTTTAATTTTAAATCAAGAACCAAGGTTAAGTAATAGCTACGTAGAAAACTATTTCGCTACAGTCAAAAGACGATGTCGAACCGCGCTGCATTTGGGAAGGTTACCGAGGAAATGTTTACGTTTTTTAAAAGAAACAAATGAAAGAAACCAATATTTACACAAGAAAATTATGTTAGAAATCCCAAAAAAATCATTAAAGGACTTTAGTTATAAACCAGTATTACGTACTACAGATAAACATTTAACATTGGCAAAAATTTTAAATAAAAAAGAAAAATGGGGGCCGAAAAAATGTATAGTAAAGAGTAAACAAAATCACTTCAATGTAGAAAATATAATAGAATTTAACAAACAATCACCAAAAAAACAGTTGGAAAAAGCTTCTAAATTACAAATAAAGCAACAACATTTTATAGATCAAACAACTGCGAAAAACTCCAGTTTAAGCAAATATTTAAATAATAAAATATCACATTTCACTTTTTTGTTAAATGGAAATCTGGATGAAGGAGACTTTTACAAAAACACCTGTGGTTTTGACGCTTTTGCTCAATGTATTTTAAATATCCAATCACTATTTCACGAAATTTGGTTTGATCAACCTACTCATTTATCGGCAGTCGTTAAATATTTACTCGATGGTGATTAATTATCGGCCAAAGACATTCGTTTTGATGCTTTATTCGAAATTTACAGAAATAATTTTGATTGTGATTCGAACATAACCCGGGCCACAGATTATTATTTGAAAATTTACCCTAGGTGTATCATACATTTTATTTGTTTAGTGTGCGGAATGTCGTCAATACGTTAGTTTGGATGCCATGAAACTAGAAGAACTGGAAATTCACAATCTCCATTTATGCTTATATCTATCTACCTACAAGGCTACCCATTCTAAAATTTACTGAAATTCCAATATGAATGTTACAATAAAAAAATATAACAAGTTCGTTGCCATTAATTGTGAATATATGCATCCTACGACTCACAAGAAAATGTCTATTAGTGACATACCCCAAACTTTAGAATTTGGCGATTCAACTTATAGTTTAAATTTTACCTGCGCCAATTAAAAAACGGAACAGAAATTTTCTTCGAAAAAATACCCAAATTTGAACGCTTGTATCTTGGTGAAATAACCCCTTTAAAAAAAAAATTTATTTGTAGTTGAAGGAAATTTTGTTTTCTTTTCGATACTGGAAACCGTTTTATTTTATTTTGTTTTGTTATGACTTTTTTGAGGAAAACAAAAGGTGTCTAAAAAGAAAAAAAAATTGCTGCTGTTTGAAACTGTAAACGAACTTGCTCGATATTTCATTCAAAAATCCAAATCGGCCATTTTATAGAGAATTTAGAAATCTTGCAAAATGATTCTAGGAAAATTTCTGTGCGACCACTTCTTGTCGAGTTATTGAAGTTTTAGTGTGTTAAAGTTTTAGTGTTAAAGTGACTTAACATTTTATCGTAGAGTCACAGAAAAGAATGAACAGATATGGAAGTTCCATGTCAAGTATTTACATAGAAATATTCAATCTAAAAAATGTATTCCTGCTCTAATCTAACCAGTTAAGACAGGGAAAATATAATACAATAATATGTTTCGCTTCTCTTCTTTTTTGTTTTTTATACAAAGGAGAGAAGCGAAATATGTAATATTGAATTATATTGTCTCTGTCTTAACTGGTTAGATTAGAGCAGGAATACATTTTTTTGATTGAATATTTCTCTGTAAATACTTGACATGGAACTTCCATATCTGTTCATTCTTTTCTGTGGTAGAGTGCTAAGTTTACAAGGTAAAAAATTTGGCTTCTACGCTTTTTGATACGTTTTCTCTAAAACTGCAATAACTCGGCAATGAGTGGCCGCACAGATATTTTCCTAGTATCTTTTTGCAAGATTTCTAAATTCTCTATAAAATGGCCGATTTGGATTTTTGAATGAAATATCGAACAAGTTCGTTTACAGTTTCAAACAGCAGCAATTTTTTTTTCTTTTTAGACACCTTTTGTTTTACTCAAAAAAGTCATAACAAAACAAAATAAAATAAAACGGTTTCCAGTATCGAAAAGAAAACAAAATTTCCTTCAACTACAAATAAATTTTTTTTTTTTAAAGGGGTTATTTCACCAAGATACAAGCGTTCAAATTTGGGTATTTTTTCAAAGATAATTTCTGTTCCGTTTTTTAATTGGCGCAGTGTATAATTAATTTCGTGCCTACATCAAAACACTATACAGCTTATTGTAAAACAAAAAACAATTCTGGGCAAAGTATGATGATTTAACTAAATACATATGTAATAAAAGTGAGGAATCCCAAATTTCCTCAAATTGAGCCACACATATTGTTTTTTTTAAAATAAAAGCAACGCGCTTACGGATTACCTAGGTAATTAATCATATCCATTACACTGTATCGTAAATCCACCAAATTCTGCTATAATGCAACTCAAGATTCAAACAATAACCTCATTAAAATTTCAAATATACGAAACTATAAATTTACACTATAACAAACAAAGACCAAAAAAAAAAAATACTAAATAAAACACGCAACCCTCCAAAATTACAATCATGACGTGGTGGAGCGGCCTTAGTCTTAAAAAAAGAATAACTCATTTAAAAAGTGGACAACCAATGTAATGAACTTTTTAGTACTGATCCGACGGATTGGACTAATGATTCTAACCGACAAACGATTAATACAATTTTTTTATATTTCATCATATGGAAGTTCTATCCATTACCTACAAACTACACACCAAGCGGTCTTTGGTAATGCATATATAGCATAACTTCAGATGACTATAACCAACAAACGGCTAATACAGTTTTTTTATAATTATTTACATACATACATATGAACCATTTATTTTGAAAGTGGAATAAGTCAAATTTTTAAAAAATTGAGTTGACGCTATACAACCTGTTAAAGTATAGTATAGTGAACTTTCATATTTTGTTACATTCTTGCGTTTAACTGTAAAATAATTCCTAGAAATAGTGGTTAAAGAATGAATACTAAACGCTATCAATATTTTGTTTATTATGAAAGTGGAATAAGTCACATTAAATGCTTGTTTATTCGTGTAATGTCAGGAGTATAATATAAATGTAGTAGGCATTGAAAGCAAAAAAATATAACAACAACAAAGTAAAGCCAGTTTTCAATTTAAATCGCGCGGGTAAACCGCGCATCATAAATATTTTTTTTCTAAGTTGGCAGCATTGTGTTATACATCAATGACAAATTTTATTTCAAAACATTCATCAGTTTTTGTTTTACGCTTGGTTTTGTACGACGCTAAAGGTGTCTTCACGAAACGAGATTATAAAGCTGGATTTTTTTTTGTTTAAAGTGAAGATAGCCACACATTAGTTTTGCTCCATTAATTGTACTATATGGTTGCCATCACTATTTTCTATTGTTGTGGTTTACTTTCAAATTCTGCTTGGCGCCGGTTACACCAAATTAATTATAGTGAGATTTTCTGTGCGTTTTAATTTTAAATTCAGGTTTAACTTATATTACCTAGTTTTTGGAGCGGTATTTCATTCTATTAATTTTCACGCGATATTTTAGTTATTTAGTTTCACGATTCATTTAGAATTTTTGTGTAATGTTTTGGTATTGTTTTTTTTGGGCTTCATTTTAATTTGTTCGAATAAACATATTTTTTTATAATAATTTATTTCGGTTACTTGTAATACTCGGCGATTTGGGGTAAACGAAGTCAATCGCAGCAGATATAAGCAAGGTTTCTATCGCAACCTTGGTGCAGAAATGCGTTTAACCGACGATGATACTTTTATAAATTTTCATCGGATGACTCCTGCAGTATTTGATGAGTTACTTGCCATTGTTGGACGAACCATTCAACGAATGAATGTAGGGGAGCGATCGATTACTGCAGGTCAAAGGCTATCATTAACTATTCGGTAATTATTATAAATATTAAACTAAATTTGTTTGTAAAATTGTATTTCTCTCATTTAGCTATCTTGCCAGTGGTGATAGTATGGTGTCCATCGGGCGATACGGATACCAGGTGGGACAAAGCACAGCCTCTATGATAATAAGGGAGACGTGCTTGAAGTTGTGGGATGTCTTAAAAGATAAAGTATTTTCAAAGCCTTCCTGTGCCATGTGGCAACAAATCTCAAAAGATTTTGAAGACCAGTGGAATTTCTCCTATTGCCTAGGAGCAATGGACGGAAAGCACGTCGTTATACAAGTAAGTTCCTTAACAATATCTATAGGTTTTGTGTGTGAAGTTTATAATATTATAATTTCATTGTTAGGCATTTGGAAATTCCGGTTCCACCTACCGAAACTATAAACATAGCCATAGCGTGGTGCTATTTGCAATAGCAGATGCAAATTACAAATTTGTTACGGTCGAAATTGGAGCGCCAGGACACATCGGATACAGTACCATATTTAGGACTTCTGCCTTTGGAAAAGCTGTTCTAAGCGGTGGTAGAGATTTGAACTTGCCACTACCTGAAAATCTACGTGATAACAAGAAATATCGATACGTTTTCATAGGGGATGAAGCGTTCCCCTTACTGCCCAACCTAATGCGCCCATATCCTGGTCGTAACACTTCAACATTACCGCGAGATAAAAGTGCATATAACTACCGTTTATCACGAGCACGAAGAGTGGTTGAAAATACCTTTGGCATATTAGCCAGTAGATGGCGAATTTACAGAAGGCCGATTTTGGCGAGTAAAATTACCGTGATTGGAATAATCAAAAGTACGGTAGTTTTGCATAACTGGCTACGAGATAAAAAAGCTCGTGAATATATGAGTGCCGATTTAGTGGACAGAGGCGTTGGTGAAACACACCGACCAGGACGATGGCGCGATGAAGATAGCAGCGGCATGCAGGATGTTCGGCGAGTAGGGTCAAATAATCCAGCCAGGAATGCAGTAGGGATCCGAGATGAATTCAAAAAATATTTAAATGAAGTTGATATACTTCCTTGGCAGTATACAACTATTCATTAGGTTTTAAATTTTTTTTATATAAAATTATACATATTTCATATATTATCAAATAAATCACATATAATCAATACAATCAATATAAATCACATATAATTAATAATTTTTTATCACATTAATTCATTACCTTATATTAAAAATATGTAAATGTTTAAATAAAATAAAATTACCTATTCATAAGGAAAAAATAGTTAGGTATTTGTATCAGTTCAGCCTTCGACAAAAATAAACAAAATTAAATCAAATTGCACGCTTTTAAATAATTCTCTCTTTCCTTAATTAGGAGGCTTATATCATAAATTATTTTCGTTTGCTCAGTTTCTGGCCATTTGTTGAAACTGGCACTTATGGAATGGGCATACGACGTAAGAAGGCAAGATTCTTTATTTAAGACCTCTTTTATTAATTTTCTCTGTTCTTCCATATTGTGAAGAGCTCCCTTCATCCAATTCTCAAATGGATTAGAGTTGTTATTGGCATCTGATCGACGTTTTTGATTTCTGCCCTCCGTTGGTTGTTGCGTTGGAGCAGTCTTTATTTCAGATGGTGAGGATGTTGGCGGTATCGGTATTGGTTGGGTTGATGTTGACAGTATCGGTGTTGGTTGGGTGAATGTTGTCGATGTGGTTTGAGTGGTAGTTACTGGTATGGACTTGGTAGAGGATAATATGGTTAGATGCCTGTTGTTTTCTGAAGTTGAATGGATTATTGGTGTTAGTTGGTGGTGACTGCTTGCTTGTGTGGCATGTAATAAATACGGTGTGTTCTTTTCAGAAAATTCTTCGTTAACTTGTTCAGAATCGGTTAGATTAATTCCGTGTGTTTTAATTTCGTGACTGCTCTCCATAGATCTAAAATAAAAATATTAATTAAGTTTTATTTATACTAAATATACTTAATTTCAAATCAGCTGTGCCTTCGAACAAAATATTTGCTACTCAATTGTTTAGGGAAGTATTAATTTAGAAGAGAACTGTTGCGAATCAAAACATAGTAAATTATTCGAAATAGGTTGTACTGTTGTACAATTATAAAGTGTAAAATCTACTTTACAGCCGTTGTATTTTGGTTTATGTAATGACGTTACTCCATCCAAGCACGAATGACAAACCGTCATTTCAAACTTTCACATGAAATCTTTCATAAAATTGATTAAATTTGGAATATCAAAATTATTAAAAAATAATTCAAATCTTGTGGACTTATACCACCTTATTCTTAGAAAATTTCATTAAAAATAATTTGGTTTCATTCAAAAGCCTCAATTTTATATTTTGCCGATCGTCAAGTTAAAATCCGTCCAACAAAATATATAAAAAAAATTTTGAATGGAATTAAATCTAAGAATACTCATAGATTTTAACTATTTTTTTAATAATTTCGATATTGCAAATTGAAATAATTGTGTTAAAAATTGGATTTGGTTTTTAACGGCAAATTAACGATTTGACGGCAAATTAACAACTTTTAGTGTATACATACTCGACATTAAAAGACCATAACTAATTATTAAACAAAACTTACCCTTAAAAACAAATAAACCCCCTTAAACTTTTATAATTTGCATGTCCCAATTGATAAATTATTTCTCTTCCTGGCTTTTGGATTTCCTCTGTTAAAAAGTCATCTAAATCCATTTCAATAATTAGGTCGTTGCTATCCATAACTAAAAATGTAAAACACAATTTATAAATTTTCAAATTCTAATCTAACCGTTTTGGTAAAATACAATTTTGTTAATACCCAAAATTAAAATTTACGCATACATTATTTACTTACTTTTTCTTTACCAAACGATATTTACAATTTATATTATGTATGTATGTACTATGTATATATGATTTACTCGTATTTTTATTTAAAATTTAAAATAAATTACGTTTATTACAACAATACGCTTTATTATATTGTGAAACGAGAAAAGTCACAAATAAGCAAAAACAAAAAATACGAGTAAAATTATTGCTATTATTTTATTTTATTTTTGTTATTATATTGGTACGACCAAGATTATTTGCTCAAAAGATGAATATATTTTAACTAATCGGAAAAAAATGGGCGGAACTTTGTTGAAATATAGCGATTTGATTAGCTGAAAAGTTGGATTAAAAATAATCTCGCTCCGTGAAGAAACCTTAAAAGTGCATTGGTGATTTTTACAATTTCTAATTACATATATTGAGCAAAGAAAAGTTGCATTAAATTTTGTTTGGTGAATAAAATTTCGGGTACAGAAACATTAAGGATATTGCAGAAAGCCTTCGGGGACCATGATTTGTCAGAAAGTAATGTTTTAAAGTGGTATAAACTGTTCAAAGAAGGTCGTGAAAATGTTGAAGGTTACGTTGACAGTTTTTATCGATTATCGTGGTGTTGTCCATTCAGAATTCCTTCCACCCGGCCAAACCGTCAACAAATAGTATTATTTGAGTGTTATGTATCGTTTACATTAAGCTGTTCGTAAGAAGAGGCGAAAATTGTGGACAGACAATTCTTGGTATTTGCACTACGATAATGCACCTTCTCACACTGGACACTGCACTCGTTCTTGTGACTTTTGGAACATAAATAAATTTTTTTTGCAATTAAAAAAAACTGGCTTTACTTTTTGGACACAGTAGTATAAGAGATTCTCCTTATAAAATGTACTACAATACAAATAAATCATTATTTACTTGTGATGCAGAGTTTTATATTTTTGCGTTATACTCAAGTGGGCGACCGGCAAGACAGAGCAGTAACGAATTTCATTTATTTGAATTAGGTAATGAAAATACAAATTACAATTATTTAGTTTTCCAAGTAACAGTATCTTGTATTTTAATTACTTAAATTCCAAGTAATAGTAATTTGTATTTTAAATTTTTAATTACATCAGTTTTTGTATTTTATTGTTTACATTTTTATAAGGTTCAATAAGATTTGGTTCTAGTCTAGAGCAGTATAACACATTATGTTAATGATCGTTATTTTAATTATATGTTTTTTCAATAAACGAATTTCGTAAAATCAAATTTTTCAATTTACAAATGTAAAGTAATTGTAATTTGTATTTTAATTACTGAGTTTGCTCTAATTTGTAAAAGTATTTTGATTACTCAGTGTAATGTAACTTGCCCAGTGTAATGTAAACTCGCGATTTGCTCCCATATATTCTACCTGTTCATCATGGATATTTTCAAAACTTAAACAAGTCGGAACAACTTGTTGTGGAGTAAAATGAAATCCAAACCTATCAAATTCATTATAACCTTCTCTTTGTAATAACTGGATGTCATTTATAATGTAAAATTCTCTTTAATGGATTAAATCAATATGATTATGAAATGATGGTATAAGTCTTTTTTATTAAAAAACATTTATTTTGAAAGTGGAATAAGTCATTTCCAGTACAAAAACTCGTATTTTACCAAGCCTTATTATCAAATTTATCACTTTAGCTAAAAGTAAGTAGAAAGCAAGTATAGTAATATCATAAATGCAAACACTTTAATCAAAAGTTGTATTGATTTTTTTCATAACATGAAAGTTTAGTTATCTCAATATGAAGAAAACATGACTTATTCCACTTTCAAAATAAACGGCTCATATCATGTATGTATTCGTTTTGCTTTTACTTCGGTCTAAAAAGACCAAAGTATTGAAATCCTGTCAAAAATGACGAAAAATTTGGTTGGTCCAAAACCACTTTTCTCGACGTTTGGAAAGTCTCTGAGTCTGAAAATGCAAAAAAAAAATGTCCGTCCGTCTGTCTGGATGTCTGTGTGTCTGGACCCATGGTATCTCGAGAACGGCTTGTCCGATTTTGAATTTTTTTTCGCCAATCTGTTTCTATGGTCAAGGCGGAGATTTGAAAAGCTTTTGGAGACTGTACGTTAAGAGGGTGGGGTACCTGTTATACGAATTGACCCAAAATACCTGGTTTTATAAATATTTACGATTTCTTTATGTATGCTGGTTTGATTATTATTGAATTGGGCATTGAATTGGGAATTGATTTGAAGGTTGAAATAGGAGTAAATTTAGGGTTGAGTTGAAGTTGAGTTGGAGTTGAATTGGGGTTGCATTAGGATGTAGTGAGTACTGAGTAGTTAACAAATTTTTTATATGATGGAACTTGCGCTTGCCTATTTATTAACCGATTATTATGAAATTTGACATGTGTGTCGGAAATGGGAATCTAAAATGATTTTTGGATAAAGTTCTGGAATATGGCCAAGTATGATGGAAGTTGCCTATTTTTCAACCGATTAAGATGAAATTCGATACGTGCGTTGGAAATGTGATTCTAAAATGATTTTTGGATGAAGTTTAGGAATATGGCCAAGTATGATGGAACTTGACTATTTCTCATCACATGTGCGTTGAAAATGGGATTCTAAAATTGTTTTGGATGAAGTTCTGGAATATTGCCAAATATGATGGAACTTGGCTATTTCTCAACCGATTAAATAAAACCGGAAATGGGATTCTAAAATGTTTTTTGGATGAAGTTCTGGAATATGGCCAAGTATAATGGAACTTGCCCATTTCTCAACCGATTATAATGAAATTCGACATGTGCGTTGAAAATAGGATTCTAAATTGAATTTTGGATGAAGTTCTGGAATATGACCAAGTAGGTGGCACTTGCCCATTTCTCAACCGATTTTGATGAAATTCGACATGTGTGTTGGAAATGGGATTCTAACATGTTTTTTGGATGAAGTTCTGGAATAGGGCCAAGTCTGATGAAACTGGGATATTTCTCAACCGATTTTGATGTTTGATATGTGTATTGGAAATGGGATTCTAAAATGAGTTTTGGATGAAATTCTGGAATATGGTCAAGTAGGATGGTAATTGGTTATTCCTTACCCGATTATGATGAAATTTGACATGTGCGTTGTAAATGGGATTCTAAAATGATTTTTGGTTAAAGTTCTAGAATATTATCAGTTATACGGTTAGAAATATCAGTATAGTTATGTATACTTCTTTCGGTATAAAGTTCTAAAATACGATTTTTCGTGTTATATTGGATGCCTGTACCCCTGCTACTAAAGCTTTTGACCTGTTTGGCTGTTGTTGTATGTATAAGTAAATATATGTATGTTAGTTAAAATAGAAATCAGTACTGTCAAAACTGTCACACCAACTTTATGACACAGGTGACAGGTGAATGCAATCCTCATTGAAAAAACCAAAGACCGAAGTTTTGATCACCTTGAGAGGTTTCAGCCCTTTATATTTTTTAATTTTAATTAAAAGATTTTTCTAAACGATAAAAAAATTCGGAAATAGATTTTTTCGGGATGACATTAATAATGTCGTGACAGTTTTTTTTTTTTATTACTAAATACACTAAAAAAATGTTGTAACAGAAACATTTTTTTCGGGATGACTTCACAAAATATCGTGACATAAACATTCTTTTTTGTGATGTCATCGATAAAATGTCGTGATGTTGTAATATTGTTGAAGCAATTTTTTTTAATTAATTGAAAATTTGAAGTTTACATTTAGAGTGTTAGCCATCCCACAAATATTTCTCAGGTCTGCCGCTGAGCCCTAATAACAATAAAAATACCATTTTCACAAGCTGCTGACTCAAACTGCGTCAACGATTTGGTACCATCGACTTCGGTGACTAACCTGTTTTTTTCTATTATCCTAACAATCAGAGTATGCAATACTGCATCATTCGAATCGAACTTCTGATGTTGCGATTTCTTTCACTTAACTTAATTATACAATTCAACAATAGTATAGTGAAAATAATATCTCAGCGAAATTCTGACAGCTCTCGCGCATCAAAACAAATGGCGTAAACACAGCGATGTATTTAGGCTAATTTGTTTACATTTTGAGGTTAGAATTTGTCTATTTTGAATTAAGTTTTTCCTCAAATTCATTCACAATAATTTAATGTAATTTTAATTTAGATAACACACTAGCACTAGAACTTTTGATAACATTTAAGATAATTTTAATGTCATTAGCTTGCCTCGACCAAATTGAAATTTAAAATCAAGTTTTTTTATTGTTTTGCTTTAACACGAAAAATGACATTTCTTTCTAAATATGCCTAGTTCGTACCTTAAATGGATATAACGTTACATATCCAGTGGTGTTGTTAATATTTTTTTATCATATATTTTTTAATTTCACATGTTATTTTAGAATTTACCTATAAAATAATGAGAATTTTTAATATTTTCCAATATAAATTACATTATGTAATGGAATCAAATTTCACATATCTTTATTTATAATTTTTTTTGTTTTTAAAACTATTATTCAGCCGACCCTTCTCTGAATTTTTAATTTATTTTAACTACTTCACTGTTGGCTGCGCACAACGATGAAAAAATGAGTTTCGCTGAGATATTATTTTCACTATAAGTTTCTATTCCTCTTTGCAGATCCAAAACATAAACCCACTTTTAAAAAAGACTGCTTACATTTATATGTACATATATTCGTAACAATAACATACATATGTATAATTGAATATCAAATTTAACCATTTTTTTGACAACAAAAAATGCTTCATTACGGTGTATTCATGCAGATGACGACATTATTTGAGCAGAATGATTTCGTACATTATTTAATTTTACCTTGTTGATTTTTATCATTGTTAACGGAAAAAAGTCAGGAATCAAAATAAATTTTATTTAGTCACATCTTATTTTTAGTTCATTAAAAAGTATATTCTTTTGGGTAAACATTACTAGGACGCCAAAATTCAACAATGTCTCAACACCAAATATTCACAAATTTTATAATAATTTGAAAATTAAATTTCCTGTAAATAACAATCCACCTTTTGCGATACTGGAACAGGAAAATCCTTTTTCTTTTGTGTGTGTGTATGTATGTGCTTGTTGACACAGTAAACGCTTGAACTACATATGTATAATATAATTTAGTTTACATTTTAATTTTATTCTATTTGTTGGGGTTATGAATAAATTATGTTTTTCTGCAGATTCAAAACTTTGTGTTTTATCTTGTCAATCAACAGAGATTAGGTGTCTTAAATATAGTTTGAAAGTTTAAATATAAAACCACTCAGTCGAAGATTAAGAAAGTAGAGACTATCAATATTTTACAAATTAATATTGTCTTAATTGAATTCATCCCCAATTTTAGCATTTTGTTTAGTAAATAAAAACTTGAATACATAATTAATTTGATCAGATATCAATATTATACAATTTCAAATAAATCCATTTCATTTATCTGTCTGCTACACGAGTAAAATATTGTTGCTATCAATAATTTCGAATATACATTTATAATCAGATGAATAGAATCGATTAAATATATAAAAATTTTGAATTTTTGAATGTCATAATTTATTATCCAAAAACTAAGTAATTAATCATAATATTATCTTTAGTTATGGATTTGTTTATACACTTTTCTATAAAACTGTATCTTCATCGCAAATGTATTCACTGATGTGGATTAAATTAAATGAATATATTATTTTAATTGGATTTAAGATTGATCTGTATATCTACAATAATTAACAATTTGTATATCTTACGATGAAATGATTTATGTTTATGTTGCTAAAACATTTTATTCCTTCGCTAACAACATCAGAGCAGTTTTGATTATTGCTGTTTGAAAACAGGAGAATGTACGACGTTACGTTCTAATTTATGATAAACATTAATGTCAATCAGATAGCTGTGAGAGCACTAATTACCGGTCAGACGAAGAAGTAAATTCTGTTTGAAAAATACTAAAAACAGTGAAATTATCACAATTATCATTCACAAATCGCTACCGGGTAGCTAAGTACTAAGTTTTATTTCACATTTTAAATTACGGACGGAGTACGAAATTATTTGTAGAAAGTATGTTTCACATAATTTTGTAAAAAATTAGTCGCAGAATATAGTTTTTGCTGAATAAAGATCCATTGCCAACTATGTAAGTATATTGTGAATTTGTTTGTGTAAGTGTATCCTTATTTGCCGAAGCTTTGGCACACTTATTTATGGCAAGGAAATTGCAGGTGGCAGATTCGTACATCACAAAACTATACTTAATTGAATTTGAGTGTTTATAGTACATGTTAGTACTAGTACTAATAAAATGAAGGAAAAGTGAATAAAAGTAACCAAAATGTATTTTAATAAATTAAAAAATTTAAAAATATAATTATACATGTGGCGTGTGTGTCCCTACACCACAAGCTAATCATAGTTCTCACAAAATCTTTCAAAATTGATCCAAATTATTTCGCACAGTGTACATTTTTATTGTTAGAAACACTTTAGAAATGCGCGAGGTACATTTTTATAGCAACGTAGTATGCTAGTTGCCCAAAAAATGTAGTTAGCGCTGCGAAAAATAAAGGTTTAAAAAAAAAATAAAAATAAGAACAGCTTAGAAAATAGACACGAACACGGTTGTATGTTCAAAAAATAAAAAGAAAGCAGGTTGGTTAAAAAGTATTGAAAGCGACACCTATTAACCAGTAGAGGAATCAAAATTTATACGCCATTTTAATATTTCATCTTTTATTTAAACACATCAAAATCTTTGTTTCGGTCTGGCAATTCATTCTTTGTTTACAAGTCATTATAAGTTGACATTCGTTGACATTGTATTCGTTTACAATGGAAAAAACCGAATATCGTGCAGTGATAAAATTCTTTGTTTTGGAAAGTTTATCAGCAACAGTAATTCATACAAAAATGGTAAAAGTGTTTAAGGAATCTGCTCCTTCATTTCCAGCTATGCATCGATGGGTTTTAGAGTTTAAACGTGGTCGTTGAAGCGTTGAAGATGAACCACGTAATGGACGCCCAAAAATTACAAAAGCACCAGAAATCATTGAGCAAGTGTATAATATTGTTTATGAAGATCCAATTTTGACTAAGAGTGAAATTGCTGATACCATAGGCATCTCGGACGAACGAGTACTCCATATTTTACATGAAGAATTACGTATGAAAGAGCTGCTTGGAAAACTGGTGCCGCATTCGTTAACAATTCAACAAAAACTGAATCGAAAACAAATTTCTGTGTAATTTGAAGCGTTTTAAGCAAAATAAAACCGTTTTTGTGCGTAGATCTACCACCATGATCCTAAACTGAAATAAGAACATTTATAGTGGATTGAAGCTGGTTGTTCAGCTCCAAAACAGATGAGGTCAGAACGATCGGCAAAAAAGGTCATGACATTAATTTTTTTTTTATGCAAAAGGGATTTTGTTGATTTATTATCTTAAAAAAGGCAAAACAGTTAATTCTGAATATTATTGCAACCTTTTGGGCCAGTTGGGTAAAATAATTCTTGAAAAAAGACCCGCTTTACAGAAGAAAAAAATAATTTTTCATCAAGACAATGCACGTGTACACACGAGTCTTTTGACGATGACTGAATTGAACGAATTAAAGTACGAATTGCTTGAATACTCACCGTGTTCACCAGATTTGGCTCTCAGCGATTACTATCTCTTCAGAAACCTGAAAAAATTCCTTCGTGGAAAGCTTTTTTCGTCGAATGAAAAAGATATTGCAGCCGTGGAACAGTACTTTGCAGAGCTTCCGGAAAATCATTATAGAGATAGGATAAAATTATTGGAGGATCATTGGAATAAGTGTATTGAAGTTGCGGGAGATTATATTATGATAAGATATGATATAGATCTACAGGCCAACCATAATGGCGATCCTAGGTAAGTATAGCACATTCCTAGAGTATCCCTAACCCTTTATCAAGAAAGAGATACCTGGGATCATCATATTCGAGAATTATGCGGGTCCAGGCCCTGCCTGCATCCTCAACACAAAAGCTTTGTAAGGATTTGGGATGTTAGTCACAGATATAACTAGGGCAGTAATCGCAGCAAAGTTATTTTCTAACTACATAGTTACTTCATTAAAAATATTTGTTAAATAAAACCATTCTCACACTATAGATTTGGATTTTGTTAATTGTTAGTATATGTGAATAGTGAATAGGTATAGGTGTTGCTATAGGTTTCATCAATATGTGTACTCTGTGTTTATGACATAGGAACATAGGAAGATAGGGAGTGTGACTCGACCAACCAAATTATTTAAAATGTCACCAGCCCCGCCTACTAGCCTACTTTGATCAAAATTAAGAAATTTTTCCACTAGAGCATGGAAGTAATAGGCGGGGCTTGTGCTATTTTAAATAATTTAATTGGTCGTGTCACACTCCCTATGTTCCTATGTTCCTATGTCATAAACTCAGCATCAATACTTAATATCCCGGGGTCTTCTCTTCTCGTGTTGTATATAAAGATGTGTCCCTATCTCCCACCATCACCAATTCTCGCGGTGGGTGTATTTATCTGTTAAGACTCGACAGCATAATCGTTTGCACATATTGACTCTCCCTCGCACCGAATTTCTTACACTTGACGTTTGTTTATTTCTCCTCTATAGCTTTAAGCTCTATGATACATACAAGTTAACGAGTTTTATACTAGTTTACTTAAAAAATAACCTTATTTCTCAAGATCCAACTTAAAACTAAAAAAACTACAAAAATATTTTATTATTTTATACAATAAACATAGTTGAAGTTGCATAAAATGTAGGTATGGAAAATTACTCAAAAAGAATATTATAAAAATATATCGTCTTTCAACCGGACACAACACACGTTGTGTTGATTTGACAAGTTTGTGCGTGTCTCATGAAGCACGTTGCGTTAACTCGACATTAATGGTGGAGTTAACTTCTCCTTCCTTAAAGATCCGCGTCTCGTGGGTCAGAAACTCAATTTCCTGGGTTGAATTCCTGGCTGATTGCTGGAAATTTTGTCTTGATAGATCGGCTTGTTGATAAACAGCATTCTTCTTTGACGTCTCACTCTAGCTTTGTTGGCGAGAAAAATGACGACTAAGATTAATATAAAGATTAATATATTCGTGGAAGATAGTAGCTCTTTGATATGTAAAAATGCTTAGATTTCTTCCTTATTCATGCTGATTTGTACCTTTTTGGACTGGGTTGCTATTGTTTCCTCTTGTCCTCTTGTAAGGTTAGTGAGTGGCTTGGCTATCTTTGCGAAGTCTTGTATAAAACGCTTGTATTAGGACGCTAATCCAAGAAATTACTTTATATCCTTTAGATTTTGTGGCCTCTTGATGTTTTTAATGGGAGCAACTTTTTTTGGATCAGGTCTGATACTTTTATTAGTAATGAGGTAACCCAAAAATTCTGTTTCTTGTTTCAAGAACTCTGTCTTGTCTAGGTTAACCCTTAGGTTGGCTTTCTCCAATTTTGAGAAGATTTTCTCGATATTCAATAAGTGCTCCTCTTCTGTTTTTCCTCCAAAGATTATGATGTCATCTATTTATAGTAACATATCTCGCCGATGAATTCTTTTAACACGTCGTCAATCATTCTTTGAAAAATGGCTGGGACGTTCTTTAAGCCAAAGGGAAGTCATAGAAACTTGTACTTCTCGTTCATTGTAGAGAACGAGGTTTTTTGTATATCCGCTTCTTTCATTTTTATCTGGTGGAACCCCGATGTTAGGTCTATGGTCATAAAAAATTGACAGTCTCCGAGATTTGCTAATAGGATATGAGTCTGACACTGTGACAGCATTCAGCCTTTTGAAGTCTATGACCATCCTATATTTCTTTATTTGTGAGGTGTCCAACTTCTTGTCGACAACCCAAATGGGGGAGTTATATGGGCTTTTAGAGGGTCTATTTATCCCGTCTTTTAAGAGCTGGCTTATTTGTTTCTCTACCTCCTGTCTCATACTGTATGGGTAGGGATATGATTTGATATATACATATATAGGTTCATCCGTTGTTGTTCTAATTTCAGCTTTTACCCCAGTATCGATTGTTTCTATGTTGTTTACGGGTCCGAATAAATTTTTAAATTTTGATACTATTGTTCGAAATTGCTTCTTTGTTTCTGATGAAAGATAGCTATCTCGGATTTCCATACTGTTGACTTGAAGTGATGGTTTTTCTCTTAATGGAATTCTAATATCTGGTGTTATTATTAAAAGGTTGTTTTTCCTATCAATTATTGCTCCGAGTTCCTTTAATGTATCGTCACCTATTATGCCGTCAAACGATTTTAATCCCGGTAGAATGAAGAATTCAATAGTATTGTTGGTGCCAATACTTTTGAAAAATTGTCCGCTAATTTTCTTACTGATTCCGATGTAACCTCCAGCTGATCTGATTTTAAATTGAACCTTAGTTGAGATGGCGTTATTGGCTAATTGTGGTTTTATAAAATTTGTATTTGCTCCTGTGTCGATCAGGAATTTGAGGATATGTATCGCCATTTTTTTAGCTTATATTCTAGGTATGGTGTAGGCTCGTGCACTCGTAGATAAGGTGGGCTGACTCGTTCACGTGCAATTAGGCACCACAAGATGAATGACTCGCGAAAATCCAACTAGGTTAGGTAGTCCAAGGAGAAATAAATAACACCGATTCTATTAACTATTAACTATTGCTCGTTTATTTAGCACAAGATTCACTTTTACAAACTATTTATTCTGCGGTTTAATACTTTGTTGTTCGCAGTTTGTTACTCACAGATGATTTTTTAACTTTTTATTAATTTTGTTGTTGCCGCTTCGGATGACTGATTGCAATTAAAAATAAAATATTTACGCCAATCGACAGAAGATTGACTTGCGTAGTGCATGTGCTGCTACTTAGATGGCGCGACTATTCAATTCGGCCAGTTTTACCTTTCGGACACTTTATGTATTCCTCTTATTAATGGATTCTTATTTTTTGACATTTTGACAATAAATAAATAAATAAACATAAATTGGACAAAACATTAAATAGGTGAGTAAACATAATAATTTAACATATTTGTAAACTAATTTTAACATTCCCATCTACTTTTAGAATGTGTATCATTCTGTGGATTCAGCGATGCGACTGGAATTTGGAAAAGATGACCTCAGATGAGTATTTGTTTCCAAGATTTGTGTTTCTTTGTGTTGATTTTTGTTCCCTTCTTTTTTAGGCATATTCCTGGTGTCTACCGATCCCGAATATATGGTATGCTAGAGAAGCTTCCGTCATAAAATTTACCTCAGAATCATCTTCGGTATACTGGTCGTCATTGGATATTTCGCCTTCAATTGGTTGTAATAGTCTTCCTCTAGTTGTGTTTCCATGTGGTTGATCCTCTGTTGTCTAATTGGTTCGTAACGGTGAGAATAATCTCGTTTTGCCATTGGATTATCTTGATTGGTTGGACGGTTGATATAGTTCACCTGTCTCGTTCACATTGATGGGTCGATATCCATTGGCGTTGGTGGCTTTGGATTGTCTGGCCTTGGTGGTGGTAAATTGCTTTGATTTTGGTTAACGCTTTGATTTTGGTTCACATATGGTATTCGGTGATTTTGGTGTTGTATATTGTAGGCCATGTTTCTCCGTTGTATTGGTACCGTACCATCGTTTGTTCACAGATTTGGTGAGTTGTTATATGAAATTTGATTTATTGGAGCTGTTATCACGTTGCTGACATTTCTTTTGCGTATTGGTAAGTTTCTAAAATTCAGGTTTTGAATTTCCAGACAGGACGCGTATGCCTCTGGTAGCGTGGTTGATTTTTGAATCATAAGCATCTTAGATAAGTCTCCATTCAGCCCCCGGACGAAAATGTCTAAAGCTCTATTCCTGTATGTGTCAACCAAAACGTTCATTGTTTCGGCTGAATAGTCCTCCGTTTTGATATTGTTGACTATTAGTGAGAATTGGTGGTTGACAGTAGCATAGAATTCATTCATTGTCATATTTTTTTATGTTATGTTGCTGAGTTGGTATTCTAGCTTACGGAAATCCCTTTTGTCTGCATAGTGAAGGGACAGACGTTTCTTTATTGATGTCCATTCTTCGTCAAAAATATTATAAGATATTAAAGCGGAGTCGGCGTTGCCTCGAATTTTTTATCGTATTTGTTGTAGTATAGCTCTGTAGATCGGTTTATCTCGCATAATGTTGTAGTCGCGTAGTCTAGTTTCTACATTATGTACCCATGAGATGTACTGCGTAAGATTCCTATCGAATACTTGCAGTTCTCTTACACAATCAGGTAGCCTGCTAATATCTTTCTAACTTTTGTATAGTCGTATTTCTATTTTTCTTGTTAGTTCGATTTGGGCGCTCAGGGCGCCAGTTAATTGTTGCAAGGCGGTTAGAATTTGAATTAACTGTTCCGTCATTTTTTATTAAATTGATTCGTTTAATATTCAGATTTTGGTTATTAATCTTTTTTTTTTTGTTATTATGTTTCTAGTTATTATAAAACTTTTTATTATTATTTTTAATTTTTTGTTATTAAAAAAATATTGTTTTGTTTTTTATTTTTACTTTTACTATTAAAACTTTTTATTATTTTTTATTTTTTTATTTTTATTTAAAAAAAAAATTTTATTATTAAAAAAACTTACATTAAAATGAGTTGAATTTTCATTGCCAATATCATGTAGTTCAATGTTTCCAACAACTTTTTGTGTCTACTCCGGGTGATTGTACGCTTCAGACCAGTCGAGTGTACTTTGGACGGTACGTAGTCTTCCTTTTGGGCTGTTAGTGTTAATGTTTACTATCGGCTTATTGCGGTACGTTTTAACTTGCACTATATTTGTTGCTATAGTGTAATATTTGCTATAGGCTTTCACTTTTTATTAACCCCTGTAGTATAGTATTTGCTACACTCTTAAAAAAAATTTCCGCAATAATAACTTTACCGACTGGTCCCTGTTTCGGCTCCAGTTGACGAGTTTTATACTAGTTTACTTAAAAAATAACTTTATTTCTCAAGATCCAACTTAAAACTAAAAAAACTACAAAAATATTTTATTATTTTATACAATAAAAATTAAATAAAAAAAAATGTTTAATATACTTATAACGTTTTTAAAATGGACTAAAAAGAAGAAAATACTTTTTCTTTGCCCACAGTACAGAAAATTCTGAGAATTTACGATTGTAAGTTGTCAGCAACTATGAGAATATTTGGAAAATTTAAAACAAAAAACGTGGAGCGCATCTAACGAAGTTTTGATACATGGTTCATTAACAATTTAATTATGCTCCGTGGCAAGTGATGTTAACTATAATTCTTTTAATACCATAGTTAGCTTTCTTTAGTATGTATTATGAAGCCATCAGAATTGTATTGTACCATTATATGCGCTCCACGTTTTTCGTTTTAAATTTTCCAAATATTCTCATAGTTGCTGAAAACGTACAATCGTAAATTCTCAGAATTTTCTGTACTGTGGGCAAGGAAAAATTATTTTCTTCTTTTTAGTCCATTTTAAAAACGTTACATATTAAAAAAAAAAATTTATTTAATTTATTTTCTGCTTTTTTAGTGTTGCCAACAAGGGTGTTGGTGTATTTTCTAGTACTCGGTTATTTTGTATTCATGTATTCGGATACTTGAATATTTTATGATTATATATTCGATTACTTGGAGGATAACAAACTTAGAATCAACTTTTGTTCGGCAACTTATCGATCCAGTCGCCAAATAATTAATTTGGAACTACCGCAAAACCACCGCGGGGAAGCAAAAAACAACTGCAATAGGTTTCAACTCAATCGGACAAATTATTGATTTCCGAGTGCATAGAGTACACACAAACACACATTCAACTTTATATATTAGATTAAATTTGAATACAAATATTAAAAACTAATTTTTATTGATTGAAAATTGTATATAAAGATGTAAATAGTTTTGTTCGACAGCCTCTTAAATCCTTCCTCCGAAATTATCGGAAACTGCTGAATATGGTAATCAAAATTTTCGCACTCGTTGCAAGGTGTCTTCCCAGTAATTTTGTTGCAGTTAAGATCAGTAATTTTGTTGCAGTCAGAATTGAGATACTCAAGCCATCCAGCGATCTAACGCGACTCAGTGCTACATACGTCAGACCTTTTGCGAAAATTGCCGACCCAAGGTAAACCACTGCATGGTCTACTGTGCACCCCTGCATCTTGTGCACGGTGCAGGCCCAACACAGCACCAATGGGAGTTGCGTCCTCTCTATTGTTCCGAAATTTCGTAATGCCGGAAATTGTATCGACTTTGGCTTAATAAGGTGTATTCCATCTCTGCCAAAGTCGATACGGACAGATGGAATGTCCTCATCGTACATTTGGTTACGACGAAATAACGGTCAAACAATTTCGGTGATTTTACCAATGGCACCATTCACAAGACCCAGCTGGATATTAATGTTTGACCGCAACATAATTTTAGCTCCAACGAAAATCTCCAGTACTTTTTGCAATCCGCCGGTCTTATTGATGTCGCCTGATACAATGTTGTTGATGTTTACATTGTCACTAATTATTGTCGCATTCACAAGCACATCTTGAGCCCGAATGCTGAAAACTTGTACTCCTTTTGCTCGGTATTTCTCAAGGACGGCTTTGTTGTGTGCATCAACTTGTGCACGAGTTGGATAGATTTGAATTGCTGAATCTAATGCGAAGTCACCGGATGTTACGGTTAACAACTTCCACAGCAACAGAGCGAAATGTTCAGCTTGTAGTTCTCCGACACGTAATGCGTTCAAAAGGTCGGCAAATGTTGTGTCACCTTGTGGACGCATATTCTCGGTCAATTCCACAAGACTTAAAAGTCGCCACAAATGAGTTGCCGGAATGAATCTTGCCGGCTGGTGGAATACTTGAGCTCCTCGGATTGGCGGCAATTGAAATAAATCTCCAAACACGATGATGTTGTTGCCACCGAATGGCTCGTTTTCTCTCTTCTTCAACTGACGCAATCTCGAATCGACCAACCACAACATTTCATACGGAACCATGGAGATTTCATCGATGAATAAGAACTCTGTGTCTTTCCACTGGTTTCGCAGAATTTTCAAATAATTTCCAGTGAGAGGTGTCAAATTTCCAACCATCTTTCCGTCTTTCTCAACTGGCAACTTGAATAATGTGTGTAGCGTTGTTCCACCTACAAGTCGAGCTGCTACTGCAGTCAATGCACCTACTTTGACTACTTTCTTACCATAGCAGCGATTAACTTGCTCCTTTAATGCATTGAACGTGAATGTTTTTCCAACTCCGGTGCCTCCAGTGACAAACATTCTGATGCGATCTATACTTCCACTCATTTGCTCCTGAATGCTGCGAGTAACCTTGTTGAATAATTCGCGTTGTCGGCATTCATTGCAGCACACACATTCTGGAACTGCTCATTAGTCATGACCTGTTCGGTTACTTCCTCTTCAATATCTGCTTCAACAAACACTTCTGGATTTTCAAGAAGGTTGAAAGCATGAGCCTGGTTGAATGCGGTTTCCAGATGTCTATCATGTGCACGATAAATTTCCAAGTACGCGTTGGTTTGTCTCAATTGCTCTTCTCTTGCAAGAAAAGCGTCGCGTGCACTATTGTGCTCATCAATTAGCTCGTTCTCTGTGTAGAATGGTACGTATTGGACGAGCAAACTGTAGAATAGTTTTCAGGGTCAATGTGCATTTGGAAGTATGGCACTCGAACAATAGCTGAAACATTTCTGATCACAATTTTTGTATTGTTGACCAACGTAATGAGCTTACGTTTAGTTTGCTGTTCCACTTCTGCGTCAATACTAACTTCACTGTCGTACGGCTTTTTTTTGTAATCTGGCTCAAAATTCATTGCAAACTCTAGAAGTCATATGTTTGGGAAGTCATATCCTTGTTCTTGTTGTCTTGGTCGATTTATATAACGCTCGAAAATGTTGACGCAAAGGCCAACTGCTTGATTTCCTTCAAATCGGAGAACTTGATATCGTTGTTCAGGCTTTCGGGTATTCAAGAACACACATTTTCTCGAACTTGAACGAAGTGGCAAATGGCAGAGTCGATAAACATATTCCGATGCAGATACTTGACGCTCTTTTAAAATACGCATACAGGATTTGAAAAGTTTTGCGGCGATATTTGTTTCTTCGCGACAAATATGACGAATGGCTTGAGCTACACCTTCGTTTACATCCGTTGGCTCAGTCTTTGAAATGTATTTGGTAATGTAGTGGGTAATGGATTCATTTGATCCGCACGGTTGGATATCCATATTGCCATTCCAGTATTTGCTGATTGTAGATGTTGACCCACTTCTCATTGGCTGTTCGCTTCAAAGTAGAGAATCGTCCACCATTACGAATGAACTCATCTGAGCTTGGCGGAACAATACGAGTTTGCTGACAAGTCTTGCGAGGAAATGAAAATCGACACGTCTTGGAATTATTTTTGTGGCATGTGTGTGTGTGTGGCGATGAATTTGATTGCGCTTGACAAGTGCTCGCAAATCTGGATCTTCTTCTTCGCTTGGCAAGCGGCATGAGATCACATTGTCAATATAAAGAAGACCTTCCGGTGTTTCAAAAGATGGCGTATTTTCAACCCATACCACAAGATGGACGTGTGGGCTTCCACGGTTTTGAAATTCAATTCGAGTCCAGAAATCGATAACCTTTCCTTCAAGAATACTGTTGTTGCGTTTGATCTACTTCATGAAAGCTTCGACGCGGCGAGAAAAGTGTCGACTCAATACAACAGGATACAACTCAGTTAGACGTTGCACTGCATCGAAGTTTAATTGAGCGGGATCCACATCTGGTCGACCATCCGCTATGAGCAACGCCTTGCGCATATCTGCCCAATTAATATCATTACAGCTTAGTGTAATGAACCATGTCGGAGGACCAAGGCAACGAATCATTGCAACTAATTCATTGTGGGCCGTGCGCCAGTATGCTGCCGATCCCCTGAGGTTTTTCAAGTGCAAATGGAGGTCTTCGACAACACCTTCTTGCAGATAGTCTGTTTTTTTGGAAACGAGGATCGGTGCCCAGGATTCGCTGTTGAAAATAGTCCAATGGTGTAATCTATACTGAACGTTCTTGTTTTAATCCATTGACGCCATAGTTAAACAGATAGAACCATGCAAATTCTTCTGCCTTTTTCTCGCGATTCATGTTTACGATGTTATACCGTTGGTTTTGCGTACAATTTCATTTATGTTGGTGCGTTCCTCGAACTCATCGCTAACATCTGGCTGCTCGTATTCAATTGGAGCCATCATAGATGTTTGCACTGAAACAAATTGTGAAGGCTGCTTTTCTGCATTTGGTTCAGGTTCACAGTTGGTAGAAAATTCTTCATCTGCATGGATCGATGGATGTGTATTCAAATTATGTTGCATTGACAAAATACCTCCTTTTACGACGACATTGATAGCATTAATCGAGTACTGTGTACCGGCATCAGAATGAACAGTTCGCCGAGTAATACGGAGAAACTCGTCAACAGTATCGCACTCGATCACACAAGCTTTTCCATTCTGTGAAACGCTTGTTCCTTTTGGTCCACATACGTGTGAATCGGTGAAATAGTACTTGTTCTTATAGCACATACCAAGTGATTTACCCCCGGTAATTAAAATACCAGCATTATGTTCAGCGAACAACAAGTTGATGGCAGCTCGGAAATCCAAAAGATTTACTCCATCATTCTCTTGATCGTACAAACTTCCCTGAAATGACCCGTCGACGTCATCATATTCAATAGCGAAAGCATCATCAAACATGAGCAAGTCTCGTCTCACAACGTCGAGATTTCGGATTTCTAGGTAGCCTTTGCTGGGAATGGGAAAGGCACCTTCTCTATTTCTTGTTTCCCAATCAATCCATTCATAAAGTCCATCGCCTTCAATCATGTTTCGATTCAAAACATTCGTGTCCCATCGACTTGGTGGTAAAATTGCGGAACGAATTAAATTTGCGACAACCATGGCAAAGCATTGATGACCGGCATTACTAGACTTGAAAATTTCGGCATTTCCTTGATGCCAGGATGCACGTACGATTCGAGACAGATCATTGATTCGCATGTAGGCACTGCGAGTTGGAGCATCAATAGCCTGCTCGTCGGTTTCGTTTGGTTGTTATTGCTGTGCTGCTGGAATAACGCGGATAACATCCTGTGTATTTAGCCGCGCAAATCGGTTCACTCTGACATTCTTGTAGAGTGGATTGTTGGCAATAAGCCAGTCCAATGCCTTGTAAACACGATCCGGTGCAATGTTGTAATCTCTGGAGTTTTTTAAGTTCTCTAGAGTCTCAGTCACTACCACAATGCCAGCATCAGTACTTGATCGTGGTAGCATTTCGGGCAGCTTTTCGCTGACTTCGAAAATGTCGAGAGCAAATAATGTGGCACGCCTCTTAAAACCATATTGACCAAATCTGCTTGGGAATTTGATCACCCTGACATACGGTATGATTCGTTGGAGCAGACGTCGTTCAGGTTCAGTTAGGGTTGCAATTTCATCGGGAATATCACCCGAAAGCAAATTATTTCAATACGCCTTGGAAGGAACATAGGTCTCCGAACTTCGCAAGTGCGTATTACATCGGTGGCATATACAGTCAGTTCATTTTTGATGGCAAGTTCGGGCGGCAAGTATGACTTGGGAAGAGACAATCGGTATTTGACTACTTGGTTATGGTATGATTTTTTCTGACAGATTTCGCAATTCTTGTCGCAGTAAGTGTTGATGAATGCGTAAAATTCTGCTACATTCACTGCTCGTTGCGCATAAGCGTCGCGTGAACGTTGGAGTCTTGCATTATGTTCCTCAGGCGTTTCAATAGCTCTTGTTGCGGCGTTGTGGCGTGCGACATTAGCAAGTCGAGATTTCCGATCGTGGGGTGACTCATTAACCCTTGCTTCAATCTTTCGTTGCCTATCCTTCGCTCGCTTGATATTGCATTGATTTTCCGGTGCTTCTTGGGTTCGCTTACGTCGTTTTTCTAATCTGAAAAATTTTACTGACTTCAATTCTTGTTTCAGTTTCTCTTGGCGTTTCAGTTTTTCCTTTCCCAGTCGACGCTTGCGTTGTGTGACCGTCTCGTTGCCCATTTTTGGGCCGGAAATTCTGTATACAACTTCAAAATCTGTAATTTATTAAACATTTTCATAGCTTTGAAATTAAATTATACTCCATAACCATAAATGTCAAAAATTACTTACAATTTGGGTTTTAATTTAATTCAACACAAAACAACTGACACACTCGTTAATTGAATCAAATAATATTTAGGCGTTTTCGGAAATAGATCCTGAATAACTTCAGGCTAACTGTCGACCATTAAACTTATTCATCTATTTACGAACAAAAAAGATAACTTCAGGATAATTTAGATGTTGCGGTTTTAAATTTTTTTTTTAAATTTGTTGTAAATACAAATAAATATAAAACGAATACATTATTAGGATCAATATGAATGTGTTTAAGACAAATTATTTTGTATTTCTTAAAATTATCTCTCAAAATTCATTTTCGACCTTTTGATTTCATATCAAAATGTATTCTTAACTGTTTGTATGTGATGGATAACTTGGATAACTTTTTACCAACATAAGAAAAATTAAAAGTTGGCCTGAATCAAAAACATTGGTTTATTGATCGAATTGTTTTCTTCTGAATTTTTATCAGGTCTTCATTGAAATACACTTTAAATTTTTCCATACAACAATTCTGTATGCATAAAAAACAGCCTACTATATGACGTCGGTTTATTGTAACGATCTTGAAAAACGTAATTTACAGCATCACATGGAGCCGAAATATATCGAAAACTATTGAATATTGCATTGTCATCGAGTTCTGAGCTATGTTCAAAATTTCAAGTCTCTAGGTTATCGGGAAGTTGGCTTAAAATCGATTTCAAAATTTGTACCGGACATACAAGAAAGCGAGTTAATAAAAACGTTATAAAAAATAGTTGAAGTTGCATAAAATGTATGGAAAATTACTCAAAAAGAATGTTATAAAATTATATCATCTTTCAACCGGACACAACACACGTTGTGTTGATTTGACAAGTTTGTGCGTGTCTGATAAAGCACGTTGTGTTAACTCAACATTAATGGTGGTGTTAACTTACATGCATATTAAAAGCACACATCAAACTACAAAGTTACAATATTTATGTAAATCGAAATTTTTATGATATACATACTGTAAGCCATAAAAAATTAATAAATAAAAAGTACGGATGATACCATTGGTTTTGAAGACAGATTCAATTATTTAAACGTATAAAAAGATCTTGAACTAAACCTATAACAGTGCTTTATTTGAATGAATACGCAAAGACAAAGATTTTTCAAATACCCCCCCCCCTCTCCCCAACTTAAATAAAGAAATTCTCAAGGGTGCCAATAATTGTCGTTACGCGATCACTGTAATATTTTTAATATTTGCCATTTATATAAAAAATATTTTATATTTATAATTGCAACGTCCGTGAAGAATTTGATTTAAAAATTCTTAAACGTATAAACTTAAACCTTAATACGGTTTATTGTGTCACATTAGATTAGAAAAAAAAATTAAAATTTAGATGTTTCTATAAAATTGTCTTAATTCAAAATCATCATTAATAATGTGTGGTTTTTAATTAAATTCTACTCCTAATATTTAGCCAGTATTAAATTTTTTTCTGTACCACCACCGCATAGTTTACGGTTGAATTAATAATTGTTTAGACGCTGACTCGGCATAAACCAATGGAACAGCAAACACAAAAAAAAAAAAAAATCCGTCACCTAAATCTAAATGATATTGTTTGACATAAAAAACAATTACCACGGTAAAAGAGATAAAACTTTTCCTGCGCTTGTTTTTGTTATCTTAAGAATTTAGTTTATTTTCGTCTTCGCAAACTTATCAAATTTTCACTGTTTTTCATATACATATTATTATTCTTGTTTTCTATTGATTTTCATTCATAAAACTTTTTTTTGTTCGGTTTGTTTTCTTTTCACTTTACATTTTCGAGAATTTATTTCCCTTGCTCTGTATATGTGTGTGTGTACATCATTTATAATAATATATAGAGACAAAATGAGCTCGATTTCTATATCATACCTTAAAAATAAAAAATAAAAAACTTTTCATTTTTTCATTTTCAAACCGTATTTCATATTCAAGAGGAGTATCTCATTGTTCTCATTTCAGTTATGCGTTTAAATATTGTAATGTCAAAAAATGTCGAACATAATTCAATACGAAAAAATATGTAAAGAACAAAAAAAAAAAAGTTCGAAGCGAAGAAGAAAACTTTATCATGTTAAGAATTTAAAAGAAATAAAAAGCTTTGGATGAAGAGAAGAAAAAGCTTGTGAAATATAATAATTTCCAATGTGTGAAACTTTGTCGAGCATGCGTTCTGCAAGCTGTATGGATACAAGTATATATTATGAAAAAAAAATATTTATTTTGAAGTAAATGAGAACCGGCAAAGTTACATCAAACCATATACATACACATACACACAGAAGTTTTATTATTATTATTTTATTATTATTGTGTAACACTATGAGGAAAAATTATATAACTGGTGGTCTATCTCGCCATATAAGTTGTGTTTATAAAAATTCTCCAGCAGTGCTTTTCCCAATTATGTATCGTTTTTTTTTTGTTCTAGGAACAAATTATACCAATAAATTATATGCGAAACAAAGTAGGATTAATTAAATTAATTAATTCAAGAAAGTTATATACTGTGTGCGAAACCAGAATGACTAGAGATGCCTCAGCCAGCAAGACAACCATATAAAAGCGAGTAATACTAACAAACTAGACCATTTATCATTTTATAAATACCTACTAAGCAAGAGCTTTCACTCGTTCAAAATGATAATGACCTTATAAAGAGAACTTTCCATTTTAGTATACAATAAAGATATTCTTATATTTTTCGTTACCATTTTGTATATTGAGTGGGGTTAGATACCAAGTATTTTATTAGATTTCTAACAATATCGGAATTTTGATGTGTATGATGTTGGTGGTGGAATGTCGGCGCGGTTTGGTTTTACGACGATCCAACATGAAACGAATGAAAAATATTATTTGATTGAACTTTTCTTTTTTTTTTATCCATCGAAAAGATGCTTCGTATACCAACCAGCACGATAAAAAACAATGTGGAAAAGTTTTTCATTTAATTTTATTTATTTTTTCAAATTTTTGTGTGTACAGTATCATGTGGTGAAAAGGTGAAAATCGAACATGTGAACGATATTTGTACAAATTGTTGTGCGATTATCGTCGAATAAATAACATTTTATTAAACTACATGTATAGTTAGACTAAACGAGAGGTTATTGAATTTTAACACAACAACAACAAAGAAGGCTCTCATTCCACAATTCTATGTATGGTTTTAAGTTTATGGGTTTTGCTAATACGGTGGTAATGATGGTGGAAGATGAATTATTGTTCATCTAAATTTTATGCGGTTTTCAAACTGAATCCAAATATATAGTTTTTGTTGCATAGTTGTTAAAATGGTTTATAGCTTATAATTTTTAAAAGATTTTAGTGGAAATAAAATAAATATGTTTAGTAAATATTAAATTACTCTCGAGATCATAGATTGCCACAACAGACGATTAATATTTATAGAATCATTGCTAATTAAATTTTCCGACGTTTCGGTGGTACAATTCACCATTTTAAAGGAGCAAATATATAGTTTATATATTTACTCCTTTAAAACGACATTGAATGTACTAAAATATAATGGCAAACGTTTTTTCTAAATTAAAAATGTCAGCTTAAAATCAAATAAATAAAGTTTTTATTAGACATAAAAAATCTTAATTAAATTAATAAAAAACGGATTTATTGTTAATGAACATTTTAAATTTAATTCTACATAAATTAGAAGATAAAAAGTCGATCGGTGAAATAAAAATTTGTTTTACACAATATTTTTTAACTATCAATGCTCAATAATTTCCAAAGCCCATACATATACTTATACATTGTGTTGTTACAAAATCTGCAAACGTGAAACATACTTTTTCCAGTTCATCTTATCTTTCCATTTCATCGAATTTTTTTTCTAAATATGTATAATACATACATGCTATTTCAATAAATTGATTTTAAACTATTAGAGTTACACATGAGAATACATCGGCGTATCAATTTTATGAATTCCTTCAATTTAAAACATACGATTTAGTTTCCGTAAATCAGTTGAACAAACTATTAAAGATGAGTATAACGAATGGCTATAAAACATGCAATAACTTAAAACAAAAACAAACAAAAATGTACGAGTATCCATCTATTTAAACAAACTTAAACAAACTGTAATTAAAATACTCGTTTATGTACGTCGTTTAAATTATTTCAAAAAATGCGATGATAGAAAGCATTCACTGATTCATGTAATTATAAAGCAGATAAAATAGTTAGGTACCTTGTTTCTAAAACAATATGTACAGGTCCATACAGAAGAACGTCCTAGAAAAAAATCATGTTACTCATCCACAATAAGTGACTTAAGACCAAAAAACATGTAGTCACAAACAATCGACTCAAACAATTTAAGAATTCCCGACAATAATGAAATACCTCGGTAGTTAGATACTTCACTTCAGTTTCCTGATTTAAATAACGGTACAATATGAGACGATTTCCAGACAACCGAAAAAACACCTTTCAAAAGTGAACTTGTGGCGGCATAAATAAACACAAAACATAGCATGCACGAGCAATGAAATTAAAACCGGTTCACAGCTCTAAAAATTCACGTAAACTAAAACCGGTGCACGGCGCTCGTGTCATTTTGGAATAACTTATAGCAATCGCCACTCGAAAATTTTTCCACAAAGTAACAAAGGAAAAAAAAACGTTTTTTCAATACATATATACTACAGTACAGTTTTTAGCCAGCGTCATGATCGACAAGTTGTAGTAAAAAACGTAAAGTAGAAAATAATTTGTACAAGCAATTTAAAAGTAGTTTTTTCATATAAATTTGGTGGCAATAAAAAAACATCCAAGTGGAATACTTAGATAATAAATAAATTCAACTAATGTAGTGAATATCAAGTGAATTAAATAAAAGTTGAAAACATAAAATTATTTCCACGCATTTTATTTCTGTCCGCCATTATATCGAACCATAATTTCGTTCGGAGACGCGGAGCGCTAAAATAAAACATTGGGGATATACATATACTATAGGCAGAGATATCACGCCAGCCCCGGCGCTGCTCTACATATACACACAACACCCCATAATTGGTGACCAAAACAAAAAGAATCTGCAGTACTTCTGATATAAATTAAACGGAATTATTTGAAATAAAAAGTTTGAAAAATTTATACTTCCAATTCGACTACTCAAAGCACGTGGGAATAAATATATAGTACAACGGTATACGCAAGTACACAGTACAACGATACAAAATCAACGTACAAAATCAACAATACGAAACGGTACACGTAATACGTATTTCAACGAGGCAAAACCAACGGTAATATATATTGCAATTTGCAACATAATTCAACGGCTGTTATCATTATTGGTTTGCAACGATATTTCAATGGTATTACAATAATATTGCCGCAATTTCAACACGCATTTAAATATTAAGAAGCATAAATTCATCCAGGGCGACAAAAGCAGAGATCATTCGTAAGTGTCCACATTTTTTATTGTCACGATTAAAATTAATTTTTTTTTTTGTTTTATCATGGAAATAAATTTTAAAGTAGCTCTTAATATTTTTATAAAATTATATTCAAACACATATATATATTGTAACGTGATCTTGGCAAAACTGTACCAGACCGCATTTAAGTATTCCGTCGTAATTTATACGCGTACGCGCACACTAAGTTAAAATATTCCAAATTCGCGAGAGTGGTTTACAAGTTTTAGTGTAGTTTAAGGTGGAAATTGTTGCATGCATTGTTTATTTTGTAATAAAATGTCCGACGACGAACAAAATTCAAAATCAACGTTTAGAGTTGCAGTTAAAGCTCCCCCATTCAATAAGGATGATCCTGAAATATGGTTTCATCAACTAGAGGCACAGTTTAATATTTCAAATATAACCACGGACCAAACGAAATACAGCTATCTAGTAGCAGCACTCGACGCCGATTCAGTAAAATGCGTCAGGGAAAAAATCAAGCAACCTCCGGCAAAAGACAGATACAACGACCTTAAACAAACTATCATAGATAGATTAAGCGACTCGGCGAAAATTCAATTGGATAGGTTACTTAAGGGACTTCAATTAGGTGACCGAAAACCATCGCAATTGTTAAGGGAAATGCAGAATTTGGCAGGAGCACAGATGCAGGACGAAGTCTTAAAAAATCTGTGGCTTCAGCGTTTGCCGTCAAATCAATCCATATTAACTAGCTTAGAAGAAGGTAGCTTGGACAAATTACCGTCCACGGCAGATGAAATTGCCGAAGTTCAATCCGTAACGGAAGTTTGTTCAATTTCCCCAAACAATTCTTCCGCATTGGATAACCTAACAAAGCAAGTTAATTTACTTTCTAACCAGCTAAATAACCTCATGAAGGTTCAGCATAGAAGTAGAAGTCGTTCGTCAGGGCGACCATCGAATCCTTGTCATAGCAATAACGCACAAGTAGGGCAAGATAATAACGGAAAACAGAAGTATCCAACGTGCTGGTACTACTTCAAATTCGGTGATAAGGCTCATAGGTGCACGACACCTTGCAATTTTAAGTCGCAAGCATTGAATAGCAATGAACCAAAAAATCAGTAGGCTCGTCGTTGATGACGACCAATGACGCTTGCCATAATAATTGTCGTCTTATAGTTATTGACTTTGCTAGTAAAGTACAATTCCTAGTCGATACTGGGGCAGATGTGTCCGTCATTCCCCCTAACATTTACGAAAAAAATAACAAAAGCGATTTTAAACTGTTTGCCGCTAATTCCACTCAAATTAATACGTACGGAAGTAAAATTTTAAAATTAAATTTAAACCTCCGTAGAGACTTACAGCAAAATTTGGATAAGGCATCTCCCCGTCAGCGTCGTCATTTAGATTTCATATCTCAATATACAACGGATATAAGGCACATCTCCGGTAAAGATAATCTTGTCGCAGATGCATTGTCAAGAATCGAAAGCATAACACTTGACAGCTCAATCGATTATGTGAAACTAGCAAAAGATCAGTCCACAGACACCACGTTGGCAAATTTGAGGGAAACAAATAAATCCCTAATATTTCAAAAATTCCCGATATTTGGCACGGAAAGCGAAATTTATTGCGATACGTCCACCGGTTCTCCAAGGCCATACGTCACAGAAAGTTTTCGACGGGTATTTTTGATAGCGTGCATAAGTTATCACACCCGAGTATTCGGACAACAACTAAAATGGTGACTAAAAAGTTTGTTTGGCCTGAAATCAACAAAGACGTCAGAAACATGTCCAAAGCGTGTGTAGCATGCCAAAAGGCAAAAGTATCTAGACACGTCAAATCGCCGATAGGAGAATATTTGGTCACATCTAAGCGTTTCGACGAGATCCACTTAGACATCATTGGTCCACTCCCACCATCTGAGGAAAACAGGTTTTGCGTAACCTTAATCGATAGATATACGAAATGGCCGGAAGTAATTCCAGTCGCAGACATAAAAGCAACCACAGTGGCAACTGCAATTTTCAAAGAATGGATCTGCCGTTTTGGAGTGCCATCCAGCATCACGACTGACCGAGGTTCACAGTTCGAATCAGCGCTGTTTACAGAATTAGCCATGTTTTTGGGCTTTAAACACAAGCGAACAACTGCATATAACCCGGCATGTAATGGCATGATAGAGAGGTGGCATCGCAGCTTAAAAGCAGCTATAATGTGTCATAATAACCCACACTGGAGTAGGGTCTTACCGATAATTTCTCTAGGCCTTCGGACAGCATTGAAAGAGGATTTAAAGGTGTCCCCCGCACAATTAGTATACGGTGAATGTTTGAGATTGCCGGGAGATTTTTTTGTGAAATACAAATCAAACGCAAATGTTTCCGATTTCATAGAAGAACTTCGTAAACACTTTAATAGCATTCAGCCTACTCCTGCAACAAGGCACAGTAACAATGATATATTCGTTTTCAAAGAACTCAATGTGTGTTCACGCGTATTTGTAAGAGTAGACTCACTTAGAGGAGCTCTACAATTGCCATACGAAGGACCATTCGAGGTAATTCAACGGAATCCTAAATATTTCACAATAAAAATGAGGAATAGGGAAGTAAACATTTCTATAAATCGCCTTAAGCCTTGTTTTTCGAACGATTACGCGCACAATCCAATTGACGTTCCTTCAGTTACTCCACAAGAAGTTATCCAGGATGAAGCCGAGCAACGGTCACTTCCAAACAAAACAGTAACATTTAGTCAATTGCCCCCTGTTACGTCTAAATCAAAATCAGGGCGTCAGATAAAACGTCCTAGCAGGTTTAATGAGTAACGTTTGCTAAACGCTCACTGGTAGGGGAGTAATGTGGCGGTATAAATAAACACAAAACATAGCATGCACGAGCAAAGAAATTAAAACCGGTTCACAGCTCTAAAAATTCACGTAAACTAAAACCGGTGCACGGCTCTCGTGTGATTTTGGAATAACTTATAGCAATCGCCACTCGAAAATTTTTCCACAAAGTAACAAAGGAAAAAAAACGTTTTTTCAATACACATATACTACAGTACAGTTTTTAGCCAGCGTCATGATCGACAAGTTGTAGTAAAAAACGTAAAGTAAAAAATAATTTGTACAAGCAATTTAAAAGTAGTTTTTTCATATAAATTTGGTGGCAATAAAAAACATCCAAGTTGAATACTTAGATAATAAATAAATTCAACTAATGTAGTGAAGTAGCCTGAGTTGGCTTTGACTTTCGAGTCAGCCTGACGTATATTTTTATAATTTTTTCTGTTTTTTTTTTTTTTTCAATTTATGCAATTTTTCCAAAATTTTATCTTGAAGAGGAGATGTTAGTAGAACTGCGGAATACTTGTAAATCCTGATTGGTGATGCTCAACTGATTAACATGAGGACTATCCAGAAAACAATTTTTGCAGAAAAATAAAATGCGTGCGAAGATTTTCTGTGTGGTGTGGAGTGTGAAGTGGTAAAGATAACAGCTGGATCTTGAACCATTATTTATAATTTATAACAAACAGATATTGTGTCATTATATTACCAACCTGTGGCTGCACACTCTATTGTAATGAGCATATGCTCAAAATAGTGTGTGTGTACCTTTACACCAAATTTACAAGATATAAATAAAATAAATAAATAAATAAATAAAAAAAAAAAAAAAAAAAAAAAAAAAAAAGAATATCAAGTGAATTAAATAAAAGTTGAAAATAGAGCGCTAAAATAAAACATTGGGGATATACTATAGGCAGAGATATCACGCCAGCCTCGGCGCTGCTCTACATATACACACAACACCCCATAATTGGTGACCACGACAAAAAGAATCTGCAGTACTTCTGATATAAATTAAACGGAATTATTCGAAATAAAAAGTTTAAAAAATTTATACTTCCAATTCCACTACTCAAAGCACGTGGGAATAAATATATAGTACAACGGTATACGCAAGTGCACAGTACAACGATACAAAATCAACGTACAAAATCAACAAAACGAAACGGTACACGTAATACGTATTTCAACGAGGCAAAACCAACGGTAATATATATTGCAATTTGCAACATAATTCAACGGATGTTATCATTATTGGTTTGCAACGATATTTCAATGGTATTACAATAATATTGCCGCAATTTCAACACGTATTTAAATATTAAGAAGCATAAATTCATCCAGGGCGACAAAAGCAGAGATCATTCGTAAGTGTCCACATTTTTTATTGTCACGATTAATAGTACATTGTGTCATTAGGATTAAAAGTGATACTTTGTTTGACGAGCAATTATATTTGCATGCGAGGCGAAGCGCAGCGTAGCCGAGCAAAAGCAAATATAATTGCGAGTCAAACAAAGTCACTTTTAATCCGAATAACACATACTATTTTTTCTCCAACGAAGAGTTTATGTCTTGTCGGTTTTACATTACTAATTATACGAGTAAGTACAAATTATGTAATTAAAACTTCAAAATTGAAACTAATTTTGTTGAAATATTTTGTAAAACTAAGGAGGTCATGACTTTCAAAATTGAAACTAATTTTGTTGAAATGTTTTGTGAAACTAAGGAGGTTATGATATGAACGAAAAATAAAAAAAATAAAATAATTATTTCATATACATACATTATACATATTATTGGATTTTCACTATAATATTTTTCTCCTAGTATTAAAAGTGCCTACTTTTACACCTAGGATTAAAAGTGTAGCTTAGCAACACACACATTTTTAAAATAGTAAGAAAAAGGCCAACTTTAATACCCAAAAACAGTATTAAAACTAGAGGCTTTTAAGACGTTGGGAGAAAAAATTAATTTTTTTTTTGTTTTATCTTGGAAATAAATTTTAAAGTAGCTCTTAATATTTTTATAAAATTATATTTAAACACATAGCTATATATATTGTAACGTGATCTTGGCAAAACTGTTATACGCGTACGCGCACACTAAGTTAAAATATTCCAAATTCGCGAGAGTGGTTTACAAGTTTTAGTGTAGTTTAAGGTGGAAATTGTTGCATGCATTGTTTATTTTGTAATAAAATGTCCGACGACGAACAAAATTCAAAATCAACGTTTAGAGTTGCAGTTAAAGCTCCCCCATTCAATAAGGATGATCCTGAAATATGGTTTCATCAACTAGAGGCACAGTTTAATATTTCAAATGTAACCAATGACCAAACGAAATACAGCTATCTAGTAGCAGCACTCGACGCCGATTCAGTAAAATGCGTCAGGGAAAAAATCAAGCAACCTCCGGCAAAAGACAGATACAACGACCTTAAACAAACTATCATAGATAGATTAAGCGACTCGGCGAAAATTCAATTGGATAGGTTACTTAAGGGACTTCAATTAGGTGACCGAAAACCATCGCAATTGTTAAGGGAAATGCAGAATTTGGCAGGAGCACAGATGCAGGACGAAGTCTTAAAAAATCTGTGGCTTCAGCGTTTGCCGTCAAATCAATCCATATTAACTAGCTTAGAAGAAGGTAGCTTGGACAAATTACCGTCCACGGCAGATAAAATTGCCGAAGTTCAATCCGTAACGGAAGTTTGTTCAATTTCCCCAAACAATTCTTCCGCATTGGATAACCTAACAAAGCAAGTTAATTTACTTTCTAACCAGCTAAATAACCTCATGAAGGTTCAGCATAGAAGTAGAAGTCGTTCGTCAGGGCGACCATCGAATCCTTGTCATAGCAATAACGCGCAAGTAGGGCAAGATAATAACGGAAAACAGAAGTATCCAACGTGCTGGTACTACTTCAAATTCGGTGATAAGGCTCATAGGTGCACGACACCTTGCAATTTTAAGTCGCAAGCATTGAATAGCAATGAACCAAAAAACCAGTAGGCTCGTCGTTGATGACGACCAATGACGCTTGCCATAATAATTGTCGTCTTATAGTTATTGACTTTGCTAGTAAAGTACAATTCCTAGTCGATACTGTGGCAGATGTGTCCGTCATTCCCCCTAACATTTACGAAAAAAATAACAAAAGCGATTTAAACTGTTTGCCGCTAATTCCACTCAAATTAATACGTACGGAAGTAAAATTTTAAAATTAAATTTAAACCTCCGTAGAGACTTCGTTTGGAAATTTATTATGGCAGATGTCGATAAAGCAATTATTGGTGCTGATTTTTTAAAACACTTTGGTTTATTGGTGGATATTAGAAGCAAACAATTACTAGATCCATTGACATCAATGTACGTTCGATCAAAGGGAACAATAACAGGTCCATCTTCCGAGTTGAAGACAATCTCCTCAGAATCGCTAAACCCGGTTATTTTTAAATTATTAAGCTAATTCAAAGCAATAACAGTGGATAAATTATATGTTAATACTAACATATTGAAAGTACCTCACGTTATCGCTACCACAAATCGCAAAGAAATCGTTCAATATACTACTCGAGCAAGGAATTTGTCGTCCTTCTGACTCAGAGTGGTCCAGCCCATTACAGCTCGTTCGCAAAAAAGACGGATCATGGCGTCCGTGCGGCGATTATCGCATGCTGAATGCTCAAACCAAACCTGATCGGTATCCCATTCCATTTTTAACGGATTTCGCTTATCAACTACACGGCACGACGGTATTTTCAACGATAGACCTAGTCAAGGCTTACCATCAGATTCCGATTAACGAGGAGGATATCCCGAAAACCGCAATTTGTACACCCTTTGGACTGTTCGAATTTACGCGGATGACTTTCGGACTTCGCAACGCCGCGCAGTCATTCCAAAGGTGTATTCATTCAGTTTTAAGAAACCTAGAGTTTTGTTTTCCATACATAGATGATCTGTTGATCGCGTCCCATTCTATGGAAGAGCATTTAGATCACCTCAAAATCGTATTCGAGCGTTTAAAGAACGCCGGTTTAATCATTAACCGTTAGCAAATGCGTTTTTGCTTCGCCTAAGGTTACTTTCTTAGGACACGAAATTTCAAGCGAAGGCATCAAACCATCTGAAGCGAAAGTGGAAGCTATTAATAGCATTCCTAAACCTCAGACGATTAAAGCTTTGAGAAGTTTCCTAGGTATGATTAACTTCTATCGCAAGTTTATTCCGAACGCCGCGGAAGATCAGGCTATCTTAAACAATCTTCTAAAGGGTAGTCGCAAAAACGATAAAAGAGAAGTTGATTGGTCTACCGAAAGTAGTAACGCATTCGAACTCTGCAAAACTAAGTTGAAAAACGCTGTTACTCTCGCACATCCTTCGTCGGAAGTCGAGTTATCAGTCATGGTTGATGCGTCCAATACAGCCATTGGCGCTGTAGTACAACAACGCATATCGGACATGTGGACGCCACTTGGTTTTTTTTCAGTCAAATTAAACGACACGCAACGCAAGTATAGTGCGTATGATCGCGAATTATATTATTTGCGGATCATAAGCCCTTGATATTTGCTTTACAGCAAAATTTGGATAAGGCATCTCCCCGTCAGCGTCGTCATTTAGATTTCATATCTCAATATACAACGGATATGAGGCACATCTCCGGTAAAGATAATCTTGTCGCAGATGCATTGTCAAGAATCGAAAGCATAACACTTGACAGCTCAATCGATTATGTGAAACTAGCAAAAGATCAGTCCACAGACACCACGTTGGCAAATTTGAGGGAAACAAATAAATCCCTAATATTTCAAAAATTCCCGATATTTGGCACGGAAAGCGAAATTTATTGCGATACGTCCATCGGTTCTCCAAGGCCATACGTCACAGAAAGTTTTCGACGGGTAATTTTTGATAGCGTGCATAAGTTATCACACCCGAGTATTCGGACAACAACTAAAATGGTGACTAAAATGTTTGTTTGGCCTGAAGTCAACAAAGACGTCAGAAACATGTCCAAAGCGTGTGTAGCATGCCAAAAGGCAAAAGTATCTAGACACGTCAAATCGCCGATAGGAGAATATTTGATCACATCTAAGCGTTTCGACGAGATCCACTTAGACATCATTGGTCCACTCCCACCATCTGAGGGAAACAGGTTTTGCGTAACCTTAATCGATAGATATACGAAATGGCCGGAAGTAATTCCAGTCGCAGACATAAAAGCAACCACAGTGGCAACTGCAATTTTCAAAGAATGGATCTGCCATTTTGGAGTGCCATCCAGCATCACGACTGACCGAGGTTCACAGTTCGAATCAGCGCTGTTTACAGAATTATCCATGTTTTTGGGCTTTAAACACAAGCGAACAACTGCATATAACCCGGCATGTAATGGCATGATAGAGAGGTGGCATCGCAGCATAAAAGCAGCTATAATGTATCATAATAACCCACACTGGTGTAGGGTCTTACCGATAATTTCTCTAGGCCTTCGGACAGCATTGAAAGAGGATTTAAAGGTGTCCCCCGCACAATTAGTATACGGTGAATGTTTGAGATTGCCGGGAGATTTTTTTGTGAAATCCAAATCAAACGCAAATGTTTCCGATTTCATAGAAGAACTTCGTGAACACTTTAATAGCATTCAGCCTACTCCTGCAACAAGGCACAGTAACAATGATATATTCGTTTTCAAAGAACTCAATGTGTGTTCACACGTATTTGTAAGAGTAGACTCACTTAGAGGAGCTCTACAATTGCCATATGAAGGACCATTCGAGGTAATTCAACGGAATCCTAAATATTTCACAATAAAAATGAGGAATAGGGAAGTAAACATTTCTATAAATCGCCTTAAGCCTTGTTTTTCGAACGATTACGCGCACAATCCAATTGACGTTCCTTCAGTTACTCCACAAGAAGTTATCCAGGATGAAGCCGAGCAACGGTCACTTCCAAACAAAACAGTAACATTTAGTCAATTGCCCCCTGTTACGTCTAAATCAAAATCAGGATGTCAGATAAAACGTCCTAGCAGGTTTAATGAGTAACGTTTGCTAAACGCTCACTGGTAGGGGAGTAATGTGGCGGCATAAATAAACACAAAACATAGCATGCTCGAGCAATGAAATTAAAACCGGTTCACAGCTCTAAAAATTCAAGTAAACTAAACCCGGTGCACGGCTCTCGAGTCATTTTGTAATAACTTATAGCAATCGCCACTCGAAAATTTTTCCACAAAGTAACAAAGGAAAAAAAAACGTTTTTTCAATACACATATACTACAGTACAGTTTTTAGCCAGCGTCATGATCGACAAGTCGTAATAAAAACGTAAAGTAAAAAAAATAATTTGTAATTTTAAAGTAAGCAATTTAAAAGTAGTTTTTTATATAAATTTGGTGGCAATAAAAACATCCAAGTGGAATACTTACATTATAAATAAATTCAACTAATGTAGTGAATATCAAGTGAATTAAATAAAAGTTGAAAACATAAAATTATTTCCACGCATTTTATTTCTGTCCGCCATCACATCGACCCATAATTTCGTTCGGAGACGCGGAGCGCTAAAATAAAAACATTGGGGATATACTATAGGCAGAGATATCACGCCAGCCCCGGCGCTGCTCTACTTATACACACACCTACCCCATACATTCACTAAAAATTTGTGTCTCGACACACAATTTGTAACTCATTCATATAAAAAAAATGTTGGAAAATACAACCGTTTTTTGGAAAAAGCAACCGATTTGTACTAAAGGCTACAACTTTTCCATTGTATTTTTTACATTTGTACTAAAATAGAAGGGACATTTGTTGGACACCCCTGCATTAAACGTCATAATATGTATTTGTTTTGTTAAAAATATTAAAATATATTAGATGTTTAATTTACGGTATGTGCCTCAATACGAATATTTATTCATTAAAATTTTAAAAATACACAAATTTTTAGAGATAAAGCAAATTGCTAATTTCATAAAATGTCAAAATGATACTAATACAGGTTGTACCGATTCACTAACTTAATCATAGAACACAAATTTATCTTTTGTAAAATTTACAACGAAATTTGCGGTGGAAACTAGGACTAACAATGGGTTATTTTACATTTTATTTATTTGAAATCAGTCTAGTTATCGGGCTGTTATACATCAAAATTGGATACAAAATATTTATCTCGCCACACACACGGCTATTCCAAAAAATCTTCAAACAACAAAAAAAAAAATATGGCACCAAAACTAATTAATTACTTTATTATATAAGGCAAACCGCCATTTAGCACCCAACTTAACAATAGTTTTTTTCACAATTTTATTTGTTGCATATTTTTTGTGGTTTTTTCATACATATATTAAACTTTATAATCAAACATTTGTTTTTTGTATCAATTGCAACATTTTACGCAATCTTTAAAACTATCTCAATATTTGTATCTCAAAAAATAATAATATTTTAATTACCACCAAAAAAAAAACAAATTACTTGACGACGCTAGACTCCAAACTTGACATTTTTCGTTTAAATTTAAAATAAAACAAGACTCACTAATTCTAAAAAAAAAAACCGACACGTATCAAAAAATGTACAATGATTTCCCTAAAAAAACAAAAAAAACAAACCGAATGATAATATTTCGGGTAGCGTCACATACACTACCACCCAAACTGATTCACATTTTACATCAAAAGATAAAAAAAATCCAGAATGTTCTTTTTCCATATACTACGCACGAGGCATAATGGTCTATATGTTATACGGCTAATGTACAAAATATAAGAATGTACACATTCACCGGTAAATGTGCATATTTCCCAAAGTGAGTAGTAAATGTGCGCGTTATAGCTGATTTACATTCAATGACATTCGACGTCCACAAAAAAGTTGAAACACAACATATGAAAAACAGCAAAGACAAAAAGAGAAAAAATCATCAGCAGGACATGAATTTTGGTCGCAAAATTCCTCACTACCTCATGGGAATATTGTATACGTACAAGGTGTATAATATACATTTTGCAATTGTTACGGTACTGTAACACAATCCCCAAGGGGATTGTGTTAACAGACATAGAAATAGCGGTCTGGTTGCGGTATGGTGCTAGCTACACTCGTCGCTAGGCGTGGGGTTTACCAGACATATTTCTATGCTTGAAAACCGCATAGAGATAAAACGAACGGGTCAAGAAAAAATTATCCTACCTTTGCCACGAGCCACAGTGGTAGATAATTATAAATTTTGGTGTGCTTTCACCAAGGACGCCGATGCCACCTAGAGTGGCACCCCCATCCCGAGTAAAGCAACACTCCGATACACATTAAACGTTGCGCACCAGCTCAACATGGTTCGCTCACATTCCCCACGTGATCACTACGAAAAATTTAACGGGACATATCACAATTTATGCTCCGCGTGGGGGAAAAAAATAAGGACAACTCACTGCACAAACACTTGTTGAATTTGAAAAAACCGTAAACAAAAATTAATCATAACCGAACCAAATGGAACTAAATTAAAAAAATGAAAAAGTACTCAATGAGAAGTGAAAGAAAAATAAAGAATAAAAGAAAACTGTCGAAGTTGCATTGAAAATGAAATTTATTAAGAAAAAAATGGAAATGTGTAAATAGAGAAGGAAAATGTTGAGATGATTTTCGGTTTTCTGGTGGGTGGTACGGTCCGTACACCTCACGGAATCTGAAAATCAACGTTATGAAATGTAATGTAAAAAAAATATAATAATAAAACACGAGAAAAAAAAAAAATAAGCACACCAGTCAAGGAGGATCACAAATTTTAAACATATATAAAAAAACACGCGGTGCCACCGGTTTCTTATATATTTTTACCGGATGGTCACCTTACCTGAACACAAAAATTTAGGCCCGTCCGACCACAAAATTTCAGCGCCGACGCAGCAGCCCCCTCTTGCGCAAACCCCACTCTGTTTGGCAGAGTTGCTGCCACAAATTATCAATCAACCAGCGTGGTTGGCAGGGTGATACTCAGAGCTCAACACCGTATTATGGCGACGATGCATACCGCTCCACCCAAAAACAAAAGAGCCAACGCACTTAGTTACGCCACACACATTCTTCTTAGTTATCGTATTTTCAAATCTCAAATCAAGTGCACTCTAAATTGATGCCGTAACACCACAACCAGGAATGAATTCCGATCTGGACTTTTATAAACAATATCAACTTTCAATGTTTTATTTTTTTTTCTTCATACATATATGTATATATTTTATTATGCACATACAGCACATACAGTGATTACGCACTAAGAGTTTTATACAATGAAGAAAAAATATAGCTCCACGGCTCAAAACAATTATCACCGTCAATGACAAAAAAAATATCTTATGCCACACAAAAAAAAATTTCAACAAAATAATATGGCCATAGCACTTTAAATTCAAAAAAAAAAAAATTATAATTTTTCTATATTTTTTTTTTTATTTAATTAATTTTTATTTTTGTACTGTTTAATTAATTTTTATAATTTTACTGTCTAAGTAATTTTTTATATTTTTAATATTTTATTAATTTTTATAACATGGGTGGGTTTTATTGAAACACCCCCCTTAAACAAAACTCCACTCCTGACTGTTTTCATCAAAATTTAAGACAAGACCCTTTCACAGTCCAAAACACGAATTTACTTTTTAAAATTTTAAAAAACCGAGATTCTACTCATCGAAAATTAAAACAAGACTTATTTTTTCATTAAATTCACAACACGACTATTTTTTGTTAAATTTAACATCCAACTAGCCTCCTCAATATTTTAAAACGAGACTATATTTTTGAAATTCCAAACTAGACTGATCAAGTCTCCCGAAAAAAATGTTTCAACCAAAAAAAACAAAAAAAATAATAATAATAATCCGACTCATCACGCCACCCGAACATTTTCAGATCCCGTAAGATCATACCACCAACCAAAACCGAAAATCAGCTCAACGGGACAAGAAACAAAACGCCACGCGGAGTACTACAGTAACCAGATATGTATATCAAAGCTCCTAGATATACAAGCCATCAGCATCGACCCTTTAAATTAAGAAGCTTAATTTAATGGGTATACATTTTACGTTTTCCCATAAGAACCCATGTAAAATTGATCATTTTTGATTACAATTTTATGAATGAAAAATACTCGTAACAGAAAATATTTTTAGGTTTATATTTAAATCAAACCTTTTAGTATTTACAAATTTACTTTTTCTTTGTATGTAAATGTAAAAAATTAATGTAAATACAGTATAAAATTAATAAACAAAAAATCAATGACGTAAGATATTATGAAGTTAGCTACACAAGATTTTTTTCGTTTTCGAAAATTCCAATTTCGAATTTTGAAAATATTTTTAACAGTGCAATAATTATGTTAAATATTTATAATAGTTTTAGCGTATTTCTTATGAAATACATTCGCATGATCGTTAAACTTGCTAAAACATTATTTTGGATTGTTTTGCTGAAATCTCAATTTAAATATTTCAATTTTTATATTACCCCCATCTGATTTCAAACACGGAAACTATACGTCCATTTTGTTTTTTTTAAATATATTTAATTAGTCGAGTTTATAAGTAGGTGGCACTAATGGCTTATTATAAAAAAAAAATCGAACAAAGGGTATGACGTCATGACATAAAGATGTGTTTGTAAATAAAGGGTTTTTTATTTGAAAGTTCAAATTTTAACCTGACGGCTTGTATATCTAGGAACGCTTTGTGTATATACAAAACACCAGCGCGTCACGACTTTAAGTATAACAAAATTTTATTTTTTTTCAATTGCGCTTTACTCATGATTCATTTATACAATATTTTAAACAAAAATATGTCCACAACAAAAACAATTTAATAAAGTAAAAACGCAGCATAGATAAGCATGGAAAAAGGCACCAGACCTCCATAGAGCGTGATCCATATTTTACGTTTATGAAGAATTAGATCAGAAAACGTGCGGATTCATTTTAACAGTTTACGACCACAAGAGCAGTCGTAACAGTACGAAGGTTTTTTTTTTTGCCAATAGAGCACACAGTATAATCATCAATAAAAATAAACGCGCCGCGCTTGGTGTGATAGAACCTTTACGCGGTAATACAGGCTGCGACAAGTTCTCAAACATTACAAAGAAAGCTTAATTTCACTTTTACTGAAGCCATCAAAGCAACAAGTGATTAAAATAAAAAAAACAGTGTGTTAAAAAATATTAAAATTAAACGTTCATTATAACATCATTCAACTAATAATACAATATTTTGGCCATGTATCGTCATCCATTTCAACATTTCATTGCCACAAATATTCCATCAATTTTACTTCTACAACAAAAATTTCCACATTTTCTCGTCCAGTTCACAAACAATTGGTTCTGTAAGAATTAATTTTCAAGAGTGTGTGAGTTCGAAAATTTCTAGTTAGAACATACAACTTCAAGTTCAATAACAAGTACGAACTTGAAATGTGCCCATTAAGTAAGTGGAAATAAAAAAAGCTCCAGCGTGTTGACGACGAATTTCAAGAGGAACAATTTTCAAGGATTTACATCTTTCAACATATGGAGGTAGATTCATAATATTTTCCCAATATAGTAATCGGTTGTCAAACACACCTGTTTTTCTTGCATACAAAATTAGAAAAGATTTTTGTACTGACTCAATTCTAATTATGTGATCCCTATACCGGGGAGACCAAACGCATGATGCATAATCGAGCTGTGAACGAACAAAAGATTGATACAGGCAAACAAAAATTCTAGGATCATTCAATTCTTTCATGGTATGTTTTTGGAATCCTAACATAGGGTTGGCTTTAGCACAGATCAAGTCGAAATGACGATTAAATGATAAGGTAGATACAAATGTAACTCCAAGATCCTTTATTTCATTAACTCGGGTCAAATTATTATTACCAATATTATAATCATAAATAAGATGCGATGTTGAATGTTTAGAGGTCATAATTTTGCAATTTGTTAAATTTAAATATAACAAATTGTTTTGATACCAAACATTAACCGCATCTACATCATTTTGTAACTCCTCTGCATCAGATAGATTTCGAATAGGGGAAAATATTTTTATGTCATCGACCAACGAGAAAATTTTATACGTTTCGCGATATCATTTAAAAATAATATGAAAATAAGCGGACCGAGATGTGAGCCCTATGGTACCCCAGAATGTACATAAATTGGATCAGATAAACTATTAATAATATTTACACGCTGAATGAGCCCAGTAAGGTATGACTTTAAGCCATTTGATCAAATTATCGTTAATACCAAGTAATTTTAATTTTTGCAGAACGATAAAGTGATGAATTAAGTCAAACGCCTTACTAAAGTCGATATAAATAACATCAAGTTGAGCATTGCCTTTAACCACCTCTGTTGCACGTTTCGTAAATTCTATTAAGTTTCATACAGAAGAACGTCCTCTGAAAATATCATGTTGCTCATCTACAATAAGCGACTTAAGACCAAAAAACATATAATCACAAACAATCGCTCAAACAATTTAGGGATTGCCGACAATAATGAAATACCTCGGTAGTTAGATACTTCGCTTCGATTTCCTGATTTAAATAACGGTACAATATGTGACAATTTCCAGACAACCGGAAAACACCTTTCAAAAGTGAACTATTAAATCAAATTGACAAAGGCTGAGCCATTTCGTTACAGAATTGTTTAATAAAATTTGAAGAGATACCATCTTGGCCACATCTATCCTTTAAAAGTTGGAGAGATTTAATGATATCATCTGGAATACGGTGACCATATAGCCCGTATTTCACAGGACTAACCCGCATATCAAGACCCTGTCCTGTAGACATTTTTGCCCTTAAACGCAAAATAAAATAATAGCTCGCAAGTCCCGCATTTGTAAAAAATTAATTTAAAAACTCAAAGTTTTGTCGGTAAAATCAGGAAATTCTGGAATAAAATCAACGTACTCGTTTAATTATAAACTCTACTCCATTTTTTCAACATTATGCTTTGAAAACCGAAACAAAAAACTAATGGGGTTCAAGCTCCACCTGAACTGCAAATGTTTGGTAAAACATAAAATCAAAAATAGAGATAAATATTGTGACGATTTTGGTCATCATACAACAAGCTCACGTTATGAACAGCAATAGCTTAGATGGTTAAGTATTATAAACACGATTGATGGCAAGCAGAGAACAGTTTTAAATCTGTTGTCATGGCCCCCATCAGTTGCAAGTGGACAGAATTAAATAGTAAAGTCAAAGCAAATATCAAAGTGTATAAAAGTAGAGTGAATTAAAAAGTACACAGTGTTTTTAATTTCAAAATCCGAACGAACTCAGTAGCCCAGTTCGTAACAAGATTTTTGCTATATGACCCAGCATACATGTAACGTGAACACTGAAAGTACTCTCGCTATGTTTTTTGTCTTTTCTGTTTCTATTTTAATGTGATAAATAAAAAGAGACGAAATATTTTTATTTAATATAACATTTTACATGACACGTAACATTTTAACGCAACATTTAACATAACATTCTAACGCAGCTTGTAACATGAACCCAAAACTAGTACCCTAAATATTTACCAAACATAAAAGGAACCAAAATACAATGTTAGCCAAAAGTTGCCAGACGAAAGTAAAAGGTCGATAATGCAGAATCATGGCTATGTTGTCAGGAAGTAAAAAAGGTCGACAATGCAGATTGTACTATCCAAGCCGAAAATAAAAAACTATGTCTTAAACAATCGATAGCGTTAACAATCGAAAAGTACTATAGATGCATGGCTAACATTGAAACATTTTTTTCAATATTCTTAAGTGGCAGTTAAAATTTCCCATAGGAAATCTGGGAAAATTAGATATTCCAAAAATCGTTAGAAACTTTGTATAAAATAAGCCAATAGAGTGTAAAATCTGTTTGATTTCACCCTAGCCCACTCGTCTTCCACTCCCGTAATAATTGAAATCAAAATTAAAATAATTAAACACAGAAATCTGTTTTAATTCAACATAAATGAATATAATCAAATAAAAAATAAAAAACTTTATATTTTATTATTATTTTTGAATTTTATTACAGTTCCTTATTGTGATAATATTTAAATATTATCACAATAAGGAACTGTAATAAAATGCAATAATAATAATAAAATATAAAGTTTTTATTTTTTATTTGATTATATATCTGTACCAAAAAGGTGAAACTGTTTATGTGATTTTAAGCGATTCTTCCTTTTGTGTCTTTTTTTATTTAGTTTTTCTTGTTTTCTAACATATCCAATTTTCATAAAAATCATACAGAGACAGAATTGCTTATCTACATTAAAATTGATGTACCAAATTCATCGCCGAATGCAAAGTAGTATAAAAATATTTTAAGCGATTCTTTCGTATTTATTTGAATAGTACGACTTTTTTTGTTCTAAATCAGAAACAGCTTAACTGCTTCACACATCAATTAAGCGATTCTTTCAAAATTCAGTTAAAGAATTTTTCGAGTTAAATGGATTTTAAGCGATTCTTTCAATTATTGTGTTTATAGAAAATTAAACTGCGTTATACCTAAGTGACTTAAGTGATATTTTTAATTTTTTAAATCAAATAAAAAGATTTGCAAGTGATTTTAGGTTGCATTTTCAAGTGTATAAAATTAAAAACCGTGCATATAAGTCATTTGTGTCATAATTATACATTTCTAATAAAGTGATTGTGGAATGTTCATTTATAGCGTATATTAATAAAATATTAGTTTGTTATTTAGATAATTCAGTGTTTAAAAGAAATATTAAATTATACCGTTTGTTGAAGTAATATTAATATAACGGTTGTTTAACGTTTTTAATTTTTGTAAGAATAATGACGTCTAGAGCGAAAAAGATGTTGCAATTGGCGAGAAACAACGCTGGAAAAAATTCTAAAAGATTAGAAATGGATAATTCCACTTTACAAGATAATTTCACCTTAGTTTGCAACTCGAATAGGTACATTAAATTTTATTTTGTTATTGTTTAATTTTACTAGGTCGCAATCATCATATGAAACGTATTAAACCAACTGATTTCGAAATAGCAGCTACTCATGATGAAGAACCTTTATTTAGAGAAACTGTGCAAAATGATAATAACGGCGAAGTGACGACATCAAAACATTCTCAAAATCTTCAAGACAATGGCCAAACCAGCTCGGATGAATTTGATGATAGTGACAACGACCCTCATTTTATTCCTACTACTTTTAATGATTCCTCTTCCATTTCATCCGACACCGATGCGGCAGAAATAGAGAATTTGGCGGGTGTCATTGAATCAAACATAACTAACAACGATTATTCGCCTCTTTCTTGTATTTATTCAACAACAGTTGGTAGTGGAGATCAGCAAGCCATTTCTACTTCATCAGTTAGAGCCGGTCAAAGTCAGCATGGCCTTCCGGGTTTAATCACCAAAACAATTATTAAGCCAAAATGGAAACGCGGAAAAGCCAAGGAAAAAATATGTATGCCTTTAAAAGATTGTAAAAAGAAATGTCGAGAAAAAGTTACACTCGAGCAACAGTTGATACTTTTTAATAAATATTGGGAACTTTCGTCATACGACCTTCGAACCGCGTATGTTTCTGGGCTAATTGAAGTTCTAGATAGAAAACGGATGGTTCTACAAAAATCGACCACGGCACCACGTAATAGAACACATTCGTGCGTGTACACTTTATTAGTGGACGGCTTGAGAGTGGTAGTCTGCCAGAAATGTTTTAAGCGGACTTTCGATGTGACAGACAGCATTTTAAAAATAGTTGCTCAAAAACAGCTTTCTCTGTTGAAAATTCGCTTTCGGACCAACGCGGAAAGAGAACTCCAACCAATAAACTTCCGGAAGGAAAAATTCAAGAAATAATGACTCATATTAATCAATTTTCAGCGTACGAAAGTCACTACACTCGCCGACGTACAAGCAAAAAATATTTGCAATCGGACTTGAATATTTCGTTAATGTATAAAATATAGAGTTCTACATACACTAACCCAGTATCAATTACTAAATATGCCGAAGTTTTTAGAGGTTTGATTAAAATTCATTTTTATTTATTTATTATTGATTATAATTATTTATTTTAGAAACCGGATTAAAATTCAAAAAGCCAAAATCGAATACTTGTTCCAAGTGCGATAATTTAAAAATGCAAATAAGCCTGGCTAAAAATGATGATGAAAAGAATAATCTAATTGAAATGCAATTCCGTACACAGTGGCCTTGAGTTAGTATTGTTTCAAGCAAAGTAGGCGGAATATTTTGATTTCCGGCCCTGTATATATTTGTGTATTTTTGGTTATAAAACAAAAACTAATTATCACAAAATATTGATATAGGGTTCATTTTGTAGATAAAGGAATACAGATTAAGAAAAAAGTATAAAAGTTGTATCATCTTTAATTTCTTCCTTTTTAAATTGGCCGCAGAAATGATATTTTCAATAAAAATTAAAAAAATCGCGTTTTTTCGCGATTTCTTTGTTAAATGATCAGGTACGATTTTCTGTTTAATGGATTATGACACTGTAGAGCATGCTATATTTATATATGACGCTAGTTTTTTTCGGCATTTTAGACCAACTTTTTTCGGCTTCCCGCACACCGTGCGTAAGCATGACCATTGAGCATTTTTTCTAATGATTTTAACGCATAGATCTCTGCTAGTACTTCTTTCATGCCGCTTCCTTGCATAATATGACCAATTGCTCCCAGAAAAGACATCAGTAGATGAAATCCTCCAAGTCTGATGATGATTTTTGATACTTCAGAGCCCTCAGGTGCGGCTGCTACCATTTCTCGAGCTTTAGCATACAAGGGCTGATCAAAAGTCACGATGCATACAGTGTGGCCATACCGTTTTGCATTCTCTAATGCACAAAGTAAAGTCGTATAGATAGTATTATAGTTACTGGCTGGTTGGTGAATAAATGGTAAAAATGAAATTTGAGATCTAGAATAATTCGTATGAATATTTGTTAAACGTTCAATAAAACCATTCCAACCGGGTAAAGACGCATTTTTCCATTTCCCATAAAACCATACTACATCAGCTTTTTTGAGGAAAGATACTGTTTCAGTTCCATAAACAAAATCTTTAACATCTATTTTGCTGTAACCTACTACACCGTCATTTTTATAAGTCTGTATCGGCACATGAGCTTTTGCCTTGAAATCTTTTGCTGAAAGAGTTTCTTTTAATCGTGGCATAGGTTCTTCTAATAAAACTGAATATTTTGGAGTAACAATTTGAATAATAACCATTATGTGGAGCATGTTATTGCCGTCTAGCGTATTTACATTAATATCAGCATTGTCTGCAACGTATTGATTAAGAGTGCCACTTTCTGGTGGTAGGACATGAGGAGGACGATGGAAAACTGCTGCTGCCTCGTACATTATTGTATCATTATAAGAAGCACATAAACCAAAAGCCGAAAAGATTTGTATAAGACGTTTAGACCCGAACCTTCGATGAAAAAAAACTGCGAGGCCTAATTGTAATTTAGACTTAAAAGACCTTGGTCGAACAGCAGTCATGATACAATGGCAAATATTTGTGCCTATTAATTTTAAATGATCTAAATTTGATCGTTTATTTTTTAAAATCACTCGTTCCACAAGATATGTCAACGATCCTGGGATTTCATTATTTAAATCTTCAAACATGCGACTTGGTGGAGGGTAGTTAGAATTATCAAATACTGCGGCTTGAATATCTTCGCGAATAATAGCTGCAGCTGCGTCTAGGACTCTGAATCGTTCTTCTGTTTTATTCATTTTTTTTTTCGTACCAGGCTTGATTCAAAATATCATTATGATTATCCACTAAGCATATGAATGTTGATGCTCCCGATTTCTCAGTGATAATAAGTTTATAACCATACGTTAGTTTTAGTCGTAGCTTAATCGTTCTGTAATCTAAAGTCGTAGTTTTGCAAACATTTTGTAATTCGTTCAAAGTGAACTGACAGTCATCGCTATTTTCAATGTAAGTAAATATTTCCTCCATTGCCAGATTCGTAGCTTCGTCTTTAGGATGAGCCATTTTAGCTCCAGTGGAAGGTTTTAAGAAAATAGCATAGCAATCTCGATGATACTTAGCTTCAGCAGCAACTAAATCATATTCAAATTCAACTCGAGCAAGAACAGCTTTTGCTATAGCATCGTCACGAGTTCGAGCTGCTTCCAGAATTGAATCTTTAAACTGAAGTGTACTTACTTGGCCAGTTCGACGGCGAATATCTGAGGATTTTCTTCTTTCATACTCTTCATTTAATTTCTGGCCACAAAATAAGCATAGTTCTTTAAAACAAAAAGCTGATTCACTGATACGTGATCTAGTACGAGGAGGACTTACTGTGGATGTACTGGCTTCTTGCGCTTCTTGCTGAAACCTCGAATAAAATTTTTTCCATACACGGGAATGATGTGGAACTTTTAAATTATATTTATAATTATGTTTTGAACATTTTTACTGATTTTCAGCTTGTTGGGACTTTATGCACCTTCACTCTCATTTTTTGGTCTAGATTGACCGGACTATATACTTTAAGTGTTGTTCGAAAAAATGTGATCTTGGATGAAAATAGCTAATATCCTAATTAATTTTTAATCCTTAATACAGTGGCCAATAAATTTTTTTTCACTTAATTAATTTATCCGAGTTCACATTAATTCGAACTATATTTCATAATTTAATTTTCATCCATCAGACATCATTTTATTTAGCTTAGATATTATAATTATGAGCTAAATGACATGTATACATCTTCATGTATGCCAATTTTTAAATATTTAGTTAGATTATAAATAAAAAATTTAATTATATAACATAAACTGGAAGTAATCTTTTATTTCATTTTTCCATAAAAATAAATCCTTATACAACAGGCGGTTTTGATCTCAGAACGCGGTATGGGTAGCAATATTTATTCCTATTTGACGTGAAATTGGAATTATTCGACACTTATTTAAATCCAATATGACTTTCTCTGTCGAATTTATTACAAATTACCACCCCACTTTTGTAGCATGAAATTTTTGCTCATTGATTAATGGTATCTTTTGTTGTTTTTATTTCATAGGTGAGAAGATCTGTTTTATATTCTCTACATATAAGATCAAATAAAGAAACAATATCAATTTAATTTTTAATTTTTTTTATTAATTTTTCTGAGGAAAAGGTATATGGAGTTCATTCAAAAAATGTAAGTACGAAAGTTAACTAATAGAAACTTCCATTAGGCACAAAAAAACCAAAAATAAATATAAAAAGGCAGCTACTCGTATCACAGAAAAATACAAATATTAAAGTTATATACATTACAATATTCAACAATGATTTTTGAAAAAAAAAAATTATGTGTAATTCAAGACTAAAGTCTTCTTAAATCTAATAAAAAACGAAATTTTACAAAATAATTAGAAATGATTTTAAGATTTTAATGTTGTCAATTTGCGTCTCTTCGATAATTTATTGGAAAACTGAGCTACAGCATCGTTTTGATTTATTGAAAAATTATTTAAAACTAGCTGACCCGGCGAACTTCGTCCCGCCCCAAATTACTTCGTTTCGAGCAAATACTTTTGTCCTTCACGAAAATTGATTTTGATGATAGAAAAAATCAAACAACTCAACTCTATTCTCAATAGATGATTGAGTTGAGTGGACATTCCATTCCATTTTCATCGAATTCAACACTAATCTATCCGAGTTTCCGAGTTTTCCACTTCGTTTCCCAATTTTTCTCTTCTAAAAGATAATCTGATTTGGTTGCCCGCCAAATCTCGTTCAAAAACATAATTTTTTAATTTTCCGAGTTTTCCGACTTTTCCAAAGGATTTTCCGAAAATTTTCTTTTGTAAGAATCATCTCCTGGCAATTTCAAACACAATAAAATGATTAAGCCAAATCGGTCATCAAAACATACAAAAAATTCATAATTTCATTGAAAAAAAAAATTCAATTTTCTTCGGGTTTTTCCGGAAGTTTCCGAGTTTTCCACTCAGATTTTCCAATTTTTCTCTTCTAAAAGACCATCTGGTTTGGATACGCGCCAAATCCCGTACAAAAACATATTTTTTCGATTTTCCGAATTTTCCGACTTTTCCGAAGGATTTTCCCAAAATTTTCGTTCGTAAAAACCATCTCCTGGCAATTTCAAACACAATAGAAAAAGATTGAGCATAATTGAGCCTAATCCGTCATCAAAACATACAAAATATTCAAAATTTCATTGAAAAAAAATTCAATTTTCTTCGGGTTTTTCCGGAAGTTTCCGAGTTTTCCACTTCGATTTTCCAATTTTTCTTTTCTAAAAAACAATCTGGTTTGGATGCGCGCCAAATCTCGTACAAAAACATAATTGTTTGATTTGCCGAATTTTCCGACTTTTCCAAAGGATTTTCCAAAAATTTTCTTTTGTAAGAACCATCTCCTGGCAATTTCAAACACAATAGAAAAAGATTAAGCCCAATCGGTTATCAAAACATACAAAAAATTCAAAATTTCATTGAAAAAAAAAATTCAATTTTCTTCGGGTTTCTCCGGAAGTTTCCGAGTTTTCCACTTCTTTTTCCCAATTTTTCTCTTCTAAAGGACAATCTGGTTTGGTTGCGCGCCAAATCTCGTACAAAAACATAATTTTTCGATTTTCCGACTTTTCCAAAGGATTTTCCAAAAATTTTCTTTTGTAAGAACCATCTCCTGGCAATTTCAAATACAATTAAAAAAGATTAAGCCTAATCGGTCATCAAAACATACAAAAAATTCAAAATTTCATTGAAAAAAAAAATTCAATTTTCTTCGGGTTTTTCCGGAAGTTTCCGAGTTTTCCACTTCGATTTTCCAATTTTTCTCTTCTAAAAGACAATCTGGTTTGGATGCGCGCCAAATCTCGTACAAAAACATAATTTTTTGATTTGCCGAATTTTCCGACTTTTCCAAAGGATTTTCCAAAAATTTTCCTTTGTAAGAACCATCTCCTGGCAATTTCAAACACAATAAAAAAGATTAAGCCCAATCGGTCATCAAAACATACAAAATATTCAAAATTTCATTGAAAAAAAATTCAATTTTCTTCGGGTTTTTCCGGAAGTTTCCGAGTTTTCCACTCAGATTTTCCAATTTTTCTCTTCTACAAAACATCTGGTTTTTACCATCTGGTTAGCTACGCGCCAAATCCTATACAAAAACATAATTTTTCGATTTTCCGAATTTTCCGACTTTTTCGAAGAACCATCTCCTGGCAATTTCAAACATAATAGAAAAAGATTGAGCCAAATCGGTTCAGCCGTTCTCAACTGATGTGCGCACATACATTTTTTACACCATTTTTATATATAGATATAGAGATATGTATATAGAAAAAAATTTATTTTTTGAATTTTTTAGCTGGACTTGGGGGTTTTTCAAATTTTTTTTTTCTAAACCATTCCTGAACTATAGCAAACAAAACAAAAAAAAAAATTTGAAAATCGGTCCAGCCGTTTTTGAGTTTTAGCGAGACTAACGCACAGCAATTCTTCATTTTTATATATAGAGATGATATTACACCAAGTATCCGCGCATAATTTTAAAATTTCATAATCGGTAGAATGACATGATTCACAAATTTCGTCGATGAATTAGATTTCACAGTAACTCATTATTAAACTTAAAATATATATTTTCTGGTTATAAGATTTTAAAAAATTTTATAGAAATTTGGAAGACGTAATAGAATCAAAAATTTGATAAACTAAAATCCCAAAGGAAATAGAAAGTTCAGAAGGATATTTAAGCCCACCGCGATCTAAATTTTTTATGTATTCTACATCTAATTCAAATTCGAATGATAACTCTTTACCAATTATTAATTTATTGATGCATTTAGTGCAGTTCATTTTTCCAATAGCTTTTTTTTTGATACGTATCCAGCCATATACATTAATGCTGAATATACTTCAGGTTGAATAATTATGTTCTCCGCATTTCTTATTACCGTCTCGATTTCTTCATCGTCGATGTGAACATCAGTTGAATCTTCAGTAAAACTAAAATTATTTTTAAAATCTATTAATTCATTTCTTGTTTTCATTAATTTTATCATATTTATATGTTTAATTCGCTTTTCTGATTGCAAAATTTCTTGGAATGTAATGTTGTAAGATCCACCGCTCATTTGTGTATATTGTCCGAAACGATTTTCAAGACGATCCGTTGTAAATTTATCGAGCAAAATGTATTTAAAACATTTTTGTTCTAATAAATAATGTGAAACTAGTTTCAAACCTGCACATGTATGAATTAGGGCATTAAATGTGTCTTGGGTCAATTTATTGGACTTATCTATGTCTACGTCTTCATTCCAATTTTTTAGCCACTCGGTTATTTTATCTAAATACTCTAATCCTTTTTCATTTTCTTTACTAATTGGTGCAGCTAATTGATCTCTACTAATAATACCTTGGGTAGGGAATTTTACTGAAACGACTGTAAACAAATTACAAGTAATATCTAATAATGACGAAGTGCCGCTGACTTCGTGACCTAACATTGAGCTATAGTGGGATATTGCGGCAATATTTCTCCTATCACATATTAACTTTTGAGCAAGACTAACATTCTGTTTTTCAGTGTCTGATGGGTCTAATGCTTTTTGGCATAGTCCTGGAGCTAACTTAGCTACTAAACTTTTCTGATGTTTATATATTTGGTCCAATATAGATATTTTAGCATTCATTTTTTCAAAAGATTCCAATGCTGGAAAAATTAAAGTTCTATTTCTGGAAGTTAACCAATTATTACGAAAAGATTTCATTAAGTGAACAGTATCAAATAAAAAGAATATTTTGGAATTTGCACAATATGATGAATGAATATACAAGGGAAAAGTCTTGTCATCTTGAGAAAATTTTTTGAAAGCTGCTCTGTTCACTCTATGGTTGTCTGATATGATTGCTACAACCTCGAAGCCTACTTCATGTAAAACGTCTAAAACATCCTTAATAGTTTCATATAAATATTGGGCAGTTAACTTTTTCACAGGGAATAGACCTACTACGTCTACGTTGCTGGATAATAATGAACTAATCATTAATGCCTGAACTGTTCGTGCTAATTTTGGACTTTCTTCAAATTCTGTTGAATTACTAGCGACACCCTCTAACTTACCAGATTTGTAAGTTAATGCTGGCTTTACATAAATTTCATCTACATAAGAGTAACATATTTTTCATGAGACTCTAAAAGGGACATTTTTTTCTCTAAATGTTTTTTTAATATACCTGATTTTATATTTCCTTTCGAAAAACTTCGTAAATATGATGGATGTGGTAAAGTAAAATTTCCAGTTTCTCTAATAAATTTATACGCTGCTGGATAATAATATTGCATTTCTGTAGCAAATGCTAATAAATATAAACTGTATCTTTTCGATTTTAAGAAACTAGTTGAAATTGCTCATATAAAAATTGTAGTTTTTGTTTTTGGTCAAATTGGCTTTTGTTTGATTCTATTAAAAATTTAAAACTAGTTTCAATATTTTATTTGGTTTTTCGACGGTACATTCCGTCATTCTCAGGGGTACAATTTTTACTACAATTTGAAAGAAAATTTGTATTCTTAATAACGAATGTTTTCCTAATGTAACTAGAGTTTAAATTAAAATTTACAAATTACTCAGTTTAACCGAAAAAATTTAAAGTTATACAATTGGAGTGACAAAAAAAATTTTAGAAAATCTACTAAATGTTGTCGTAATAATTTAACAAATATTTTGAAACTTCCTGGATATTTAATAAACTTTGAGATAAATTTTGGTGTTTTTTGATGTAAATGCTTTCCAAAATTAACCTTTTATTGAGATTTTGCTCCTTATTAAGTATCTTAGCGTCATCTATAGATAACGAGTGGTTACTTCCACGTAGATGATTCGATAAAGTACTGTGTGACGGTTTAAATAAACTCATACGTAGAATCATAAATACAGTGAAACCTCTATATATTGGACAGCGAAGGGACTGTCCAATTTATGGAGGTGTCCAATATAAGGAAAATTTCTTCTTTTTTTAATAAAAAATTAATGACGTGCACATCAACATTTTTATTTTGAATTCAGATTAATTCCATAGTTAATTCAACATTTTCGCTGTCTGATTACTTTTGTTGTCCAATGTTCAATATATAAAGGTTGCCCAATATATAGAGGAAAAGGAACATTTTTTCAAGGGACTGAATGAAAGTGTCCAAAATAGAGGAGTTTCCAAAATAGAGATGTTTCCAAAGTAGGAGGTTTTGCTGTATGTTGACGAATTCGTTTTTTAAAATTTTGTTTAGTTTGACCGCTATACTCTTTTCCACACGAACATTTTAATTTATGTAAAGGCAAAGAAATTTTTGAATGGGCACCCCGAATTGTATGTGTTGAAAGCTGACAAGGGTAACATAACGGTACTTATGCCAAAAATTGAATATGTAGAAAAAATGGAGTTACTCTTGTCGGACAACAACACTTACAGTGAAATTCGGAAGTTGGTATTTCTTCAATGCAATCTAAATTAAATGTAATCATTGGTCGTGGGAACGTTTAGAACAAATTGAGAACAATTTGGCAAAATTCTTAAAAATTATCATGGTACGACCCCACGAATGTATGGTCTGCCAAAAGTACACAAAATTGGTATTCCCTTGAGATCAATTGTAAGCTATTTAGGTTCGCATTTATACAATTTATCCAAATTTTTGTCTAACATTTTGAACCATTACGTGGGATAACGTTTCGGCTGTAAAAAATGCGGAAGATTTTAGAAATAAAATTAAAGATGTGTCTCTACCAACAGGTTATATATTAGTGTCGTTAGATGTGGTCTCGTTATTTACAAACGTTGACTCATCTTTGGTAATAATTTTGATTAATAAATTGTGGAATAGCATAAAAGCATGTAGTAACACTAATTTGGAGTCCAAACAATTTGTAGAAGGGTTGAAATTTGTGTTAGATGATACTGAATTTAGTTTCGGGGGGAAGATGTTTTAGGCAAGTGTTTGGTTCACCGATGGGTTCGCCAGTTAGTCTAACAGTGGCTAACCTAGTAATGGAACACGTTGAAACCGAAGTGTTAAAAACATCTTCCGTCAATCCTATCTTCTTTTACCGGTACGTGATAATATTATTGCGGCTATTTCAAATTCGGAAATTGATAGTTTTTTGATTCATTTAATAGTTTTAACCCGCGAATTAAATTTACATGTGAAATTGAAATCAAGGTCGTTTAGCTTTTCTAGATACTATGATAATACGCAATGAGGATGGAAGTTTAACTACTGATTTATATCATAAAAATCCTGGTCGTTTCGGTATCTACATTATAACTCGTGGCTTCCATCATCTTACAAAAATAACACAGTGTTTCTGTTGGCTGAAAAAATTTTGAGATTATCGAATGTTGGTTTTCATGCCGAAAATTTCAAAATTGTAAGTAATGTTCTAACTCAAAATGGCTATCCGAGAGGTGTAGTTACTAGAGGAATTAGAAAGGCTATCAACAAACATAGTAATTCGGGAAATATTTTGGAAAATACGCGCGTAAATCCAAATTTAATCGTTGAAAATAATCGCAAACTTTACAATTCGATCCCATATGTTAAAATTCTTTTCGACAAAATAAAATTTCTTTTACAAAATTATGATATACAACTTGTTGGTAGAGCATTTCAGAGTTTGGACAGGGCTTTAATCACTAAATTAAAAGACAAAATTCCCATGGAGTTACAATTAAATCTAATATATAAATTAAAATGTTCGTGTGGAAAGGAGTATATCGGTCAAACTAAACAAAATTTTAAAAAACGTATTCGTCCACATATTTATGATTCTACCGTCTACGTATGAGTTTAAACCGTCACAAAGTGCTTTATCGAATCATCTACGTGGAAGTAACCACTCGTTATCTATAGATGACGCTAATATACTTAATAAGGAGGAAAATCTCAATAAAAGGTTAATTTTGGAAAGCATTTACATCAAAAAACACCATAATTTATTAAATATCCGGGAAGTTTCAAAATATTTGTTAAATTATTACGACAACATTTTGTAGATTTTCTAAAAATTTTTTTGTCACTCCAATTGTATAACTTTAAATTTTTTCGGTTAAACTGAGTAATTTGATAATTTTAAGTTAAACTCTAGTTACATTAGGGAAAACATTCGTTATTAAGAAATACAAATTTTCTTTCAAATTGTAGTAAAAATTGTACCCCTGAGAATGACGGAATGTACCGTCGAAACGTCGGGCTTTTATTAAATAATTAATAAAAAAATGAAATATTAAAATAAAAACCAAATTTAATTATTTTATTATTTAAATTAAAATATCAAATCTCCATAAAGCTAATAATTAATAAATTGGTTTTAACAAACATATACAGTATATCGTTACTGACAGGAACCGAGTATCATACTAAGTGTATGAAACACCTACCGCCATGTAGACGACACAGCCCACCCCGAATTTTTGTACAACAGTGTAAGCTCGATATGTGTGCATCATTCGATAAATACAATTACAAAAAATTTCGTAACTTTTGATATGTACAATTTGTTTTTTGCGTTCAATAATTGCAACAATAATTATTGTAAAAAAAAGATAAAGAAAAAATTGCAATTAACAAAAGTCAGGGTTTTTTTACTTGTATTTCCCACCCCTTGAAGTTATCCTAGACTTTTATCCCCGGAAAATTTGAAATTATCTCCGACAACACAAGCGTTAAAACCCATCTCAGGCTTCTTCCCCTACACTATTAAAGTGTACGAGCTTTAAATCCATCCCAGACTTTTTACTTGAGCAAAAAAATCCATCCTAGGATTTTTATTTATTATAAGATTTTTTTATCGTATACTTAAAAATAAATAAAATACAAATACAAAGAAAAAACCTTCTGATCTAGATTATCCCTACGTCTTAGAATTTTCGCTACGCCAATAAATGTGTTGTCATAGTTAAAAATGAATAAAAAAAAAACATAAAAACAATTTTCTGCTCAGGATTATGGTGGGCCTGGAGATTTGGTATATCGGTTTAGTAAAGGAGTCCTATTGGCTACCTTTTGGCCAATTCTGAAGGAAGGTCTCTTGTTAGAATTTTTACTACAACAATAAATGTGTTGCGTTTCGTGCGTTTTGTCCAGATGTTCAAAAATTAATATTTTGTTGTACGTCCTTTGGCTTCCAGCACGACTCGCATCCTCGAATACATAGAATTCACTAAATTCATGGTCGTGCTCGTGGCATTTTCTATTTTATTCCATTCCTCTTTAAAAACAAGTTTTAATTGTTCCCTATAGAGCAGCCATTCCTTTACTATTCTCGCCGTATGCTTTGGATCGTTATCTTGCCGGAAGTACCACGTAGAAGGAAGACCCAATTTTTCGACGCTAGTCGGAATATTTTTTTTTTACATACCTAAATAAATCTCAGCAGTCATGTTTCCGTCGATGAATACCAAATTTCCGACACCATTTGCTGCCATGCAGCACCAAACCATTACATGCCCATCCCCATATTTAATTGTTGGTTTTACCTTTTTTTTCTTCAAACACCGTATTAGTTTTCCTCGACACTTTCCGCTGGGCTTCCGATGCTTCATCGGAAAATAAAACATTTTGCCAAAATTCAATATCTCTGTCTTGGTACAATTTTGAAAATTCTTTCCTATTTTCATATTTATAGTAGATATAAAAGGTGTTTTCTCCGAAGAATAAAGCGCACATATTCTAGATGAATAGTAATCCCTGATGGTTCTTCCAGTTCATCAGTTATTTTGGGGGCTCTTTTGGCTGGATTGGTTCTTATCATCCTTACGGTTACAACTGTCCTTTCGGTACGACAATCGAAAGATTTCGTTACAAGGTTAATAGTTTATTAGTGTTAACTAGTTGAATTACTGGTTCAAGTTGACTTGCATCATGATCTGTAATTGACAAACGTTAAGTGTTAAGTACCGCAAATATTCCTATAAAAAGATTTTGGTTAGAGAGACAAAAACAATATCATTTCAGCATAATATGTATGTTATCTTCTGACTTGAATCTCCAATTGAAGTTGCTTTTTTCTCTATACTATATAAACAGGGGATTTAATTTTTTGCAATGAAATAAATCAAATAATAAATACAGTGTGATGTTTGAAAATAAAATGAAAATTTTTAGGTTGCCCAAAACTTTGGCAGTTATTATAGAATGCGACGAAAGAAAGAAATGCGAACAATAAATTATTATTGTTTGGAAGATAACTCAAATATATGTATTGTCTAAATTTATTTACGCTGGAAATGCATGCGTTGCAATGTGATTTCACCAGGTAATGGGACTAAAAGCTACTTTACAGTTGGTGCGCTTTCTGAGTTTTTACGAACCTTATGTTAAATCAGAAAAGAACTAAAGAGCAAAAGGAACAAACTGTGATTATATCCTATATTTAAAGTATTTAAAAAAAAAATGTTGAATTCAAATTGTGGTGCCCCGTTTCCCAAGTATCCAAAGATGGCAAGTCTAAGGTCGACGCTTCCATTTCATGTCAGTAGGTACTGTAGGCTGACAAGCTATGCAATATGTACTATACAGTCAATGATAACAAGGATGTAAAATTCTAGAATTATTTTTAGAATTTTGAAAAAATAAAGTTTGTAGTAATTTTTTATTTACAAATCAAAATTTAGCTTAGTTTCGTACGAAACTGTTCCAGTGTAAAAAGAGATAACAAATATATAACAAACATTAAAACATTTTTACGATTTCGTTTTGTTTTTATAAATTAACTTAAAGCTTTCCGAAAAACAAAAGTTTTATGTAAATTGTTAAAAAGTTTTATTATAAAAGTTTTATTTATTTTAAAGTTTCGTTTCTCTATGTATACTCTATAATGTATAATGTATATACGACAGCTGTAAGCTTTCTGTGTGAATTGAAAAATATAATTTCGTATGTACATATGTAGTTTGATTTAACTAAATTAATGGTAAAACATAAAAATGTTATAATTTCATTAGAAATATTTAAGCTAAATTTTATGTGTTGAAGCTTTTAATTTGTTTAATGCATATATACATTTTGTGGTCACATTTCTATTCTATAGTTACCCAACATGTTTGTATGCCTTTTGTGGGTGTTTGCTGTTTATTTAATTTTATTTATACCTTCGAGTGAGAGATACACACAGTAGGCAAGACATACCTCAAAACAAATGATTTGAACTAACAAAGAACAAGCAAACAACATACATAAGTACATAGTTTGGTGTAGATGTTATATATTTATGTTGACATAGGGTGACATGGAATAAAATAAAAATAAAAAGATTGAAATGGGATTCGCTTTTTGGGGATTAGATAATTAGAATTATCGTGTTAGAACAAATTAGTGTGTTATGGTTTTTTGTGTATTACGAAGATGATGGTTAGTTTATTTTTATTATTAAATTATCCTTCTTTTGTGTGTGTGTGCGTCTGGCAAACAATTTAATTTATTTAGTCATCAACCTTTTTGGTTTTTAGAGTAAACATAAATTTTGGATGATTTTTAATAGTCATGGTAAATGAAAATGGTTAAAATTAATATTTTATAGGGTTTTGATTCCCAAAAGACTTTTTACCGTCATAAAAGTTGAGCTAATCTTTCACATGAAAAACCTTTAAAAAATCTACAAATAAAAAATAACTGTTTTGATGATATATAAACTCTGTATCCAAACGGGTAAATTCTATTAATTTGCTGGGAAAACGAAATGATTTGTGTTATATAAAATCTTTTATAACCAACGAATCATTCTCTTTAAATGTTCATATAACCCACCGATTAAATAAAATTATATCAGAGCTTCGGAATTTCGAGAAACGTTAATTTTAATAGAGAAGTATTTTATTTACAAAGAATATAAAATTATCACATATACAGAAGAAACTTTCAGTGAAAGGTTCTTTAAGAGCCTGAATATTGACTGGACGGATAATTAAGCAGGGTCCAAGGTCGCAGTGCGAGGTGGCTGAACGCCAATATGGCCCTTCAATAAAAATAATAATAATATTATATGTATTGGGTGTGTGAATTGGTATGTCAGGAACAATGATCTCCATAGGGTCATCGTAAATGAAATTCAGGAGAAAGCGCGGAGAGAAGAAGGGAGGCTCCGGCAACATGTGAACATTGAGGCAACTCAGCTTCTAAGCAACACGAATTTAATACGCAGACCTAAAAGAACCAAACCTTTTGAGTTGGTGTAATTGCTAGCTTAAACAGCATTGTGCTGTGTAAAACCCACTACAAAGATGTGGTTTACTTCAATTTACCAGACTCTATGGAAAATGGAACGCCAATGGGAAGAAGCCATAGATTAATAATAAATTAGTAAATTAAGTCAGAAACGAATTGCTCATTAGTCCAGGAGACTAGATTGTAGTTATATAAAATAAATAAATAAAATTTATTTTAACAAAAAAAAAAAATGTACGCCCCTTATACATTCCAAAAACTAGAATGTTCTTCTTAGCCCTCTTCTAGTTAAAACAATATAGCTCGTTGAAAATTCTAATTCTTCCATTATCGAGTAAATACCACAACAAACTATGCTTTGTTATTGTTTTACTGGAAAATAAATGAATACGCATTTTTAGCGAGATATTGTTTTAACTATACCTCTTTACAATTACACTACATTACTAATTAATTCACAACGCCCGAACATGCACCAACACTGTATATGTTTACTTAAACAAGTATTGCGTTGTCGAGACTGTTGAAAACAATAATGAAAAGACCTGCATGGCTATACCGAAATGCTAGATAGTTAATTTGCAGCTTTTCTACTCAAGTAAAGGAGGACCACGCGCACAGAAAAAATGTATGCCACCTAGTTCAGATTGGCTGATGATACCCTGCAAAATTTATTTATTTATTTATTTATTGTACTTTAACAATAATTATAGGTATTAAAAGGAAAAGCACAGATGGAAACAGAGTAAACGGAACAAAAGAACAAAAATAAAATGATGAAGCTGCTTCCATTAGGCAGAAAACCTTTTAAATTTTTTCAAACAATTTCCATCTCATGCATACACATTCTATTTTGAGCAATAGCTCATTTACAATAAAATGTACAGCAAGAGGTGAAATAATATTAAAAATTAACAATAATAACAATAACAATTTAGAAAAATAAATTTAGAAAACTACGTATTGCCCATCAATCACGCCACTCCAAAAATTTTGACTTAAATAATTTGGCCGATCCTAAACTCTTAATTTCCAATGGAATTGAATTCCAAAGAGAAACTCCCCTAACGTAAAAGGATTTGTTTAGCGACCTACAACTATTTTTGGCCGGAATCAGGCGGAAGCTTGAGGAATGAGACCTGCTAAAAAGTAACTTCCTATAAAGATACCAAGGCTTCTTAGCTTTGAGAAGTTTAAAAATAAAAAGACAAACGCGAAATTCGTAAAAGGTAGATAAACTACATCCTAAAACAAGGCTAGAGTAGGCAGAAATATGATCGAATTTCCTAATACCAAAAATAAACCTAGTACATGCATTGAAACATCTTTGGAGAACGTTCATATTTTCCTGAAGCATACCGAATAAAACTACGTCACCATAAATAAAATGAGGAAGAAGATAAGACAAAAACATTTTTTTCCTAAACTGACTATCAGAAAATCCTACTACTTTATACAAACAACTAAGCATACCAAAGACCCTCTTACTAATACTAACTAAATGGTCACCCCAAGAAAGAGTTTTATTAATAACTAAGCCTAAATCTCTAACAGTATTTGAATACCTAATTAGCGAACCCTGCAGAAAAATACCAGGAAAGGACGAGGTGTCTAACGATTTTTTATAAATTATGATCGACTGAGATTTATTCGCATTTAAAACGAGCCTATTAGAGACCGACCAACTAGCGATATTACTTAAGTCTTCATTTATCAGAGAAATATTCCTATCAATAGAACCCTGATCTAAACGACTATTTTTATAAATTTGGACGTCATCAGCGAAAATGTGAAATGAACAATGGTGAATAGAGGATTCTATGTCATTAATGTACATAGAAAACAATAGAGGACCCAGCACTGAACCCTGAGGAACGCCGGAAATTACAGGAAGGAAATCAGACAAAGAATTGTCGAAAAAAAACTGCCTGAGAACGATTAGAAAGATAGTTAAAAATTAGTCTGGCAGCGGAAACCGAAAATCTAAACTGAGATAAGAGTTTGTTAAAAAGAATTCTGTGATTAATAGAATCAAAGGCCTTAGAAAAATCTAACAAAGTTAAAGAAGTCAATTCCCTATTATTCATATTACGCCTAATATCATCACATACATTTAATAACGCAGTAGAAGTGCTATGAAATTTTCTAAACCCAGATTGGAAGAAACTAATTAAACTATTGCTATTTAGATGCGATTGAATTTGAGTTTTAACAACTATCTCGAAAGCTTTAGAGAGAGAACTTAAAATGCTAATTGGCCTCAAATGGGATAGCTCTGAAGGATTACTAATCTTTGGGATGGGTATGATTTTACTTAGCTTCCACTGATCTGGATAGGAAGAGGATGTGAGAATAAAATTAAAAATATGTAACAAATATTTTGAGACGAAAGGGAAAACTCGTTTAACGAATTTTAAATGACGTTATCCAGACCAGAAGATTCCGACTTAACATTCCAAATGGCAGACTGTAAATCCTCGAGAGAAATATTTGAAAACGAAAACGAATTAGAGGACGCATTAGAGAACAAATCGACGGTACTACTGCCCGAGTTCAAACTAGAGCAAAAATAACTATTAATATCATTGGGCTTAAACACCCCACTAGAACTACTCTTGCATCTGCCTAGGCCTAAATTACGAACATTACGCCAAAAAACTTTGGGAGGAAGGGAGGGGTCTAACTTGTCCTTAAAATAATTACGTTTAGCAATCCGAATTAACCCTACAACTCTATTACGAGCCTGCTTATAATCTAAATGAGACTGACTATTAGGATACCTTTTCCATAAACGATATTTACTAACTCTAATACTTATGGCATTCGAAACTTCCTGAGACAACCAAGGCGGAGATTTTGCTTTGAAAGTAACCTTTTTAAGCGGAACGCAACTATCAAAGACCAAACTAATATCGAGTTGAAAAATTCTACTTGGGTAGTTGACGACTAAGGCAAAAAATATCCTCCCAAGGAACCGAGTTACAAACTAAGTAAAGGCGGGAATTATCTATACTAGCAAAATCTCTAAAGCTAAAACTGTTAGGCTTAGGTGGAAAGTAACAATTCACAGAAAAAACTAAAAGATCATGATGGGATCCCATACCGAGAGACAACTGATTGAAAAAACAAATAGAGTTATCAGTAAAAGAGATGATATGGTCAATAAGGGAATAAGAGGCACCGCTAGCGGTTGGACAACAAAACGTCGGCGCACAGTGTTGTGGACGGATAAATTAAGACTATTTAAAAGATTCAAATAATCACGAGGGAAGCCGGAATTTTGGAGTATATCGAAATTGAAGTCACCTGATATATATATTTCATCGAATCTACAAGAGAAATAACTAAACAAACTTTCTAAGTCTACAAGGGATTTTTTAAATTGGGCATACGACCTCTTACTAGTTTTTGGAGGGTTATAGACGGTACCGAATAAGATTTTACGACCACTAATGAAAACGTTGACAAATAAAAACTCTAAATCCGATACTAACGATTCCGAAATAGAAGAAGGTATGGTAACTAATCTAGCCTTAATATGATCACCTACAAACATACATAAACCACCATAATTAAGGGGAGGTACCGTCCTATCTTTCCTAAATATATTAAAACCTTTGATGGCAAAAGCTGAATTAGGGATATTTGGATTTAGAAAGGTCTCAGAGAAACAAAGTATGTCCACTGGAGCGCCATTAAAAATGTGACGAATCTCGTCAATATTTGGGACTAGACTTTGGACATTCAAACTAACTACATTCAATAACGACCTATCAACTAACATGGATTTTAGAACTATATTGGGATAACTAAGCGACATAATCAAACTCAAAATCAAAATTTAGCGTACACACGACGTGGGCGTGATTGATACGCAATACTTACAAATAAAATTAAATAAATTTTGCTTCGTCCAGTTTCAAAATAAGCCCCAATCAATGGAAAGATCCATCATTTAAGATCCATCTTAAATCATAAATATATGAATAAACCGATTATAATTTCTATTTATAGAATCATTAAAAAATGCTCTAGAGATAAAGCGTGAATTGGTATTGGTAACATGTAGCGAAACTGAGACAAATGCTAATCCAATGATTCAACCAATTAATACAGAGCCACTGAATTTAAATTATGTATTTCTGCCTGGGTAACAACAACCATAAGACAAATCACCTGGTGGCTCTACTCTTGCTACAAGCTACCATTCTACAACCAGTTCAAACCATATTCCTGTTGCTGCTACAGAAGTGCCATCTGCAGTACATTTAGTATCAGCTTGCTCAGATGATAAATCAAAAGAAAATGATTTGCCAATCACGTCCTTGGAAGAATTGGAAAATTGCGAACTAAAATTAAAAACAAATCCTGAATCCAAAAGCCGAGTGGTAAATTAACAATTTATTTGATTTCTATTTAATCGTATTTGTTGGTTGTATACAATTTTTTCATGGTTTTGTGTTTTATTTTACTACTAAATAAACAATTGATCGATTTTTACAATTTATTGTAAAATCCAGGAGCCTAACCAAGCGCACATTACAGTGATAAAAAAAAAATTACTTTGGAAAAATATTTTTTTATTAAAAAACTGTATGCAGCCAAAACTGCTATAAGTTCTATTTTTCATCCATACAAAACAAAAAATATCACTAAGGCAAAACATAGTTTAGTGATACGTATAGAGATACTCATAAGGAAAAATATATCGCCACTGTTTCGTAATTAATGAATTAATGTAAACACACCAACAAATCTTATAAACAAATTACAGAAGACTATCAAAGTATCATAATATATTTTTTCTACGATAGTGCAGTAAACTATACTTTCGATGATGATTTTTGAATTTAAATTATATAAGAAAAGGAGCCTTTGCGTCGTATACTAAAATCGTGTGGAAATATTCTCATTACACAACGATTTCTTAATATTGCTACACGATTTGTGAAAACCCAAATGTTTTATTGGTTTAATAAATTTGTGTTGATCCGTACAAGTTTTTAATTTTTTATGTTTCTACTTATTTATAAATGTTATAGGGCTATTGTATCGTAGAAAAAATAGCGTGTCTAACTCGGCTGAAAATGAGTCATTGCAATACTCAAGTGATTGCAGTCCTCGCTATCGCTCAGGCTGCAAATTTCACTTTCGTATTGCAATGACTCGTTTTCTTCACTTGTTATACTATATACTATTATAAACAAAAAACATTATAAGTAATAGACATACGTTTGCTACAAAAAAAATTTTTTTTTTGATGTGGACGTACTTTTTTCTAGCAAACTACAACCAAATAATAATTTTTTTATTTATCACTAAAATTTGCGCTTGCGGTTAGGCTCCTGGTCTAGGGTGGGATGTTGTAACTTCACTTTCTATTCGAATTCGATAGATTTTATGTCTCATGTTTGAAGAATAAAATTTTACTCTATTTCGTTTTTCAATTATGCTCTTTTTCTTCTCAGCTTGCTCGAATAAAACAACATTCTATTTCTACTTATACTCATGATTATCACTCAAATTTTTGTTTAGTGATACTTTATCGATTTGAAGGAAAAGAAAAGTATGCTACAAAAAGATATCACAATAGAAAAAGCGTAATCAAAAAGCGAAATAGAGTACAATTTTATTCTTGAAACATGAGACATAAAATCAATCGAATTCGAATCGAAAGTGATGTTACATTCTTTCTGTATAAAGGTGAATTTAGCAACTCGTGCGTCGAAAATGAGAAATCCGGAGAAATTAAGCGTATTTTGTTGAACAAAATTGATTTCGTATTATTTTTTGTTTATTTGTTTCGCAAGAAAATAGCCAATTTGATTTAAATGGCAAAAGCCAACTTTTCGAAATAAAATATAAATTTAATATGTAATATGACCTGGCGGCAGGTATCATAACCATAAATTAGAATTGGGTTTAATTTAACCAGGGCCATATATATTAACGGGCCTTATTGTACAAAAATCGAAACTTTCGATATGGGTACTCATTTGTCTGTTTTATATGGGAAATACATATTTTGAGTGATAAAATCATGATATAAAATATGAGTAATTTTAATGTTTGTTGAATTTAAAAAATTACTTGTATTTTAAACCATTTGTCATTTTAATTTTGAAGAATGAATCAACCTCGAAATTAAAAAAATAATTAAATAAAAATAGTACCTTTATCATATTTTATAGAAAAAGTTTCATTTAATTGTGCTGCCAGATGCACAAATGTACAAAAAAAATTAAAACAGCGATCGCTGACAAAAATGCTGAATATTCCATGTCGTCTGACTCGTGATAAGATGTACTAAATAAAATTATTGTTGAATAATTTTGTACAATATTATTTATAAATGCTAAATAAATAAATTTTTTTACAATCTTTAGATATTGAAGTTGTTTGTTTTTGATTTTAAACAGAAACCTCGAAGTTTATGTTGTAATATAATTTGTTGAAAAATGAACTAATTTCGCAAATAATGTTTTATGTGCCATTAAAGAATGTGATTAACGATATGATTAAATATTTGAAAACGGTACTCCAAGAGTATAGGATTTTACAATCATTCGACAGGTTTTTTCATTGTGCAATAAAACTTTAATCGGTGATTTATAAAATTTTCTAAGTTGATTTAGAGTCACATTAAAAAAATTAATAATTAATAAATAGTTACTACCAGTGTGTTTAAACAAATAAAATTAAATAAAAAGCGAATTAAGGTGTACATAAAATTAAATTATTGTGAAAAATAATTAGGAACGGTAGTGATATTTAAAAACCGTTAAGCCATAATTTTAATAATTTCTATACGTCCCTTTAAATTTATTTTACTAAGTGATTATTAATTTGAATTTATACCATCTACTCATCCCAATTAGAATGAAATCTTATTGCTGTGTACCTTCTTGTTCTTCAAATTGGAAGACAAGCCAGTTGTTCAGTATTCCTACTAACGAGGCACAAAGAATATTATGGTTGAAAAATATTCCTCGGACGGATTGGGAACCAACCAAATATACCAGAATTTATGAAATTCATTTTGAAGATAAATTTTTAATTAATAATGGCACATCCCGAAATAGATGGCGATTACGTGCTGATGCAATTCCAACTAATTTTCCTGGTTTGCCACCTTATTTACGAATTAAATTAAAGAACCGGCCAAAACCTGAAGCAAGATTATGCCAACAATCAATACGCCATATTGTTGAAGCAAATAGAATTGCTAATAAGGACAATATTTCGACAGTTGCCGACTTGGAGCAATCAAAAGATAAGTATAATTGTTTAAGTTTTCAAAAAAAAATATCAAATCTTTTAATTGTATTTTACAAACTTACTTGGACTGATAATTCTCCGAGAATTGATATTTATTTTACCATTAATAGTAATCTAGAAATAAAAATATATTTTAATAAAATTGAACAAGATATAAAAAATCTAGAAATTTCTAGAATTTTAGAAAATGGCCTTTGTGATAAATTTTCAAAATTAAATAGTTTATTTTTTTACTTGGAAAATTTTGAATTAAATGACAAAGTAAATAATTACCACCAACAATAGTTATTTATGGTACTAGTGGGATATTATCCCGAGTGGATAATATCTCTTTGCTCACGAGTGGCATACAACGTTTTAACCAATTTTGTTGAAATAACTGTAGACAATCATAAATTAATAAGAAAGTTCCATTTTGTATTTTCATACTGTAGCATTGAATTGTGAAATACATTTTATCAAAGTGACCGTTCTTTAAATTTATGTGACGTATTTATTTGACGTAAAGTACGAAATCTACGAATAATTTTCCAATGACTACTCAATATTTTGTTATACAAAATATAACTCACGTTGCCCCTAGCAGCGTGGGTTATACAATAACAATGGGTTATTTTACATTTTCTTTATTTCAAATCAGTCTAGTTATCGGGCTATTATACATCAAAATTGGATAAAATTATTTTATTATAACAAAAAAAAGGTTAAAAAAGTGTTTTAATTTAAAATAAATTCACTGCAACAGGTTCTTTACGCAAGTGCTCACACAAAAATTGCTCCGATCAGGTGAAGCGTTCTTTCGTCTCAATCAATGCAAATCGCTATTTGGTCGTTTGTAATTAACATTAAAATTTATGTGGAGATTAATTAGTTTAATTTAAAATAAATTTACCGCCACTGTTTCTTGATGTAAATGTTGACACTAGAATTTCCGATTAAATGAAGCATTCTCTTGTTACAGGGCTCTCGAGCATGGTAAATCGCCTTTTTGTAGATCTTAATTTTAATTAAAATGTAAGTGAATATTAAATATTTTAAGTTACACTAAATTATCTACTACAGATTCTTTACGCACAAATTAAAAATAGAATTGTTCCGATCAGATGAGGGATTCTTTCACTACAGTGTTCTCAAGGAGTGTCGAGTTTAATTATTTTAATTTAAAATAAATGACAGTGGAAATTAATTATGTTAATTTAAAATATATTTACCACCACTGTTTCTTTACGTAAAAGTTGACACCAGAACTGCTCCGATCGAATAAGCCATTCCATCGCTCCAGTGGTTCAAGAATGGGTGGCTTTCCTCGCCGCCTGATGACATCAATGCGATAATATTATTTAAGCAGTCATACATTTAAATTAAATTTAATAAAAATTAGTATAATATCGAGCAAACACAATATTTCTGAACAATCGATTTTTGATACTAGTAAGTCTCGAACAAAGTTTGCGCCAATTTCTATCCTACGAATAAAAAGAGACTCAATATTTATTAATTTACATCTACCTCGATACGCTGGAAGTATGAAAGCAGGCACGCTTGTATCTCTAGATAGCCTTCGTAGAGCGTACACTAAAAAGCGCTTTTGTACTCTCTCTATGCGATCTGAGTATTTAATATAATACGGACTCCATAGGGCAACACTCTATTCCAACAGTGAACTAACAAACGAGACCGACGTATAAAGTTTTAATCACGTAGGAATCCTGAAAATCTTTGGAAAACCTTATAACAAACCAGAGCATAGAATTCGATTTAGAAATGCAGCCCTCAATATGCTTATGAAACGATAGATTCGGAGTAAAAGTTATACCTAAATCCTTAAACATATTGACACTTTCAATAATACAACCGTCAAAAAAGTAATCATAACTAGCGGGTAAGCGTAATCTTGTAAAACCGATTGTTTTGGATTTAGAGATAGTTAGCATTAAATTATGCGATGTACACCAAGCTTTAAATTTTGTCAGATCAGATTGAAAGTCTATTGCGTCATTGTCGCGTTTATGTCGTCCGCATAAATAAGAATGTCGGAGTGACTCAGACAACACTACCCTGAGGTACTCCTGAAGAAACATCAATTATTCTTGAAGTGAAACTACCAATTTTAACAATTTGAGTTTTAAATTGCAGATAAGACCTAATCCAATCAATTGGCACAAAGTTACAATTCAAAAAACAAAGTTGGATGAACCCAAAACCTTCGGCTTCGGATCATCCTATAAATGACGAATCAGTGCATATAACACATTTGAAAAGTTGTATGGAAAACTTAGAAACGATGAAAAAAAGTTAATTATAGCAGATTCGTCGGGCATTCTGTAATAATAAGCTTGAAACACGCGCACTCCCTCTAAAAGATACTTCAACAGTAGACGCTTGTTCGGTTACTTTTCGATAAAAAACGTGTGGCATCGCGCCATGTGAAAGATACGGTGTAATAATATGCGCAACTGCAAACCGAATACGTTATAGTTCATTCGATTTGCTTGATAAGTCCAGTGAATATTCGATAAACGTGTTTAGCTGTGTACGTTTTTATGCAGTACAAATTTCGTGTGAATAGTTCTATATACAATATATGCGCCACCGTTTATTCGATAAGATTTATACTGCAAAAAAACGTGCGGTACAACGCCGGGTGAACCCAGCCTTACTTGTAACATTATTCAAATGATTTTGAATTACTCTCAAAGAAATCGGCAAACAAATCACAAGTATCCCGCGCACGTTATCGTAGGAACGATCATTTAAAAACATTGTAGAAGGGTAACCTTTCGATTTTATTTTGTAACTAACAAAGTGCTAAAGTTGATTTGGCTTCGCTTTAATCGTTGAGTCAAGTTCCAGAATATCACTGATATAAAGAAATCGATTTAGATATACATATGTATATACTTCTTATGCAATACAACGGGCGAGTTGTAATGAACAACACTAGGGCGTAATTTATATTTTTGTAACCTTGTCTTTTCTATTTTTTTAATTTATTAACTCATTATTATACCACGGTTCCTTCTTTGCACATGAAGCTTCCGTCCTAGGGATAAATCTCTCAATACCTAGGTTAATAATCCGATAGCATTCGCTCGACATATCGTCGATATTATCACAGGCATAAAAAAATGACCCATCATACAAATCCAGAAATGCATTTAAGGAACTGTAATCGCCCGATATTATCTATTTTGAGCAGGAGCTCATTCATAACAGATTGTGTAAGATGAGGTGGTTTAACATGATATAAATAAAAAATAAAAAGATAAGCCTACAGCTTCACTATTCATGATTACCCTTCCACTCAAACTCTAGTCAGTGGTATACTCTGCATTGTAAGGCTTCGGAGCCCTCCGAATACATCTATATAACACTCTTTGTGTTTTCTTCGATCTAATGTCGTTCGTAAACTCTAGTATAAGGAACTGACAATTTAATCTTACAACTTGTATGTAAACGCAAACCAGATTCCCTATATACAGCAAGAATCATTTTCAAGCCCTTCCAAACCGACATCCGCACCAAGCAAATTCAGTGACAATTTACTCAAATTCGTCTTTCAATATTTGCTAGTGAACATTGCTGCCATGATGAAAGAAAATTACTTTAAGTTGCCCCCGGTTACATCAAAAATTAAAAATAAAAATTACGTCTGCCTGACTCGAAAATCAAGGCCAGTTTGTCTGTTGTAGGTAACGAAGTTCTTAATGATTTCATTCCGGTTGATTTATTACTTTTCAACGTAAGTCTCGAGTTGTTGAATCATTTTAAACTTTGACAAACCTTGCCAAAACCGATATTACAATTACGAGCACACGTAGTGCAACTGTTGGCACCAAGAAAAGGTCAGGATTAGAAAAGAAATTCATAATAAAATATGGTCTACAATATTTATGTACTTAGACATTTTATAAATAGAAAATTAGAAATCTTTTCGAATCACTACCTATAGTAAATAGATTATAAATTCTAAAAACATGTAACTGGAAATATGTTACTTTATTTGCCCCAAATCGACCCTTTCGAATTTAATGTAAAAAGGATCATTACCCAAAACAAATAAATTAGATTTGGTATGGACATACTTATATAGAATGTCAAGCAGTACGATGGTGCAAATGATGATGATGATATAAACAGGGATGTAATATTTTAGGAGCTTCCTTTTCTATGTACCATACCAATATGTATATTGTATTAAATAAATCGATATTTTTGAAAATATTGCATTTTCATCGATTTTATAATATTTCCGAAATATATTCGGATACAGTATACATAAAAGCATGTTTTTCATTTCTCTTTTTCCGGGTTCTCCGTTGATAATCCATTTTTTTTATATTAATATTATTTTTAAACAATACATGTCACGTCGAATTTAATAAATTTTACAGTAAAACTAAACCCAAGTGGTTTCATCAATAATTCGTAGAAAATGTCGTAGAATTCAAACTTTATTCCCATATGTGAGGAGATGGCATGCGGTTTTATAATTTAAAATTTATTGTAGCCAAAAATCATAACATATTTTTGGAACATAATCAACTCGTACCTGACAAACCATAATAAAACAATTTGTATTGTCATCACCAGAAGTACATTGATATGTTCATATATTTATGCATGAATTAATATTCGGTTCAGAGAGCAAAACAATTCTATTCGTATTTATGTAACTGATTATTTCAACATTATTGTTCCAAACTTTAGTATAAATCGATTTTCAAAATATCAATGAAATAATTGTTTTCAAAATTCTTTGGATGATGAATTTTTTTATATTTTTCAAATTGTTCTCTTTATTTTAAATTAAATTAAATTGTATGACACAATTACTATTTTTCCCCTGGTTCACAATTAAACTAAAAGAATCATACTTGCGTAAAGTTGATAAGTTGATAATCGTACAAATTTGAAAAAGGCTTACAACAAACCGAGGTTTATTAAATATTGGTAAACGGTTAAAATTCATAAACAGTTATTTAAAAATTACGCAAAATAAACGATAGTAATATAAAAGTTGGCAAACGGTAATGATTAAACTTAAACATGATTAAATATGATTTGAAAGTTCCATGAAATAAACCAGGGTATAATAAAAGTTGAATGTTAAAAACACTCAACTAGAAAATAATTCACATATGTACTTATCATATTCATCAATTGACAGCCGCTGAAACAAAATTTATTTGTGTTTTTTTATTAGCCGCATAGTGAATATTTAGAATAATTTGTATAGGTACTTACCTTAAAGTTTAAGGCTTAAACTGAATTCCAATTTTGTACATATGTATATATCAATATTTTTCCATGTTGCAATAATAGTTCGCTAAAATTCATTGTTTATAAACATTTCCGCAGTGCAATTTTGTGAAATGTCAAATGTACAACTGTGCCCAAAAAGTAAAACCAGTCTCTATGTATTTATTTCAAAAAATATTTATTTATTCTTCCAAAATTATTTCGTCACCTTCAAAGTAAAGCCTTTCCGACACAATACACTTATGCCAACGTATTTTCCAGTCTTCGAAACAAGAAATAAAGTCGCCTTCCGCGATGGCCTTGTAACGGTTTCCTTGGGTAGGCCACCGTTAGCAAAAAAAATAATAATAATATATATTTCCGTTACTGTGCTACTAAGTACGCCATATATGCCACCGCTCAGCGGGCTAGAGGTGTATTGGTCGTAGCACAAATGAGTACATACAGATGAGTTAAGATTAACAAAAACATGAAAAAAATTGGTAGCGCCATTTTTTGAAGCTGCATATTTTTTGGTACTATAAATGGGTGACTTAGATTAGAAACAAACCAGCACAAATCAGAGCCATCTAGTATAAATAAATAACCAAAAAATAAACAAAAAACTTGATGACAAAAATCAAATAAATTTGTGTATATAGTAGGCACAGTGAAGCAAAAATCACTAATCTAGAGTAGGTATGTAATAATGTATGTAAAAATGAAGAATTGAATACGTATGTATATAAATACAGAATAATTTTGTATTAGTATTAAACATTCTTTTGTAGTATGTTTTTATTATGCAATATTTATTTTGAACTTTGAGATCGGATAGTTAAAGGTAAATAAAATCTAATAAATTTTAATTGAAGTTAAATTCCCATTCGCGTAAATCTGGAATAAAGTGTGCGATTGCAGGTTAAAAACCTTCAAATCGGCATAATATCCGATTATTTAGATTGACCATTAAAACCCCAAAATAAAACGAATGGATTTCCAATTGTAATTTGCAAAATAACGACTTGTAATTTGTCAAAATATGTGCAAACATTTCGAACCATGGTGCTATTCTACGAGTAAATTAAAACGAAATTTCGTTCCCACAATCTTTTTTCATCTAATAATGGTCCTTCGGTTAATCATACTGTTACTTCTGGTATTTCTCTCAGTATTATTATGAGAATGATGACGAAATGTCGAGTAGTTCTTCAGTGGTAACAATTTTACAACTGATATACAACCAAAACGAAAGCAGCATTTGTAGTATTACAATCAGTGGTATTACTGTTTACATCCAATTGCACTTACAAAGGCTTACAGCCGTTCAAAGGCTAGAACGCCAATACAATTTGTGTAATTTTCGTAATTGAAAAATTTTGAGTCAATTTTCAATAATCTGGAGAAATCTTCATAGTGTGCAAATTGCATTAAAAATATAATAAATTACCCGTTTTATCATCTAAAATATTTTACGGTTTTAAAAGTATTATAGCCTAAAAATAAGCAATCTTTTCTATTACACCTAAACTGTAAAAATTACGACCAGAAAATTAAGCGCAATAAAATCATTAAATATCAACGGACATATAGACATTTTAAGCATAAATGAAAACGCCAAACATTTAACTAAATTTGACTGAATATATGGTCAAAATCAAACAAGTGGCCCGATGAATCGAATATAAAATTTCTAACGAAAATTAGCAAAATCTTGAGTTCAGCGAGCTTATGTTTGATGATATTGATGAGATTTCGTTAGAAGATGGGATCATTTTGAACCTGACATTTCTGATATATCCGAAAAGAGGGGGGCGGGGTTTAGGGGTAATTACCCCTCCCAAAATGAAATAAAAACCTCTAAAAACACCTAAAACGACAATAGATTAATTGACAAAACGATGAATAACTAATTTACAATTGAAACATTAGGTTATTCCGGAATTAACTAGCCGCATGTATGCGTTAAAATACAATAAAATTGAAATTGTTAAAGTTTATAAAGAGGAATTGTAAAATTCACTAATGCTACAAGTGCCTGATATAATTTCCCTGGAACCACATAATCATAACATGTACAATATATTTTGACTGTGTCTGAAACATGTGATAAAAACTTTTTAGTACTAATTTTTGACATTTATTCAAAAAACTGCACACACCCAAATTAGCATAGTCAATTCCTATGATAATTTGTGACCGCTACAGAATAAATTCATTATATGATTTACTAGTGTGATTGACGTACTGTACCGATATAACTTAATTGGCGTAGTTATGTCTTAATAAATACCTATACCATTTATGAAATATTTTGTTAAAGAATTATCCATTTCTCGAATATTATAGTAATTAAAATGAAGCAACAAAAATGTGAAGCGGGGAAATGTACCAAAAAATTAGTACACTATTCGGACACCATAATAAAAAATTGTCAAATTTGTATTAAAAAAATTGTATCACAGGTTTCGGGCACGGTCTTAAATAATTAAAACCGGGTTTTGTTAAACAAAAAAACAAAAAATGTATTGCTTTTTAATTAACAACTTGCCCCTAAAAGATATTTCTGTTTACGTATAAATAATTACCTCCTTTCCCCCAAAACTTAAAATCTGGAACCGCCCATGACTTTCGGTGCAAGATGTTCATCGCACATAGGACGCAAGCAAGGCGGACATTGCATTTTAGTTTTTTTATCCTTCGCGTAAGGGCAAATTGATCATCTTGCTCTTTCTTGTAATTGCGGTCGATCATCTTCTAGTACAGCTGGTTTTTGATCAATGAATTTTTGCCCTGTGTGTTTTCGGAGGGTTAATGAAACTCCATGTTTCTAATTTCATTTATTTTCTTAAGATTAAATTTCGTTCATTTATGTATATCAAACTTTATTATAAATCATTGCGTATTTTTTTTTAAACGTATGCAAAACTTTAATGATGTATATTTAAAAAAAAAAAAAAAATTATAATTTTATGTTATGCAAACAAAGGTTATGCAATATTTCTTTTTAAAAGCTTACCACTTTTGACTTATAATTCATTTTGAAACTACTTTTATTAGGTCTTTATCGTTCTCGATTTCCAAAGCATAATTTTTAGTTCCGATAAATTTCTTGCATTTTTGCACTCTCACTTAATCACCAATTTTACTGAATATTGAAAGTATAATTGCTGTTTTCAAGAAATATTATAGTAACAAGGTAAATTTACGAGAAGAAATTCACAAAATTTTTATTAAAAATTCAATTTCTTTTACTGTGTATGTTGCATTCAACATGTCAAAAAAATTATCATGTAATCGTCAGAATATTTGATTCAATACAAAAATAAAAGTGTTGAAAATGAGTTTGGTAAACTTAAAGCACCAACTGAATCGTTTTTCAAAATTTGCAGAGAACAAATTTATTGGTTTGCAAGAATATTCAAAAATCATCCTAAAAAACGACGTCTTAAGGGGAGGTTCTCATCAAGCGACCAAAAAATAATGTGATTTTCTCAATTTTTGACGTAAATAAACAACTTAATGATTTTGGAGACTTAATTATTGAGTTTTAGAGTACAAAAAAATTAATTTAAGAATAATATCGTCATTGGAATTGCTTATACGTATTGTGACGTGACCTTCTCCAAAAAAGGTGACTTATCGGTCTCCACTGTACTACTTGCGAAAACTATCAAAAATCAGAAAACCAAAGATTTTTATAAAATAAATAATATTTGCTGGAGGTTGTACCAACAATATCAATAAAAAGTCGAAAATTAAAAAAATGGCGGACGTTCAATTTTTCGGAACCGTTTTTTCACGCCTTTTTCACTCTTTAAAGTGCTATAAAAAATTAAAAAAACGTAAAATATTATCTGCAGTTAGGTTTATCCTCCAACAAATTAAATGAACTTCACAATAAAAACAAAAAAAAATTGTGATCCATTGAGTAGTTTTTGAGTTATCGTGGAGGCAGATATAAAAAACATCGTTTTTCAGGAAATGCATTTAAAGATTGTGTTAACGATTTTTTTGAGTTGAAAAGTAGAAAAGTGGGTCGAGTTATTATGCCATAACTTTTCTATGAAATTTATTTCAGTCAAACGGTTTGGGGAATATATTCTACACATAATAGGCTATCAAAAAATGAAATAAAAAAAAACCGGATTATCGGATCGAGTTTCGTGAGAACCTCCCCTTATTTTAAAATTATTTTAAAAAGAGACAGTAATTTTTAAAATGATTCCATCAGCTTTTAGTTTTAATTAGAAAACATTGTACAGTTGGCACGCAGAAAATACTCAAGATCCGCACTGGAGAATTCTGTTACAAGGAAATAAATTTATTTTTCTTAAATATATTAATTTGTAGTTTTATTTGGTGATGAATGTATTTTTAATTTCTTTTAATTTAATGAATTATTTTTATTTTCATTTGTACGCGCGTACCCACTCTTTCAAGATCACCGTGTTGATGTGGTGATAGGGCCTCACTATTGCTTGATAGATATGTTTAGGAATCTCTAGCAATGAAATAAGTGTAATCCATTTAATATTTTGGTGAGTTTCTGAATCAACTGGTGCCAAAAATGGTTAGTTAACTTAAATACTGGCATCTATTGCTTTATCTATTAGCAACAAACCTATATACATACTTTCTATTGTTACACGTCAAAAATTAAATTATGATTTAAGACCTTATAACCGAGGAAGTATATGGGTTGAAATTATAAATGTTGAAAATTCCTTGGATTAAGTTATAAAATCTCGCAGAAAAGGGTTGCCATTCAAATTTGAAATTACAAAAAATGCGAGTGGTCTATTAATAGTTGAATTGGTTATGTGTAAATATCTTAAAGCTTAAAAGAACAAGCTCACACTAAAACCGCAACTTCTCAAATAAAAAAGTCTGAGTCGTCTACATGGCCGTAAGTGTTTTCGTGTAACGTTTGTATTCAGTGAGACTAATGATAGACTGAAAATAAATGTTTGTAAAAATTTATTATTATTAGCTTCAAGTAGATTTATTATTTTAATGTAAAATTTATTAACCGCCACTGTGTTTCTTTACGAAAATATTGACAACAGAATTGCTTCGATCAGATGAGGCGTCCTTAGTTTGTAATTTATGTGGCGATTGTTTATTTTAATTGAAAATTAATTAACGATCACTGTTTTTTACGCACAAATTGACACCACATACATTCCATGAAGGGATTTGGCCGCCTCAACGATACTCCTCCAAATAAATCGAACCGCAGCAAAAAAACGCCAGACAAGGTGACTGAGTGTGTTAGGCCCCTTTCAACGTCGTCGATCCATCGGATAGGTGGTCTCCCACGAGGTCCTACTTTCGTTTGTCTGATTTTGCGAACGAAGTACGTGCCCAAGCCATCTTAACCTTGACGATTTTATGAATCCAATGATGTCAACTTTATGGAGATCATTTCTGATCTCTTGATTCATTCGTATTCTGTACGTGGCTCCCTCTTTAATGGGGCCGAGAATTATTCTTATGATCGTTTGAATGGTTCGAGCATTATAAATCGCTCGAAATAAGAGGTTCGTGGCGCGGCTTTCATCGCTACTAGATGATGTAATTTCGACAATATATTATATACGCGAGGCATGAAGCCTAAGGACCAAACTATGCAAATGTATATTTAATTTAAAGGTAATGCTTATTGTTGATGATGATGAGTAATTGCCCACGACTAATGCAACTTTGGAGTCGCTCGCTTTCCGAACATGAGGCTCTGAGGTGTAATGATGTTATCACGGGAAAGTAACCAACATTGAGTATATAAGTAGACGTAGATTATAATTTACTTTCGTAACAACAACAACAATATTTCTGTGGCCACAAGGAAAAACGGCATAACTCGAGTTATTCCAATAGTACGGTTTATTTCATATTTGAAATTTCTATATTCGAATTCATAATATATCAATTTTTTGTAATAATCCAGCGATTACAAACAACCGTAATAATCATTTAAAAAAACAAGAATTCAAAAAACTCATACGATTTTAAGTAACTCTTAATTTTAAAAACGTTTTCCTGAAAAATGTGAATTTATGAGTTTGCCGTTTTTCCTTGTGGCCACAGATTTATCTTGAATATTCAAAATTCAAATAAATTATAAATCAGAATACGTTAAGTGAGTACATACGTACCTAGCCCTACTCGTATTCTTTGTTTTGTTTTTATCCTGCATACAATAATTTACGGAAATTTCTTTAAAAACCAAATTGTAAAATACATAATGCACTAAAAGCTAAATATGTATGTATTTTATCTATGCGTAATTGCGTACTATAGTCAGATGTAATAAATACATACTTAAAGCAATTCATACACGCACTTCGTTTATTTCAGTTTTAATATGAATCGGGTTTTTTCATGAAAATGGTTAGAGCTACCCAGTATGCAATTTTTCCATTGTGTGGAAAAACAGCTATAATTCCATACTATATTCCATACTACAAAATATCAAAGACACATAATTTCGATTTGATGTGTACAGGGATTTTCTATCTCTTTCGTTTGCAAATTGCATGCCTATTGTTTTAATTTCGTTTCGTGTTGAAAACTGTCATTCAGTGTGCGGTCGCAGTGCAATAAAGGTAAATAAACGAAAACGCATTAATGGCGTCGTATAAAACAATTATATAAATTTTTGTTTGTGTTGCAATCCCAATTATACAACAAACATCTAATTTGACAATTATAAACATCTAATAAATTAACGAAATACATTTTTTTTCAGTGAAAAGCTTGTTTTCATTTTTTTTAGAATCTTTGAAATATTTGGTCGCCGCCATTATGAACCACAAAAAAAATTTATGAAATTGGTTATTTAATAAACCTTCACCTTGTCGGTGTAATAGATTATGTTATTTATATATTTTTTTTATTTCAGTGATTACACGAATACTGAAAATATTGAAGAAATAAAAGTAAATCCATAGAAAATTTTAAAAACTATATGTACATAAAAAATTGAAATAAATATAAAAAAAAATTATTATTCAACTAATTTTATTTTACAAATCTACCATTACGTACGGCTCGGAAATACTGGGCAATTCACTCGGGAAAAGGCAAATATTCACTATGGAAAACTATTTAAATACCAATGGAAACTTGTATAAATTTCGTATCGGAAAGGTGCTTAAAATTAGTATGGAAAAGTGTATGGAAAAAACACGAGTTTCCGATAAAATTCCACTGCTTTTCCATAGTTTGATTTTGTCTCTTTTTAGTTGGGATTCATACCTACACCGGAATTTTTGAGACACTTTTCTTTGGCGAGTAGTATGGAATTCCGTGTAATTTTTATGTTTCTTTCCATAGAGCGAGTGTGGTTTTCGCCAGAGAATGCACATGGAATTCCGTTGGAATTGCATATTGGGTATGCAAGAACAAAAGATTGGCAAAACGAATAATATTTACGCTAGATGCAGACACTGAATATTATAATTATAAATAGTAAAGATTTATACCATCTTAGCAAAGACAATGAGTTACATGGCAAACTTCTTTTTTTACTCACGCAGTTGTCGCTTTTATCAGTGATTTTGTAAAATTTCATAAATTTCTTAGACATAAAGCATCTGTATATATTAATTTGTGGTCGTAGGCTTGTACCACAAATCAATATATACAGATCATTCATATTGAACAAAAAAATGAAACCTGATGGGGTGCTGCAATAGAATAGAAATAAACCTTTCAAAAATATAAATATTTTAGAAACAAACCAATTTAAAATCAGAAATACGCGCCTACTTGGATAAATAACATTAATACATTGTTGAATGTATGTACATTTGTACTATTTTTTAGCCAAAATTGAATTGCTTCGCTTTTTCTGCTTACTAAGTTTTATAATTTTTTTAAATTACACTTGCTGAGAGAGAAAGAACAAACTGTACAAACATTCTTTATATACCGTACGTATACATTCAGCAATGTATTAATGCTATTTATCCAAGTAGGCGCGTATTTCTGATTTTAAATTGGTTTGTTTCTAAAATATTTATATTTTTGAAAGGTTTGTTTCTATTCTGTTGCAGCACCCCATCAGGTTTCATTTTTTTGTTCAATATGAATGATCTGTATATATTGATTTGTGCTTGTACTATAGCACTACAACACTATTATGGCAAAGGAAAAGACATCAATAAAATGGAATTACCACTCTCACTCTCATATCACTTACCATCTCAGTTCACTCCATGGTTACTTGAATGCTCAGAACATCATATTTACATAATTAATAACGAATTAATTCTATTTAATGTTCACCAATGTGAAATAACAATTAATTTATTGATGAAAAACAATCAAATTAGCGTTAAAATAAGAAAATTATTGTTTGCAAATAAAAAACAAAAAAAAAGAAACAAAAAAATTTACAAATATTTTTCTTTACGTTAAATACACATGATTCATTAATTGAAAATAAAAGAATAAATTAATTAATATAAATTGGGGCTTCAAACAAATGAACCAAAAAAAAATCACTATATTAGTTTACCTGCTGTAATCGAAGTCCGATGAAAGCGCTCTCAACGTCCTTGGATACTGCAAAACGAACCTTTGGAAAATATTCTAGATTATAAATTTCTAGATTATTAATATTTGAAAAGAAAACTGAATTTAAGAAATATGATTAAGACAAACAATAATACAACTAATCCCCATCAATAAATTATGAAAAGATCCAACATTTAAAAATTCCACATGTTTCACTTATGTATAAGATGACGCCGACCACACCCTTGATGATAACCGCAATCGCTGGACTCGTTCAATACACCTCCAGTTGATCAAGAATAACAACTTCCTCAAAATATTCTCGACAATAACACAGCAGGCCGTTCTCGTAATAATCGAATTTAGTATTTTATCATCAATTATCCGACAAATTGCAAACTTGGCAAAAATGTATGAAATTAATTTGCCGTTGTCAAATAATTGGATATAATTCACTGTTATCACTATTAATATGTATTTTCTTAGTTAAATATACACCATAATAATTTAGTGATTCGGCTTAAAACAAAAACAGTCATTAACTAGAACGTTTATTTTTCAAAGTTTATATCACATATATGTACTGGCGGAGTTTCTGCATGCCAACATTATTTTTCACTTAGCTTTATACAAAAACTTTTACTTATTGTTTTTAAATAAATTTTGTTTTATTAACTATTTATTATTAATTAAAGTAGCATAAAATTAAGTCACATACTTTCGTAGATAATTTTTAAATTTTTATTTTAATCTCAAATGATATTTTATTCGATATCAATCAGGTATATCGAATGATGCTGATCTACCAAGCGCAACTTCTTATCTTCAATATTTTTTTCCAACTCCCAAACAAAACATTCGATTTTTGTTTTTTTTCAGAATCTTTAACTGGTATCCCAAACGGTACACCAAACAAATTAACTTGCAAACATGAAACAATGAAATATTGATAAGAAAAACTACCCTCGATTAAAACGGTGCATCATAATTTTTTGTGTAGCTTATTTTGCTGACCGTTGCAATCGAGGACTGTTTATTTATTAATGAATACGAAAACTAATGAATGAACACAAAATTTATAAAATACAGTAGTACCTTCATATCTTAACATCAGTAACATTGGCAAGCGGTTAAGCTAATGTTACAGCCTTCAGAGCGCATAGCGATTCAGGTTTTATCTCTTCTATCGTCTCAAAACGATTTCCTCGCAGTGGCCTTTTGAGTTTCGAGAATAGCCAGATATCGCACGGTGCTAAATCAGGCGAATACGGTGGTTGTGGAACGATATGGATCGAATTTTTGGCGAAAAAGTCACGAAGAAAGAGTGCAGTGTAAGAAGGTGCATTATGGCGGTGCAAATACCAAGAATTGTTCGCCCACAATTCTGGCCTCTTCTTGCGCATAGCTTTCTTGCGCATTTTGTTAACGGTTTGGCCGGGTGGAAGGAATTCTGAATGGACACACCACGATAATCGATGAAAACTGTTACGATGTTCACTTCCTTCACTGAACTGTTTATACCACTTGTAAACATTCCTTTCCGATAAAGCATGATCCCCGAAGGCTTTCTGCAATATCCTTAATGCTTCTGCACACGAAATTTCATTCCGAAACAAAATTTAACGCAACTCCTTTGCTCAATATAAAACTAAGAAAATGAGCAGAAACTAACTGTGATGTCTATCACAATGTTGCCAACTTACAAAAAAATATTTATGATGTGCGGTTTATCCGCGCGATTTAAATTTAAAACTGATTTTACTTTTACAGAAGTATGTATGAGCAATACGACATCAGTGTTAATCGTGGAGTGCATTTTGCTGGGTACAACACCGCGAAAACTATCGTTACATTAATTGTGAGTCCGTGATTTGGCCGCATGAAAGTATAGAATAGTTATATGGGCATTTTGATTTTGTGTCATTTCATGGACAGCTAATGTTTTTACTTCCTTTTAGGTAAGTAAGATAAAGTATATGTAGTAATCATGAAAATGTTGGACCTTAAGATATTTAGAGATTTATCTGTTTTGAGGTCCATTGAGTCCGAAAAGTGGGTTTCGGAATGGTATCTGTCTGTCTGTCGGTTTGTCAGTCTATCGATCTGTCAGTCTATCATCAATCTGTCAGTCTGTATACTCTCTACTGCCCAGATGGTTTACCTGATCGAACTGAAACTTCATTCAGGAGGTCTCAGTGAATTTTAATTCAAATCGGCCAACCGGAAGTGGGCATTCCCTTGGGCCAGAAAATGTGTCTTGTAAATGTCTCGAAAAGTATAAGGAAAAACTAATAGATACAAAATGTTTCCAAACAATAAAAAAAAATGTTAAAAAATTCAATTAAAAAAGAATAAATTTGTCAATTTTTTTTTCATAAATTGGAAGGCTCCAGTGAATTTGTATGAAAATCGGTCAATCGGAAATAACCACTCTCAAACTGCAACTTTATGTTTAAACTTTTTTCATAAATTTTAAAGTTCAAGCTTCCAGCTTCCCTGAATCAGAAAATTTATTTTGCAAATTTGATTGATTGATTGATGTACGACCAAGCCTAAGCAAGACTCCCGGATGCCACCGGACCCTCCGTACACCCTTTACACATAACAAAACCGAAGGAAATGAATGGTATGTTAATAACAAAGAATCAACCCGGTTCCAGATACATAAGTAGTTGATAGTTAGTAATATTGTAAAAAATGTATTTTTAGTAGATTATTTTGCATAAGACAACACAATTTTAAGTTTACTGCTTAAATTCCTGGAAAGTTGTTTCAGGTTCTTCAAAAATTTCCTAAATTTAAAATTTGCATTAACCCTAAGTTAATTTAGTGTAATTTTAATTCTCTGAAATAAATTTAAATAAATCTTCATGTACTAGAAATAAATTAACATTGGATTGTACAACAATAATTAAACCAACTACCACCCCGCCAGTGCCAGCTTGGTCGGGTTTCTCAGGTGTTTCTAAATTAAAATCGTTTTAATGATTATTTATTAATTTGTTAATCTTAATATTAATACCAATATCACCAACATAAATATCAATACTAAGACTAACATTAATTCCAACATTAACTTTAACACACCAATACCAATGCCAACATCAACACCAATACCAACATCAATACTAGCATTATGACTTAAACCGAAAACCTAATTTACTACAAAATTAATTTTTAATTTAAAAACCCTTAAAATAACTTAAATCCAATCCAGCATCTAAATTGAAAGGACAGCAATTAATCACTAAATCTAACACTCCTTAAATAATAATCTACTTGGATTATGAATTGCAGCATAACAATCAAATAAAGCAGCTTTAATCTTATAAATGTTACATACACCTAAGTAGTCCATAGGCATTAATTAGCCAATTCCAGAAATACCACTAAAATCAAAATTAAATAATTAATTGCTAATTGCTCTACTCTGCTTAAATCCCACTGCACAATACTTTAGATTAATCAGGAACATATAACTTAACAACTCGAGTATAAATCAATAACTAGAATATTCCAATTTGTACCCATTGAAGAATAATTAGCAGAAAATTCATGATTTATTCAAAAAACTTAATTAAAATTTAAACCCGTAATTTGTTCAACGACATTTAAATTCAGTTTCGATAGGAATCTGCCAGGTTCATGACTTCAAATCAATTTATCTAAATTCAATTTGGAACCAAACTTAAAATTAAAACAAATCATAAATTAATATTAGATTAAACCTTTTTTGTTATTTTTTATAATAATCAGGGTTCATCTCACAAAAACCACTACTGCTAAATACGCCCCCCCCCACCCCTTCATTACTAAACTAAAGTACTATTAACTTTAAATGAATTTAAATTTAATTTAAATATATGTGTACATATTTCAAAAGTTTATAGTTTGAAATAATCTGTAGGGTTACAACAGAGGTCCTTCCAAGGTCATCTGAAAAAATTTACATTGCGAGATCAAAGTATGGAAACCCCTACAAATATCGCGGAGTATGTCAAAACAAAAATGACTAAGGTTTATTCTTAGGTAATTTTCAACAAGGAATTTGATGGTGAGCTTGGTTGTGACCTTGACCTTCATATTCAAGGCATTTTAAGGTCAAGGTCATTTTTTTAAATTAGAACCCCTATTTTTGATGAAGGAATCAAAAAGAGAGGGGAATTTTAATTCAAATCTGTATTGAGGACTGGGTCAACGCAACCTCTATGGGTCAAATAGAGGTCAAATTATGCTAGGTGACAATGCTATTCTTAGTACTCATCAACACGGATTTCGTCAAGATATGAGTACAAAGGACTAAATGGTGGTAAAGTTTGTGTGGGTTTGTTTGGTGATGCTACGAAAGCCTTTGACATGGTCGACCATAAACGTCTCCTATCGATTCTTTTTGACATCGGGTTTAGAGGTGTTTCGAACAAATGGTTTGCTTCTTATCTCGAAAACCGAACAGTGAGAGTCAACATAAATGGAACATTTAGTGACCCTAGAACCTTGAACGTTGGTGTTCCGCAAGGTTCTGTGTTGGGCCCTTTGTTGTTTTTAATTTATACCAATTCTGTCTTTAGATTAAAACTGTACGGTAATAGCACGGGGTTTGCTGACGACTTAGCTCTAGCGTATGTTGCTGAATCTCCGTCTGAGGTAGTCTCAATGATTAACTCAGATCTTAAGGTATTACATTTATGGTTCAATAAGCATTGCTTAATTCTGAGTGAAAAGACAAAATTTATGTTTTTTAAAATCTGTGGTATTCAAATTTTGCCTAGTAACCTGGTAACATATCACAATCTTACTAAATGCTTTACCAATAATTGTCAAACTGAGTGTTTTAAAATTGAGTTAGTTAACACGTTTAAGTATCTTGGTATCTATTTGGACTCCAATCTTAATTGGAAAACTCATGTCTTCTTCTTCTTCCGCTGGCGCTACATCCCATGAAGGGATTTGGCCGCCTCAATGATGCTCCTCCAAATAATCCGATCCGCCACAAGAGAACGCCAGACACGGTGACCGAGTGTGTACAGGTCCCTCTCAACGTCGTCCATCCATCGGGTAGGTGGTCTCCCACGAGGTCCTACTTTCGCTGGTGCCGACTCCAAGGCCTGTTTAGTGGTCCGATTTTGTGAACGTAGTACGTGCCCAAGCCATCTCAGCCTTGACGATTTAATGAATCCTATGATGTCGACTTTATCGAGATCATTTCTGATCTCGTGGTTCATTCGCATTCTGTACGCGGCTCCCTCTTTAATGGGACCGAGAATTCTTCTTATCATCTTACGCTCAGTTACAGCGATTTTCTGGATGTTTTGCGCTGTTAGTGTCCAAGACTCGCAACCAAAGGTGACAACTGGTCTTATCAGCGCCTTGTAGATGTCCAATTTTATTTTGCGCGATATATGAGGAGACTTGAAAATTTTGATATTGGCGTAAAATGCTCGGTAGCCTGCTGCGATCCTCGATGAAATGTCCACAGAAACGGAGTTTTGCTCAGTGATCAGTGATGCTAGGTATTTAAACTCATTCACCTTTTCATATTGAGTATCTCCTGAAATGAAGTCCCCACGAGTCTGCCTTCTCGCGGTCACCATGTATTTGATCTTCGCTTCATTGATCTGAAGGCCTATTTGTTGGGCTGTTAATTCCAACGGGAGGAGGACCTCTTTCAGAGAGATGATGTTGCGACCCAGAATGCAAATATCGTCAGCGTATGCTAATAGCTGGGTTGATTTATAATACAGGCAGCTACGCTGCGCTATATTAAGCTGACGAATGACATACTATAATGATAGATTGAATAGAGTTTGAGCTATTGGGTCTCCTTGCCGCACTCCAGATGTTATCTCGAAGGCATCCGAAATTTTGCCTTTTATTAGCACCTTACATATTGAGCCATCCATTAAGAGCTGGCACATTGAAACCAATTTTTACGGTATGCCCAGATAGGACAATACGTTCCATAACGTGTTTCTCTTAATGCTGTCATACGCCTGTTGAAAATCTATGAATAGACTGTGTACAGGGATGTCCTTTTCATAGCATTTCTCCAGCAAAATCCTCAGCGTGAAAGTTTGATCGGTCGTTGATCTATTTGGCCGAAAACCACATTGATAATCACCCAAGATCCTCTCGCTATAAGTTGATAACTTTGCTGCGACTACGTTAGCCAAAACCTTGTAGCCCGTGTTCAGCAAAGCTATACCGCGATAGTTGAAAACTCATGTCACCAACTTAATATTATACACGAATTCCGCTTCCAGGATTTTTTATGTCCTTCGTGATTTATGCCCAGTCTCTGTTTTGATAATGCTGTACCACGCGCTGGTAATGTCTAAACTGGGATATGGTTTATCATGTTGGGGTGGCTGCCATACAAGTACTTTAAAGCCGTTGTATGTTCAACAGAAAATGATTTTGCGAACCATACTAAAGAAACAAAGACGCGAACCTTCTTGGCCTCTATTTAAGTTTAATAATATCTTGCCCTTACAACACTTGTATATTTACAAGGTTTTAAAAAATTTTTATAAGCGGAGTAGCCATTGTAGTATAAGGTTCGATGATCGATATAACCTCCGTGGAAACCATCAACTATTTCACAATATTCCGAGATTTAATAATGATCACTTCCGCCGCTATATTCTTGTTGCAGCACCTACATTTTTCAATGCTTTGCCGGATTTCGTTAGAAGGCGTATTGTTGTGTAACACAGCTGCATTTCGATTGGTTACTTATTTCAAATGGTATACTTGTATTTAACTGACTAATATTATTATCTTTCAGCTATTTAGAAATATTTATTTTTTCTAACAATTTTTTGTTTTTTCAAGTTTCCGTTGCTTTTGTAGTATCTATTTTGTTTTTTGCGGTGAATTCGAGGCTGCCGTTGAATCGACAAAGAATTTTTCCGTTTTCATATAAATTTATTGTAATTTTTTGTTTTTTTTTTGCTTTTCTTAAGTAAATGTATTGTTTTGTAATGAATATGAAATAAAATAATAAATAAATAAATATAGTCCACCAAAAGTCGTACAAAGGTATTCTGGTATCTTGGCATTCTGAATCATTTGCAGAAAAAAATAGCATCCTCTTCTGAGAATTTAGTGGATAACTTTAATATGATTGTTAGAGTAGAGATCATAAAAATAGGTAGTAATTTCTTCATATTTTAAGAGACAAATTTCGGACTTGAAGTTTTACTGACTGATCCAAATCTACCACTAAATCCAAAGCTTATATAGATATGTATAGTCATGGTAAAAAATTTAAATAACTTGAAATGCAACAATTATGTGACAAATTTTCGTTAATAGGCCAATATTATGTACAACAACCTAAACACTCGCCTATATTTTAGGAGGGGCCTTGACATAAAAAATGTTTATTAACAGGAGGGGGGGGGGGCTTGACATAAAAATAGTTGTTTATTAACAAGAGGAGCTTGGCTCCTCGACAAGCCTTGACATCAAAAATGTTATTAACAAAGGGGGGGGCCTTGACATAAAACTATAATTGGTTTAAACGATACACTCGCGTAAATTGTATGGATGAACCGTAATTAACTACAACGAGACCGCTGTGGTCGCTTTAAAAAAATGGGCTTAATAAATTTTTTGTTGAACTTAACAACTAAGCCCGTTGCGATCACGATATACATAACTACAGACTATATATTATTTGTAAGGAATTCAACACGATTTTTTTGAACTTTAATATGGCCAACGTAAATATAATATTTATAGCAACACCGTTTTATTTTATAAATTTTTCGGTTTGCATGGTTGATCATCTGAAAATAATATCTTTTGATAAACCGCATACATAGCTATGTATATACAAACAAAACTGTACAAACATCTGGATTGTTTTAACAAAATATAACGTAAATCATGTCCATATTATTTTACACAATAATGTTTTTTTTCCCCCGAATGCTAGAATATGTAAATTTATCTCGAAACCAGTAAGAATGCATACACATTACGAAAACCTTACATACCATTTACTACATATTCTGCATAAAACCACAATCATAAATTATTTCGATATTGTTTATAATCAAAATCGAATTTCTTAATTAACTTATTAAACGAATATTAATATCTCGTAGTGTGTCAAATAAATTAACTTCACAATTCGCAAATGCCACAAGATTGACACTCCAGAATATTGTAAACCACATCATTTTTCGATTTCTTATTTTTCATGAATTTCTTTTCGTTCGTTAACTACTCCTAATTTATCATTTTTGTTTTTATCATTTTTCATTAGCCAAAAATGATGATAAAAACATGAAAGTTTGGTGTTAACAAAATGCGAATAGAATGTGAAATGAAAGCTGTTGTTTCTCGTCATAACAACAACCAGTAATTCTTTTGTCGTGTACTTGCGTGTGTTTTATAACAATAGATGATTTATAAAGCTGCGTTTCGGAATTGAATACATTTTGCGTTAATAATATCGAAATGTTGTATAGATTGTAATTCATGAATTGTGTTTTACTGCAAAGTTCGACGGGTTTATTGTCAGTGCTATTGAGTGCATATTTTATTTAAATTTTTTTCAGTTCTGCTTAAATTCGCAAAGACCTTTTCGGTGGAAACGGGTCGAAAAACAAAAAAAGTTGTTTCTCGCAATACGGAAATCTTGTCATTATAATAAAGCAAGATGTTTCTTCTAAAAAATTAATACAATGAGGTAATTCTTCTAAAAATATTTATTTTGATTAATTTAAGAAAATACATATTCAAAACTCCTAGAATCGTCTTTACTCTTTGCTCTTGAGTAACTAAATATGCGCCAATTTAGAAAATCGCAGTTCACAAGTTTGTAAAAATTGTAATGAATTTCCATCTATAGCCTTTGGTAGTCATGACCATGAGTCGTGATGGACTCCACATTATGTAAGACGATCTCGAAACAACGCTGAGAAAACACCATTTGCTTCTGGAGATTTTTAAGGGGTAAATGTGTTAAAGCTTAGTTTTAAAGTATGTATATGTTGCAAATAATTTCGTTTTCAGAAGTTTCTTTCTTAAAGATTTTTGAAGCGAACAAACCCCATTGGAACATCATGATGGCACGAAAACTCGCCCCCCCCCTTACAACCGCCGATGAAACAAATTGTGGAGGCACAAAAAAAAAATCCTTACCGCTTTTCAGAAAAACTTGCGGCACTAATGGAGAATGCTGATTAGGAGATTGTGTTTTCTTGTGACCAACTTGTCATAAAAAAAAACTAACAAAATTTACTAACTATCGAATGCATAGGTGGCTGAAACCAGGTCGAATCTAGATGTTACTTGGTTATGCTTGGTCGTACATTTAGAGCAATTAATCAATTATAAGGACTGTATCGAAAAGAAAGTATCCACACAAAAATTTAGTTTTCTTCGCCTTGCTCTAATTCTATTGTAACGGAAAAGTGCCATTAGATAGAATAGCTTTTTGTAGGTAAATATTGCGTTTGATTTTTACAATTTGTTACCCAGTTGTAATAATGCCACGAATTGAAGAAGAAGTGCGTAAACGAATTTTGCACAAATTTTGCATGGAAAACGGTGTTTCGTTTAGAAATTTGGCAAAGCGCGAAAATATAAGTAAAAATGCATTGAGAAAAATAATTAATGTCTGGGGAACATGGTACGGTAAAGGATTTCCCAAAAAACGGTCGAAAACAAGGTCCCAGCAATCCCAAATTAGTGCCAAAATTGTGAGTGAAATTCGCAAAAACAAATCAATGTCTGTCAGAAATTTATGTGGGTGGTACTAGCATAGGAATGATCCAGCGGGTAAAATAAGGCGTGTGACTTGAAGACATATAAGAAACAAAAAGTTCCGAAACGAAGCGAACAAAAAAATTGTATGTTAAAACCGTGCAACTGCCCATTATAAATTTGGAGCTGTTAAAAATCCACTGCATCACTTTTGTGGAAACACAGTAAACTCCGCCAAATTCACCAGAACTTTGACCAATTGAAAGATATTGGGCAATTTCGAAGCGTTACTTGAAAAATAATGGTAAACTAGCAGAAAATTTAACAAAGTTCAAGAAGTTAGTCCAAAGCAACCAGACAAATTAACAAAACTACTGTGCAGAATCTAAGTAAAGGCATCAAATTAAAAATTCGCGTATTTAGAAAATAATTTCCCAAATGTTTTAAACATGAAATCTTCTAATTAGAAGTCTGCTTTATGATAAAACATCATTTTATAATACTTAAAATTGTTTTCTTGTGTTTAAAATGTTTTTTTTCGTGGATACTTTCTTTTCGATACAGTTGTAGCGGCCGGTATCGAAATTATTTATATTTTGCGCGTCGGATGACACTTAAAAAATTTAATATAGCATATATAAATTGTGCTACTAAATGTAAATAACGTACTTAACTCATTGGAGAGTAAGAAGTAAATTTATAACGTAAATTAATTGGCTTTCATTTTGGTTTTGTGGATTACAATTAAATCGAGCGTTTATCCACTCATCTTAAAAAACTCGATAAGTGGTGAACCCGACGTGATTCAGCCGGACCAACAAAGGCGGAACGCCTGATTAAAATTTGGCCGGACAAATAAAAAACACCAGTTTGTTATAGTTCACAACCCACAAAGCAACTGTAATCACCGCGGAAATTTGGAGCGGCAAGCCCATTAATATACACAAAAATAGGATTTGAAGCAGATATCCGAAAAAAGGAAGAAGAAACGCAATCGAGGATTCGAATTTTTTTTTTTTTATTGAAGTTCAACAAAGGTAACCTGTGTATGCAAGGATTTATTATTCACATTGCAACGAGAACTACATAGGTACATTTACATACTTATAGTTTTTTCTTATTTTCATTTCATTTATTGTAATAATTTTTATTTATTGTTAAATAATTTTCAGAATATTTGCGACGTTTACGGTGGTTCAATTATATTAATTTTTCCGGGAATTCAATCGATTATAGGGCCGTGTTAAACATTTCTTTTTTCTTTTTTTTGTATTTTTGTGTGTGCAATTTTGAATTTGGCTTCGGCCTCCCGGAAGGTTCATGAAATTTTTTTTTGGGTATTACGTGCGATTAGTTTAAGCTTAGAAATGAGTAATGAAAATTTGGATAAGGTCGGAAGTGAACATACCCCTGGCTCAGTTATTGCGGTGGCAGTGAAATTGCCGGATTTGTAGGAAACCAATTGTGTTGCTTGGTTCGCCAGGGCGGAAGCACAGTTAAGAACCCGCGCTATTGCAGCCGAGGCGACCAAATTTGATTACGTTCTCAGCGCACTAACTTCAGACACAGTATCTGGAGTTATTGATATCGTAAAGGATCCTCCCAAGGGTACAGAATATACTGCTTTAAAAAATGCGATCATTTCTAGTTACGAACTTTCTGACAGGCGTAAATTGGAGCAAATTTTGTCGAAAGATGATATTGGCGATAAAAAGCCATCTGAATTTTACCGTCAAATGGAAACAAATGCAGGTAACTTACAAATGTATCACAAATGATTGCCCAGAGACATCTCCACAATTTTGGCTGGCCTCGATTGCCTGGATATCCAATCTTTAGTCGCTAGGGCAGATAAAATTTGGGAATTGTCCAGCCCATCAGTATCTTCGGTGGTTGGTAATCTTGATCTACCCAAGCAAGCCCAATTAGTTCAAACAATGTGCTTTATGCATCAAATATTGAAATAGACAGTTTAAAGAACGACATTTCTGAGATTAAAACTATGTTAAAATCCATGAATGCGTCATCTCATGGTCGTTCACCAACACGGTCAAATCAAACGTGGCGAGGACTTTCATATAGCCGTGGCAGAAGACGGCAAAATATGAATGAGGATTTTTGCTGGTATCATAACAGATTTGGCGAACGGGCTACAAAATGCCCGCAGCCATGCAAATACCAATCTGATGCCTTTATTTCAAAAAACCAAGGGAACCGACCTTAAATGCGGCTCCCAGTCGGTTCACCTCCCAACGCCGCTTATTTGTCAACGATATAGTTTCTAAAATTTCATTTTTGGGCGCAGAGGTATCAGTTATTCCCCATTCCAAGTTTTCCAGGATTAAAAAGAAGTCAGATTTCTTATTGTCAGCAGCTAATGGTAGTTTCATTGTTACGTATGGTACGCAACTTCTTAAGGTGGATTTAGGCTTCCGCCGCGAATTTGTCCATCCTTTTATTATTGCCTCAGTTACTCAGGCGCTGACTTCTTAACTAAGTTTGGGATCCTCGTAGACATGAAATCTAAGAAATTGATTGATGCGAATACATTACTAACCGTAAATGCCATTGTTATTAATACAGAAGTCTCACTCCCCTAAAATTTTAGTGTCGAGAAGGCAGATTACGCGTCCCTACTCAGTGAATTTCCTACACTAACACAGGCACCCAACTATAGGCATCCGGTATAGCACAATGTGGTGCACCGTATAGTTACGAACGGTCAGTTACCTTTTTCCAGGCCGCGTAGGTTAGATCAGGAACGTTACCACGCAGCTAAAATTGAATTCAACCATATGGTGCAGTTGGGGATTTGTCGACCATCATGTTCACAAGTGTCTTCTTCGCTACATATGGTCCACAAGAAAGAAGAAAATTATTGGAGGCCCTGTGGCGATTACAGGCGAGTAAATGACGTGACGGTTCCGGATCGTTATCCTATTCCCCATATACAGGATTTTTCTTCACATCTCCATGGCTGTTCGGTCTTTTCGAAAATAGATCTCATTAGGGCCTACCATCAAATCCCTATCGCCTCCGAAGATATTTTCAAAACCGCAGTAATTACACCATTCGGTTTATATGAATTCTCGAGAATGTCGTTCGGTTTGCGCAACGCAGCGCAGACCTTCCAGCGATTTATGGATGAGGTATTGAAAGGAATCGGGTGCGTTTTCGTTTATATTGACGATATTCTTATCGCCAGCAGATCAGAACAAGAGCATGCGCAACATCTCAGATTAGTTTTCCAGCGGTTAGCTGATTTTGGAATAAACATTAAGCTGTCAAAGTGTGTATTCTGAGTGCCTTCATTGAACTTCTTGAGCCACGAAATTAGTAAGGACGGCATTTTGCCTTCGATCGGGTTGCGGCAATTATTAATTTTCCGCCCCCGGCATCAATTAAGCAAGTGCAAAGGTTTATCGGGATGATAAATTATTATCATCGTTGTGTCGCGAAACTCGCAGATTTATTGACACCCTTTCATAATCACCTTACTGGCCTCCTAGCGCAGAAGAAAACTAAGCAAATTTTTACTTGGCCTGGGATATGTCAGAAAGCATTTACTGACGCAAAACAGGCATTAGCTACTTGTACATTGCTAGTACACCCAGATAGTAAAGCCAAATTTAGCATAACATGTGATGCATCGGGAACGGCAGTAGGCGCTGTACTGCAACAATTTAGCAAGGGAACTTGGCAACCTCTAGCCTTTTTCTCTAAAAAGTTGGTTCCATGTGAAACACGGTACTCCGCATTTGACCGAGAATTGTTGGCAGTATACCTGGCGGTGAAACATTTCCGGTATTTCGTCGAGGGTCGGCAGTTTGTGATTTTCACGGATCACAAACTATTGACTACGGCTATGTCATCGAAGACCGAGCGTAGTCCCAGGCAGGCTAGGCATCTCGATTTTATATCGCAGTTTTCAATGGATATCCGTCATATCAGTGGAAAAGACAATGTGTCGCTGATTTATTATCGCGCATAAGTGAGCATGCAAACCAATCTTCAATTGAAGGTTCGGGTGAATCACCTGATTTTATCGAGACCTTGGAAAATCTCAAATTGGATTTGAAAACACTAGTAGCGCAGCAAAAAACGGACGATGAATTGGCGGTTCTTTTATCCAACTCGTCCAAGAATACCAATTCCTTATACAGACTTAACCTTATCAAATTTCCCGACAACAGTCTTAGAGTTTTTTGTGAAACGGCAACTGGTATTAATCGTCCATACTTACCCAACAAACTGAGACGAATCGCTTTCGATGAACTGGACAACCTGTCACATCCAGGTATACGGGCGACAAAAAAGTTGGTGGCATCAAAATTTTTCTGGCCCCACATGAACAAAAATGTGATGGAATGGACGAAGACATGCATTTCCTGCCAAAAATCAAAGATTTTCCGTCATACCCAAACCAAATTCGCCAAATTTGACATTCCTAGTGATAGATTTGAGCATGTCCATTTGGACATAGTGGGCAAATTACCGCAGTCGAATGAGTTCACTTATATTCTCACTTTGGTCGATAGATTTACTAGGTGGCTCGAGGCTTATCCTTTAAAAGATATAACCGCACAAACGGTCGCGAAAACTTTTGTCAGTGAGTATGTTTCGAGGTTTGGTGTTCCGGTGATATTGACCACCGATCGTGGCAGGCAATTTAAGTCACGTTTATTTTCGGAGCTCACAAAGCTTTTAGGAGTACACCGCATTCATACAACTGCATACCATCCGCAGGCCAACGGCATGGTAGAGCGATTTCATAGGGACCTCAAAGCCAAACTTAAAGTTCGAATGAATACGATTAACTGGGCAAGCGAACTTCCATTTGTCTTACTCGGAATTCGGACGACCATTAAAGAAGATCTCCAGTGTACGCCTGCAAATCTAGTATATGGGCAAAATTTGAAAGTACCAGGTGAAATTTTTGTACCAACTCCAAATGCACACCCTAGCGATCCAACTGATGTGGTCGATAAATTGCGTACTGTGATGCAGAACTTGAAACCCACAGAAACGCGGCAGGCAACTCAAAATAATACTTACGTTCCTAAGACACTGGAAAATTGCGAACACGTTTTTGTTCGAGTGGATAAGGTGAAAATCGGTCTCAGTCATCCGTATGACGGTCCTTTTAAGGTAATTCGCCGATTCCGAAAATTCTTTATCTTGGACATTAAAGGCATTAACACGAGCGTTTCAATAGATCGCCTCAAACCCGCATTTGGGATTTTAGTTATTAGCAACGATACTAAGAAGCCAGTAGTAGCTAAGAGGGTGAAATTTTTTACGAATTCGTAAGCATGTATTTCATTTCTATAACGCTGTCGCTGAGGAGGGAGTGTTGTAGCGGCCGGTATCGAAATTATTTATATTTTGCACGTTGGGTGACACTGGTTATATGCATGAAGAAAATAACAGTGTAGCGGATGAACTCAAAAACAGAATCATAAAAAAACGAAACAATAAGCTATTCATCGTCACCAAACAAAAAACGAACAAAGAAAAAAGAAAAATTAATATTACGTGAACTACCGCCATCGCCGTATCTTTTAGTTTTCGTATACCATTGTATTTTTATAACGTAAAAATAAATAAAACTTAGAATTAAAGTTAAAATTTAATATAGCATATAAATTGTGCTACATACTATATGTAAATAAAGTACTTAACTCATTGGAGAGTAAGAAGTAAATTTATAACGTAAAAAATTGGTTTTCATTTTTGTTTTGTGGATTACAATTAAATCGAGCGTTTATCCTCTCATCCAAAGAAACTCGATAGAAGTACTTGCGAGTAGATACCCAATGGAACGAGAAATTGAGTAACACAAGTAAAACACAGCCTTCTGTTTAGTTGTTTTATTTGTCTTTTGTAAAGTTGTTTATTTTAGTAATGGCGATATTTAAAATTAGATTCAAAATATGACAAAAAAAAAAAAAAAATGGACATGAAAGCATTGATATTTATCGCATTGACATTTTTAAACACATTTTCCTTAAAAATGTATCATCAACAACAAAATAATTTTGTATTAATTTTGACATTTTACATCATTAAAAAATAAAAAAACTCGAACGTAATAAAAAACTCTCGAAAAATATCAAAAAAGCTCTAAAAGCCATCTATTGGAATTTTCGGAACTAAAATCCACTAGCGCAAATTTTATGCGTAACTACTTCTGTTTTCTACACCATCGTATGAGCATGGGTAGTTATGAGTAGATACAAGTACTTGCGAGTCACAGTACACATAATAAAGGTAATATACTGCGCATCTGTCAAAAATTACAAAAACAACAAATTGAAAAAATGGCGGAACATAGAGACCCTTTTATAATAATATGTATACGTATGCATATGTACATGCCTAGTAAAGTTTAAAAAATAGAAGTTATTTTCAATAAATAAATAAAAAAGTTATTTAAATAAATAAAATAGTTATTTAATTCAAATAAATTTATTTATATAATTATTTTATTTAGTTTATTCAGGTCTCAAACATCTGCCATATTGGCAATATTTGACAGCTGCGCACAAATGAACGAAAATAGAACCAGTGAGTATATTACCTCTATTTTGTGTACTGTGCTTGCGAGTAGTTTGCTTTCGCCAATGGAAGACGCTTAATATATCCAAGAAAAGAAAGTAAATTCGAAATTCGTATCGTATTTTATACATGATTTTAAAATGATTTTCGAAAATCGTTGCTATAGCAATAGCAATAGTTACGACTATAAATTCGGGCCTTACAATTTGACAGCAAAATACCTTACTATGGTTTGAATCTTGGGTTTAAACACTTGTTTTGGTATGTGTATTTACTAAAATAAATTTTGATATCTTAGTATGCGTGTTGGTTTTAGTTAGATAAAAACCATCTGTTTTCATAAAAATTAACTATATTTTGACATTTGTTTGGAATTACCCTTTAAACAAATTGGCGAAGCTTCACTTAAGCGAAACGCAAACGAAACGTAATGCGAATCGTTTTTATTACACATTCACATTCACACAGAATTTTATGTTACTTACCCTCCCAACAAAAAAATGTATACGTCAAATACGTAACATAAAAGTTACGTTTACGTACATTTTTTTAAAGCTACAGCACTGCCTCTCGTGAGTGGTAAAAAAGGTTTTTGCTTTTCTCGCTGTAGTACGTAAAAAATTTAATTGTGGAACACCGTCTATTTTGATGCCGCTGATATTCATACAAATTTTTAATATTTTAAGTGGGTGTTTATAGTAAATTTTTGAAGTTTTGATAATAGATATTTTAATATTAATAATTGATTAAGTATTGTATTAGTAATTAAATAGTTTTTCTATTTGGTTTTATTATATTTAGCGTATTAAATAAATTGTTAATAGTGTTGTAAAAGTATATTATAGAATATTATAAAATTAAAGCTTTGTTTATTTTAGATTATTATTTTTTAAATATATAAAGAAAATATAAGTTATAACTAAATCATGTTTGTCTTTTAATTTAAAAATAATAATTTTTGAATGTTCAATCTACTGTTCATTTATATCAACGCTTGGGTGTAACATAATTGAACTGTTTTGCTGTAACTTTTACGAATCGCAAATGAGTATCAAATATGTTACATAATTGCTATTCGTAAAAGTTACACAGAAACTGTTCAATTATGTTACGCCTAAGCGAATAAAAAATGTAACATTTATTTGTTTCATTTCTCTTGTGACAAATGTTTCGGTTACGTATCATTTCTATTACACAAATACGTTACGCTTACGAAGACTTTAGTATTAGGAAGTCTTCGTAAATGTTACGTTTATGTTACGCTATGTTTGAAGGGTTATTTACTAATGCATATATACATACATAGCTCTACTCATTTTAGTTTTGTTTTTTCTTAGGACAGCCATTTTGTAGTTTGCTTTTTTCTCATTAATTTATTTATTGATACTGATTCCAAGTGCGTTAAAAAATTCCGTTTTAAATTTTTTTTAAAAGTTGATAATTATTGTATTCTCCAAATACTAGTTAAATAAATAGTATGTATATTATTTGTGTACTGTAAATAATAGTCACATTGCGGTCAAATCTTACAATTCGATGAATTTAATTAAAGGTTAATATGATGATTGAAAATATTTTATTGAAATAGTTTTCATTTAATTTTACTTATTCTAGAAGCAACAACTGAAAGGTTCCCCGCTGCACGAACGCACGAAATTATCTACGTCATAAAACGATGGTTTCAATATGCTAAGGACCGCATACGTAAAGGAAACAACAAAACGTAAAATTAATTATTTTATTAATTATTATATTTTTATTATTTATTTTATTAATTTTATCGAAGTAATTTATTAATTTATTTGAACTCAGAATTTTACGTATATATACATACATATATGTATACGAATTGAAATCATGTTGTCTTATGTAGTTTTTAATTAAGTTTATTTTACGAATTTATTTTCTGCTTAGTTTTACGTATAAATGTAATTAAATAGTTAATAATAAACATAATTGTTAAACCAACATTTCTACGAATATTTTTGTACACTTATTCATTTAAATGTAGTAAACCTAATAAAAAACAGTTCGATAGTGTATCATTTTTATTTCGCTTGCATTACGTTTCTGTTTCGCTTATTCTTCGTTTTTGATTCGATAGTGTTACGTTAATGAAGAGATAAGCGAACTTCGCTTTCATTTTAATTTTCATACGCCAAATGTAACAAAACCGTTACGCTTTTGCTTCGCCTAGGCGTTACGTTTGCGAAGAGTTCTATATAAAAATGTTTACGGTTACGTTACGTTTGCGTTTCGCCATGTTTAGAGGGTACCCTTTAAACAAATTTGCGAGGCCTCGTCAATATGATACAAAAGCGAAACGCCGGCGAATTAGATTTTAACGGATATATACATAATATATTAGCGGATATATACATAGTTTTTTGGTTTCTTTGATGCGTAGCCATTTTTTTTCATTAAATTGACGCCATTCATTCGATCATTAAATTTGATAATATAGTTGTCAAAGTAATAATAAGTGTAAATAATAATATTAATTTTAATAGTAAACAACAAATTTTTCATGGTTTGGTAAGAACAATAATATTCCGGCGAAATCTATCTCTTTAATGAACATAATCAAAGGTTAAAATAATGATGATTTTCATGAAAGATTTAAGGATTTTTATTCATATTTAAGATTTTTAATTCATTCTAGAAACCACAATACAGCGTTTCCCATTAGTGCGTACTTATGAAATAGTGACTATTGTAAAAAAATGGTTTCACTATGCGAAGGACCGAGTGCGTAAATACACGTAATAATATTATAATTAGGTATCTGAAATATGAAATTATTATGAGGAAGAAATTAAATAAGTATTTATCGGTAAATTTTTGCTATATTTTAATTAAATTAAATATATGAAATGCTTTCTAAATTTAATGTAACTTTAAATAAACGTATTTAAAAAGAGATAAATAAACAGAAGCTGCTGTCTAGTGAAACACTTTAACATCGCCCACATTTCGATTTTGTTTCGCCTATAAATATTTTATATTTCGCCAGCATTTCGTAAATGACTCTAATGTGAAGGAAAAACGAACTACACCAATACATTCACATGAGTTCGCTTTCATTTTAATTTCCATATGCCAGACGAAATACTAACGAATCGATATTGTCTCGTCAAGGCGATTCGCTTGCGAAGTCCTTCATATAAAACTAACTTCGCTTGCGTTACGTTTGCGTTTCGCCATGTTTAGAGGGTATTGATTTATTTTCAAATGCCTACTTTAATAATTTTTTATGTGTCGTGGTATGTGGATAAAATATAGGTACTTTGTTATTAAAAAAATAAATAATAAAAGTGCATGTTTATGAGGCAAAAGAAATGATTACCAGTTTTATTAATGGAAATTGTACTTTTTACACTTTCTGCCGTAGGCACTTGGCGAAACACACTTAATACACACATTTTTAAATTTTTTTAAAAACACTTGTTAATTATTTCGCAAAATTACAAAAGGTTTAAAAAATCACTCGATCGATTTCGGCTTATTAGGCCATCATCAGGAGTATCTACTAAACAGTAAAAATAAAAATGTAGTTATTAGTTGGAAAAAGCAAAAAGTGAAACCAAATATACTCATAAATTCACGATTATAAAGTGAATTAATCCCTCAAAAATATCATTCTGCATAGGTCAATATAAAAGATATACATGGTTTAGCGAGAAAAACTTAAGAAAATTGAATTTTCCGTAAGCACCATTTTCCAAAATTTCGTCAACTTTGAATTTTTATTACGGATAAACTATAAATAATTTTTAAATAATCCTGTATTAATCCCTCAAAAATACCTTAAGCTTTTTCAATAAAAAAAAAAATTTGTGAATTGATAAATATTTGTAGCCACAAATTGATTTTTACGATAACCTTATTTTGGTAAAATGAGGTACCATACAGCCTTAAGGAAAGTTCTTTTTTTTTTTTAAAGGGTATAAGCGGGAGGTGATGTATCTACTTTTTTGTTAGAGTAGATATGTTATGAGTAGATGTTTATTTCACTGGCTCACTAAGTCGTAAATATTGGAATGCTATTATAAATAATATATTTATCTATAAACACAGCCGAAAAAATTATATTGACAAAGTATATATCCCCAAATATCATAACCGAAACTCTTTGGATCACACAGTGGCGGTATATATAATAATACTTCTAAGATAAATTCTTACTAGTTTATAGTTGTTTAAACAGTCTAAATAGCGTTGATGTGTCAACCAACAAGTCAAGTAAGACTTATAAGAAATTCTTACCAAAAATATTTTCTTATTATACAATTTACATCCCAAATCCATATTCAGACTTTTATCAATCTGAGCGTTCTGAAATCCACTTACATATCGTTCTCAATTTAAAAAAAGATTTGTTTCTAAAATATTTTAATTAAAACGTAAATAATTAAAATCATTTTCATTTCATTTCCTGTTTAACAATGTAGCTAATAAAAATGAAAATGAAAAACTTTTCTTCAACTTCGGGAATAAAACAATTTATCAGGTTTTTCTTTTTTTTTTGGAAAATAGGAAACCTTTTTTTTCATTTATTTTCGTTTTTTCTCTCTCTGTAATAAAAAACTATAATTATAATTATTTATCTTGTTTATAAAACTAAAATAGCCGGGGAGAAATGGAATGATGGTTTGTATGTAGGTGAAATGTACTGCATTGGGCAGCATGTATTTATTTTGTGTCCGGTTTGAGGTTAAAATGGTTTGAGTATCCAAGCCAGCTTAGGAATATTACAATTGAATACATGAGTAAATTTTAGGTAATCTAATCAATTATTTGTATCCTTTTCTTCAATTTCGGAAGATATAAACAAAATAAAAGGATAATAAAGGTATCATGCTGTAAACATACATTTGTCGATATATGTAAAAGTTACTCCTTGGCTTTAATAAAGTACTTAAAAAAACCATTATGGCAATACTAAACAGATGGTACAATATAGAATGTAACAAGTTTTACTTAAACTTTATTTATCGTAAACGGAAAATTATATAGTGAGACGTTTCAATTAATTTTGTATGGCATCAAACCAATTAGATTAGATGCCTAAACATATTTTAATGTATTTAGTTGTTTTATGTTATGATAATTTATTTAAGCGAGCGAATCGAATTGGAAAATACGGAAATGTATACCTAGGTATCCTCTTTTTTAACCTACTTACTTGTTAAAATGAAATGTCTACGGTTAAAATATTTTGTATTGCTCACAAATTTTATGTTTACCCAGGCTTATTGCAAATAAAGGATGCCCTCAATGGAAAATACTTTAGAGGTGTTTATAAAGGAGGCAATCTGTGAAAATGTTAATAAAATTCGCCGCTGGAATTATTGATACATTAAGGACCACATGCCAAGTATAACGCGGGTAAAAAATTCTTCAATTTTTTTGTTGTAATCGTGTTCCTTATTGCAAATAAGAACGTTTCTTTTCCTTTTTTTTTTACCTTTGGTTGGCCCGTTATTTAATTTTTTAATTTTCACAGTTTTCAAATTCTAATTTTTGACTTCTACATAAATGGTTGTATCATCGGTTCTAAGAGCAGTATTTTCAAAAGCGATACCATTTTGGAACGGTATTAATTTATCATAAATACTATGATAATTTGAATATAGTAATATGTTAGCTATATACCCACTAGAGATATGTAGTTATCAAATTCAGAACTTAAAATTCCACTGGTAGCGTTATCTACTCATTTAACACAAATTGTAATGTAAAAAAAATTATCAAAATTACATTTTTTCAACTTTGGAGTTACCTAGCGGCTAAAACCCCCTCCCCCAAAAACGATTTACCACTTGTTTGAAAGGTTGAACTATTATCTATCAAATGCTATATTACGTTTTTCGATGTTTTGGTAGCTGTGCCCTTTAGCGGCAAAAATATAAACACAGATTTATCTGCTCATAACTCCTTAGATAACGGTACTTTTCAAGAATAAATTATGATAGAATTTAGGATAAATTAATACCGTTCCAAATATTATCGCTTTTGAAAATACTCCTCTTAGAACCGAACATACAACCATTTATGTAGAAATCAAAAATTAGAATTTTAAAACTGTGAAAATTAAAAAATTAAATAACGGGCCAACCAAAGGTAAAAAAAAAGGAAAAGAGACGAACTTTTTATTTTCAATAAGGAACACGATTACAACAAAAAAATTGACATCGGAGAGATCAAGGTTGAAAATTTCAAAAAATTTAGTTTAATACCGTGGAATCAGACATCAAAAATGCTTCGTTTATGAGTGTGCATTAAAACACACGAATGTTCAAATTCCACACCAAAAGAACAAAAAAGTTAAAATATTTTTCTGTTTTTGTGAATGCAAATAGTCATCAACATATTTATTTTCTTTATCCTTTTTAAAAAAATAAAATATAAACTCATAATTCAGATTCGCTTTGAACATGAAACAATTTTTTTTTTTTTGTTGAGCGTGAGCAAGAGATCACGAAAAAACTTAAAGCAAAAATCAAAAATTTTTCGCTTCACAAAAATGTTGATTTTATTTTCGACGAGAGTACACAAAAATCCAAATTCAAAAACTATGAGTTATTACGCTTCACGAGAATTTTAATTTTATTTTCTCGTGAACATATTAACTCGCGAGCAAATAAAACCATAATTCTCCTGAAGCAAAAAATTCTTGATTTTTGAATTTAGTTGTTTCGAATTCCTCTTTGTCACTTTTCATTTTGTTTACGACACTCGTTTCGATATTCATAAATATAGTACATATTATGCATTATGCATAGATACATAATTTTAGTTCTTTTGTCTGTTGGTTTTGTACGTTAAGTTTGAGTGTTTGGTTTTAATTGGTGAAATTCCAATATCTTTTAATGCAATACATAAAAGATTTATAGTGTTCACATTAACAATATTAGGGTTCTAAACGACATTTTTTGAAAAAATGTGATATTGATGACGTTAAGTTCTGCTACGAAATACGCATTTACTGTATCGATATTTGGACCTTAAGTGTATCCATAACGGCGATATCAGCAAAATTAAAAAGTTCGATCCTCTTTTCACCATACATTTTTAGCATAAAGTTCTATTTGACTATAGAACTTTTCGTATCAAAGCGAAATTGATTTAAAAATACATTGAAATTAAGTTAAATACCATGTTTCTGAATTTACTTGTGATCTGATGGGGTGTAACTTATTTCATTTATATAAATTACGTGTATACTCTGTGCTGTCAAATCAAATCATTAAATATAAGAAACCTATCTACGAGGGCGGATTGAGAAATCTGGTAAAAATGAAACAAGGAATAATATTTTCGGCCAAAAATAAATTTATTTTTCAACGTCGTCGCCTTTTAGCTCGATACACTTAGTCCAGCGTCTTTCCAATTTTTCGATCCCTTCCGAATAATACGATTTCTCCAACCCTTCAAAATAGGCGTTTTTTGCATCATTAGAGCTGAATCTCTTTCCGCCGAAAGGGTAGAGGAGATGTTAGAATCCGAAATCATACCACATACTCGGTTCTGAATTCGGTCGATTTAATCTAATTTAATTATTAATTTTCAAATATTTATTATTTATTCAGTTTTAAAGTTTTGCAGTTTGCATGGTGTTACACTAAAAATGTTCCTTGCACAAATACTTATGAATAGGATATAACACATATAATAGATGAACTCAGAATACATTCACGCAAAACAGATAAATGCGATATGTAGCGTTTTAAAGTCAAATTCAACAAGTTTTAAATTACATTCAATAATTTTCACACCAATTCCAATATAGTATTTCAAACAAAATCAAATTTTTTTACAAGAAAATTAACTTTTTTCATAACATTAAAGTTTTTTCAAATCAAATTCAATATTAATCATATTAAATAAAATAATTTTTAATTCAATTTAATTATTTTTAATTTCAAATTCAACAACGCGATACCAACATGATTTTTAGATGAAATTCCGGTATATGGGTAACTAGAAACTTAATATTTCTTAACCGATTAAGATCGAGTTTTATGGCACACAGTAATGGAAATCTAAAACGCTTTTAGGTGAAATTGAGGAATAGGTACTGCCAATAAGGATGAAACTTGGATTTTTCATAATCGATTATTTTTAAATTCAACATGTACAATAAAAACGAGATTCTAAAAGGTAGGTCGGTAGGCAACCAGGCTGACCCTTTTCCTAGTACTACTGGAAGCACGGAACAAAAAATAAATGTATGGCCCTTTGGTGGAAGAAGTACGGCACTTCAGAGAACACCGCCGTCAACTCCACCATCAGGGAGCACCACACTGTTCAGTGAATCTAACAATGAGAAGGAAAATACCTCTCCTATGAAGCAATCAGTAGTCAATCAAACTTCTGAAGTCGTGCAAAGTGCACAAACTGATACAATAAACAACGCGGATTTAATAAGTAAATTTGAGCAAATGGAGAAGTTAATCGCGCAGCTAAACAATGAAGTTGTCGTGCTAAAGAAAGAAAACATTATGCTAAAGGAAACAGTAAATAGAAGTAACAACGCAGGAAACTCAGTATTAATGAACAACCAATTTCAAGTACTCAGAGAACAAGAAGAATACCACACTGATGAAGATGAGCTTGAAAGAGAAACAAGCTGGATACTACAGAGAGCCAGGAGAGCAAATAAGAAACCAAGAAAAGAATCCAATCCAATTAATAGGAACGCTGAATCATCACCAGAAGTTGAACCAATTCAAACTCACTCTAAAACTACCAATGCAATTACTGCACCTAAAGTGCATGAGCCAGAAAAGAAGAAACATGTCCCACCCCCGATCAATATTCTAGGAATATCAAATTACGGTAGTATTCAGAAATTGATGAAAGAAGTAGTACGAAATGACTACAAAGTAATATCGCTCAATAATAATATATGGAAAATTAATACAACAGAGCCTGACGACTATAAAGCTCTAGCTAACAAATTAAATGCTGATGGTCTCCAGTGGTACACCTGCAAAGCAAAGGCCTGAAAATAGTTGATGCAGTCAACATCATTAGAAAAGAGAGAAGAGATAACAGGGAGGGAAATGTTGAAATCAACAGAAGAGGTCTCCCACTTTTTATGCTAACCTTCGACAACCAAGAAAAAATAGAAAGTATCTATAATATTAGGGCTATCCTTAACCTCAGAGTTAAAATAGAAACACCGAGAAAGGTCACTCGACTAATACCACAATGCAAAAACTGTCAAGATTATAATCATACACAGAAGTACTGCCATCGAGAAGCAAGATGTGTTAAATGTGCAGGAAAACACGCAGGAAATGATTGCATAGTTCCCCGAAATACAACACCGAAGTGTATAAACTGTAATGGCCAGCATCCGGCAAATTACAGAGGATGTGAAGTTGCAATAGAACTACAAAAAATGAGAGATAAATCACGCAAACCAGTTGCATCAAGAAATGTACAATCTATAAAAAAAACCACGGAGCCAAAATGGTTGACTCCTAATCCTAACGCACAAAGAGAGCCAGTAAATGAAAATGTTACTTATGCACAAGTAGTTCAGCAAACAGAGCAGAAACAGCTCAAAGTGGATCTTGTTTTACAGGACATACTGAGAAATCTAGAGAACCTCAACAAAAGACTTTCTTCACAGGAAATGAGCCTGCAGAACGCGCTAGAAGAAATGAAATCACAAACTAGTTTCAATAAAAAAATTGAAGGAAACTTTGATCGAGTGTATCAAAATATAAATTATATAAAATCGAATTATAAAATAAAGAAATGAATAAAACATTACGAATTGTAACCTGGAATGCAAATGGGCTATTGCATCACATTCAAGAACTAGATATATTTTTAAACATGTATAATATAGATATATGTCTTATATCAGAAACACATTTCACTAAAACTTCATTCTGTAAAATAAAAGGATATTATTGCTATCATGCATTACATCCAGAGAACAAAGCTAGAGGTGGATCAGCTATTCTGATAAAAGATCATATACAGCATAACGAAGAACTTAAAATTGAGAAGCTTTCCATGCAAGTCACAACAATCAAAATACAATTGAACATTAATAAAACTTGTAGTATCTCAGCAATCTACTGCCCCCCAAGATACAATCTCAAACAAGGAGATTATACTAATCTTCTCAAAATACTAGGAAGTGTCTTTTTAATTGGAGGTGACTTTAATGCAAAAAATACCTATTGGGGATCACAGTTAACGACCACTAAAGGAAAAGAACTTTTCGCAGCAGGCAAACAACTAAAATGTGAATTTCACTCAGGCGGTACACCAACCTATTGGCCCTCGGATATCAGTAAGACTCCAGATCTTATAGACTTCTTTATTACAAGAGGAATTTCAGATAATTATACCCATATAGAGAACAGTGAAAGTCTATCATCAGATCATTCACCAGTTATTATGACACTTAGCCAAACAATTATTATGAAACAGAGCAACCCGAAATTAACGAGCTTCAAAACCAATTGGGATCTCTTCCAAACACGGTTAACAGAAAGAATTAATCTGCAGAACCCAATTCAGGGATCAGTCCAATTAGAAGAAGAACTAGATAATCTTATCTATAATATCCAAAGTGCTGCGTGGGAAAGCACTCCTAATAACAATCATGAATTGAAGCGCAATGCTAGCTATCCGGAGGAAGTAAGGGAACTACTTAAAATCAAAAGAAAAGCACGGAAGAATTGGCAAAAACATCGAAACCCGGAAAATAAGAGGGTATTTAATCACTTGTGTAACAAATTAAAATATCTAATAAAAGATATTCAAAATCAATCAGTTAATAAATACCTCAGCACTCTAACTGGGCAAAAAGATACTGATTACTCATTATGGAAAGCAACTAAGAATCTTAAAAGACCCAAACTTCAGGTTCCTCCAATTAAAGATAAAGACAATTGGGCTCGAAATGCTAAACAAAAAGCTGATTTGTTTGCAAATCATCTTGAAGAAACATTTCAACCTTACCCAAAACAAACGGAAGAGGAAAATATTACCCCGATAAATAAACAGGATGAAATAAAAATTACACCAATAACATTGAAAGAACTAAAATGGGAAATCAAGAATAATCTGAATGCGTATAAGGCCCCAGGATATGATCTTATAACGGGTCAGATAATAAAAGTCTTACCGGAGAAAGCATTGAGGAAACTAATGCATATAATTAATGCAGCATTTCGACTAAGATATGTACCAAGACAATGGAAAGTTGCAGAAGTAATTATGATACTTAAGCCGAACAAACCTCCGAACGATAAAGCTTCATACAGGCCGATTTCTCTGCTACCAACATTATCGAAACTATTTGAAAAGGTTCTTCTTAAAAGACTAAAACCAATTATCGAAGAAAGGAATCTTATCCCCTCACATCAGTTTGGATTTAGGGAAAAACATTCTACTATAGAACAAGTACATCGAATTACTGATGTAATCGAGAAATCACTTGAAAGCAAACAAATATGTTCAACTATATTCCTTGATGTAGCGCAAGCATTTGACAAAGTATGGCACCAGGGGTTAGAATTCAAACTTCATCGAGATCTTCCAGAGCAATTTTTTCAAATTCTAAAATCCTACATATCAGAGAGGCACTTCCGAGTAAAGTATGAGAATGAATACTCCCAGCTAAAACGAATAACAGCAGGAGTTCCACAAGGGAGTGTTCTTGGACCAATCCTTTATCTCCTATATACTAGAGATATACCAATTATAGAAGCAACAATGGCGACTTTTGCAGATGACACGGCAATACTTGCAACAGCAAAAAACATCAATGAATCCACTAGTAAACTACAGAAGGCTACTAACCTGATATGTAAATGGACAGAGAAATGGCGAATTAAATTAAATGAAGCAAAATCAGTCCAAGTGAACTTTACCAATCTAAAAGTTAATCATATACCAATAATGATAAACTCTATAGTAGTACCGCATGCGAACACTGCTAAGTATCTTGGCATGACTCTAGATGCTAAACTTAGATGGAAAGAACACATAAAAAAGAAGCGAGAAGAACTAAACATAAAATTTAGAAAGATGCATTGGCTCTTAGGGAGACAATCTGAACTAGCGATCCATAACAAACTGCTGTTATACAAACAAATCCTTAAACCTGTATGGACGTACGGTAGCCAACTCTGGGGTTGTGCCAAGAGGACAAATATTAAAATCATACAAACAGTTCAAAATAAAATCCTGCGATGTATTGTTAATGCACCGTGGTACATTCGAAACGACAACCTCCATCGAGATCTAAAGATCGAGCTTGTCGTGGATGAAATTAAGCATCATGCAACAAAACACCTACAACGTCTGCACCAGCATGAAAATCTGGACATACGCTGTATGCTGACTACCACACCTACCAGAAGACTGCAAAGAATAAAACCATTGGACTTATCGCGACCAGGAGGTCAGTAGACTTGCTGTGGCGAAAACCCAGGGGATGAGTTACACGAAATGGGGGATAATCTTGTGATTGTGCCGACTAATCAAATACTTTATAATGCAATGTAAATTACTAAATGGGTGTAAGACTCAGTCGTAATATAAATAAATAAAAAAAAAAAAAAAAAAAAAAAATCAAATTCAATATTAATCATATTAAATAAAATAATTTTTAATTCAATTTAATTATTTTTAATTTCAAATTCAACAACGCGATACCAAAATGATTTTTAGATGAAATTCCGGTATATGGGTAACTAGAAACTTAATATTTCTTAACCGATTAAGATCGAGTTTTATGGCACACAGTAATGGAAATCTAAAACGCTTTTAGGTGAAATTGAGGAATAGGTACTGCCAATAAGGATGAAACTTGGATTTTTCATAATCGATTATTTTTAAATTCAACATGTACAATAAAAACGAGATTCTAAAAGGAATTTTGGAAGTTCCTGGAATATGGCCAATGTAAATGGAATTTAACCGATTATTAGGAAGATCAACTTGTACGGCGAAAACGGAATTCTACTACGATTTTTGTGATATTCTCGAATATAGCTAATTCTAATGGAATTATGCCATTTTTTACCAATTTTGATGTAATTCGGCTTTTGTGACACAAATTTTCTTTACCGGTTTTAATGAGATTCGACTTGAAATTACAGAACTGCATCTAGAAATCATTTAATAAACTTACGTTCATCGCACATACCGAATTTCAAGAAAATCGCTTAAGGGGGGAACCTCCTCCAGATATTAATTTTTTTGCATTTTTTATTTTTTACTTTAAAAATTCATTTAGTATCTGAAGAATATATTTCCAAAGTTTCAAGCCCAACAGAAAGTCCTGAAGATCCCTAGGAAGTCACCGAAGTGATGCGAAGTAATGCGTTCTCTTCAAGAACGAAAACTTCAATCGAGTTTTTCTTGAAACGTGTTTTTTTGCGCGCCGTGGAATGTAACTCAAAAAGTAATGGACCAATCAACTTGAAATTTTGTATAGATATTCTTTAACTTTGTTTTGTTTAAACAAATATTGGTTTTAACTAATTGTTTATAAAGAAACACGTGTTTTTTTTTCTCTTTGTCCTCAAATTTTTAATTTTATTTTTTTTTGCAACTTTTAGGTTCATGCAAAGCGGAATGAATTATTTTAATAAAAAAAATTTGTTTCGTTGATTTTAGTTAACTACAAGGACCTGGGCGTTCCACGGCGCAAACTTTAGTAGTCTAGTTCGAGCACCTCTAGCGCCGCCATTCTGTTTTTTTTCACTCAAAAAAAAATTGTTTTGTATTCATTTAAACGTCAATATTATTATGCAATTTGTTTCATTGCATTTAATGTTCTCAATTTTTTGTAAACAATTATTGAAAAACCAGTTGTCTGGAGGAGGTTCCCCCTTAAGAAATAGCCAAGTTCAATCCTAATTAGCCATACTACAGAACTTTTTACAAAAATCATTCATATGAATTTAAATATAATAACTTCATCTAAAAATCATATTAGAAACCAATCATAGCGCACCTCGAATTTTATTATTATCAGTTAAGAACTAGCCAAGTTATATCCTTATATATTAAAGAAATTTATCTAAAGATCATAGTACAATCCTATTTACACCACACAAATTGAATTTCATCAAAATCAGTTAAGAAACAGCCAAATTTCGTACTAATTGGCCATATTCCAGAACTTAATACAAAATTCATCTTAGAATCCCATTTCAGTAAAACAAGTCGAATTTCATAATACTCGCGTATTGTGGTAGAATCCCATTTCCATAGCACAAGTTGAAGTTCATCAAAATCAGTTAAGAAATACCCAAGTTCCGTACTAATTGGCCATATTTCAGAGATTAATAAAAAATTTATTTTAGGATCCCATTTCAGTCACACAACTCGAATTTCATCATGATCGGTTAAAAAATGACGAATTTCATCATAATCGGTTGAAAAATGGCAAAGTCCCATCCGTATTGGCCATATTAAAGAACTTCATCTAAAGATCGTAGTAGAATCCCATTTCCATCGCACAAGTTTAATTTTATCAAAATCAGTTAAGAAATGCCAAGTTCCGTACTAATTGGGTATATTCCAGAACTTAAACAAAATTCATCTTAGAATTTCATTTCAGTCAAACAAGTCGAATTTCATCATAATCGGTTAAAAAATGGCAAAGTTCCATCCTTATTGGCCATATTAAAGAACATCATCTAAAAATTATATTAGCATCCTACTTCCTCCGTACAAGTTGAATTTTTCAATAATCGGTTAACCAATCTCCACATACATATAGAAACCATGATATCATCCCATCCTTCCCATATAATTCCAATTTCAAACAATAAGTTTCATTTATTATAAGCTAAAATAAAATTATGACTTTTTAACAATGTAAAGCGAAACAAAAAATGCAAAAAGATATTGGATATTCAATAAACAAAGAAACGAACAATCCAAAAAACGAAGTTTCGAGTTTGTGTATTCACTAAAAAATAATTTCGTAATTTGCGTATTTTATTTTACAATGTGAACCCATGGTATAATAAATAAACAAGGTATGTTCCAACCAATCGAAATATCGCCATATTTCATCTTAGTGACGTCACTTTCAGTAATATATTTCGTAACGTTGACTCCGTTTGGTTGAGATTTGTGTTTTTTCTATCGTGTACAATCGTTGAAACTTATTTCCATTTCTAAAACCTAAAAATATTTTTATAAACCTAAACTAATTCGCAAAAAAATATCCAAATTGACTCTGAGTGACGTCACACTCCACGTGCTTTTAGCTGTCAAGCATACCTTGTAATATTATTGTATCATGATGTGAACCCAAAAAACAAACTAGAGAAGGAGTTTGTGTATTCACGAGAAAAAAAAATTAAATTCTCGCGAAGCAAATTGTTCATCATTTTTGTATTTTACTTTTTACTTTACAATATGAATCCAAAAATGAAAATAGAAAAGGAGTTTAGATATTCATGAAAAAACAAAAACTAAATTCTCGCAAAACGAAATACTCGTGATTTTCGTATTTTATTTTTTTCGTGTGTTTTGAGTTCATGTACTCTCTAGTAATGTAACAAATGTGCATTTCACTCCGGAGTTTTTTGATGTCTGCGTGGAATGACTGATATATAAATAAATAAATAAATAATTTCACTATTTAAAACACGTCACGTCATTCACGATTTCCTTATGAACTAACATAGTCACCCACGACGCGTAAAGCAAGTAAGAAGCGTATACTGTCATGCTAGCATCAATCATGACAAATCACAGAGTAATAGCCTCAGACATGTCACACACGAAAATTTGTGCCATCCTCTGATAAAAAAACTATAATTACACATACGTGTCTTGCTTGACTGTCATTGATGATTCATTAGTCTGTCTCGAATGATTTTCCTGGTGGGTTATTTGCCAGCAACGTACTAAAATTGATCGGAATTACCTACAATTAGTACTAGAATAACATCGCAAGGAAATTACAAATTATGGCCAACTTCATTATTTTCTAGCACTAAATTAATATTTCGCAAAACAATCCCAAATCATGTCAAAATAAGCAATTAAATTGTATTTGAACAAGCTAAATTAGTACAACCACCCGAATGAGCAACAATATTCCGCTTTATATTTGCTCAATATCCAACCAAAATATGTACACATCACTGGCGCCGGCGCGAATAATTGTAGACCCTACGAGTATCTATTTAAAAGAAACTGCGACAAACGCGATTATGTGTAAGACCTTACGAGTTCTCGTAAGTAATTGCGATTTGTTGTTGTTGCCGTTAGGATTGCCAGTTGTACTTCCTTAGGGAGTACAGTACTTCTTTTCTGGTTCCGAATTTATAATGTACTTATTTTCTGTAATTTATAAAGAAGTATAGTCAAAATAATATCTCGCTGAAAATTCCTATCCTTTCATTCCCAAGTAAATACAACAACAAATTCATTTTTTGTTGTTGTTTTACTCGAGAATGAAGGAATAGGAATTTTCAACGAGATATTATTTTAACTATACACTAATGTACTCCTTTTAGCTACAATAATAGAAGCGCAATAAATGTGAATCAGTTGAGTAAAAATTAACAGATTTTTTGAAAGTAATTTTCTGTATTGCTTTACAAAATTATAACGAATATTTCAACAAAAATTAAAATCAGTCAATCAAGACTGAAATTTGCATTAATACCGACACCACGAGTTGTCAAAGCAATTATAGCTGATCGCGCTTAGATGCTCTAGTCGGTCAATGGTATTAAACTCTTAATCTTTCTTTTTTGGATTAGTAATAAAGTTGCCGGACGACATGCAATAGAGTCTGTCAATGAAGAGCCATAATATCAGTTTTTTTGTGAATGAAATAATTTTTTCTGCAATCAATTGAAAATAAATTTCCTTTCTCTATTTTAAATACAGTGAAATCTCGGTATAACGAATGCTAAAAGGACCGGATACATTTATTCTCTAATTTATGCCTTTATTGTCATTTTAGATTTTGGTACACACATTTGGTGACCAGTGGCCCTATTCTGTCTATTTGCTTGGAATTGGGAAAAATATTGCTTTACTTCCAAACTTCAATAATTCCCATTTTTTATTCCCCAACTCCCAAAAGTGTATTCTGGCGTAATTGGAAATAATTTCCAACGCGAAGAAACACTATTTCAAATTTTGCAGCCGCTGTTATTAAAAAATTTTATTTTATACATATAAAATAAAAACTTTACTGACGTTGTACTCTACGTTGTAAATAAAATAATGAAAATACACAAAAAATACAGTTCCTTCTAATTCCCAAAAAAAAAACATTTGGGAAAAATAAACGTCAAAACTTACTTAACATGGAATAAATTTTTCCCTATATTCAAAAATTCCCAATTGCCAGAATACACTTTTGGAAAATATAATTCCCAACTACTCTTTGGAACAAATTGTGTGGCTACAGTGGCCCTATTCTGGTTGGGAATTATTTTTTCCAAAAGTATATTCTTGCGATTGGGAATTTTTGAATGTAGAGAAAAATTTATTCCATGTTAAGTAAGTTTTGACGTTTATTTTTCCCAAATTTTGTTTTTTGGGAATTAGAAGGAACTGTATTTTTTGTGTATTTTCATTATTTTATTTACAATGTACTATCGGTAAAGTTTTTATTTCATATAATAAAATAAAATGTTTAAATAATGGCGGCTGCAAAATTTGAACGTGTTTTTCCAATTGGAAATTATTCTCAATTCCGCCAGAATACACTTTTAAGAATTAGGGAATAAAAAATTGGGAATTATTGAAGTTTGGAAATATTTTTCACAATTCGCGATTCCCAGCGAATAACCAGAATAGGGCCACGGGTGAAAAACGACTAAATCTGAACGAATTATGAAACCAGTTGGAAAATCAGGACATTTCGACATAGAAAAACAGTACAGTTTTTAAGTTTCGAAATGATAAAAAAAAATAGAAATTGATACTTAAATACTCTTCCAGAAAAGTTTCAAGCCCGCTACCTCTATTCATTATTTGGATGTGTTGCAACCAGTGTTTAAATTCATTTTTTCGTTCCCTTCTTTTATCATTTTTTTCTCTCTTTGTGAGAGAAAACATATTTATATTTTTTTTGTTTCTTTCTCCGAGAACGAAATCAAAAAAATTAAAATATCCTTTCAGAAATGTTTAAATTCATTTTTCGTTTCCTACTTTAATCTCTCTTTGTGGACGGTAGAATAGCTATTTATATTTTTTTTTGTTTCTTTCCCCAGGAACGAAATACAAAAAAATAAAATATCTCTCTTCGGTAAATTTTTTTTTTAGTTTTTCGCCTATCCAATGCCAATATGGACTTGATTGTTTCTCGTTTTATTCGTTTGATTGTTTCTCGTTTACATTGGAATACAGTGATATGGCGCCGTGTACAAACGCGATATAAATAAAATATTTCATATATAAAACTTACTAACAACACTGACACAAGCCAATGTACATTTGTTTTATGATATCTGTCATATGAAAGAAAAGTAAGGCCTGTATAAGTATGTATATGTATGTGTTGGTTTTGTGAGTTAACATATTAAATTTCACATTACACAACCAAAATGTTCAACAGTCAGTCTTTATTAAGTAGTAAGTCATAATCCTATTTGAATTTTGCTAAAAATCTAATAAGTCATACTGGGAACAGTACAGAAAACCGTTTCACTATAAGATCAATGCGATGATCTTAGCGAAAGCGAAATACAAATAACAATTTTGAGGAAACAAATAAAACGAGAAACAACCAAGTCCATATTGGCAATGGGTACCCGAAAAACTAAAAAAAAAAAAAAAAAATCCGAAGAGAGATATTAAATTTTTTTGTATTTCGTTCCTGGGGAAAGAAACAAAAAAAAACATAAATATTCTAACTTCCACAAAGAGAGATTAAAGTAGGAAACGAAAATTGAATTTAAACAATACCGAGAAGAGATATTTCAATTTTTTTGATTTCGTTCCCGGAGAAAGAAACAAAAAAAATATAAATATGTTTCCTCTCGCAAAAAGAGATAAAACAAAGGAACGAAATTTAAATTTAAACACTGGTTGCAACTAATCGATTAATGATCAAATAAGTTAGTTAAGTCAGATACTAGATTTCAATAAAATGGTGCATAGTCGCACCAGTTCCATTTTGGGGCAGGGTTGGAATTTCTTAAATAAACCTTAGCCAGAGTTCAATAAATATTACGGAGCACTACTAATAATACTTTGGTTCATAATTACCAACCATAAATCAAAAAATTAGATTTGCCATTGAAGAGAAATTGGTTTTTTTTCAGTGCCAAATGGAACACGTTTCCAGCACCAAATTGAACACGTTTCTTGTTGGAGTTTAGTGAAGTTTTATATCTGAGTATTATATCAGTAGTTCCTAATATAAAACCGAATTATTCACCCTCTGGACATTTCTTGGGTCATATCATTTGGGGTCGGATTTCTTAAATAAAATAGGGGCCCAATTCAAGAAAAATTATGGAACACCAGTGGTGATATTTTCTTTTTACATAAACGACCGAACTTGGTAGCACGTTTGTGGATGAATTTTAATAGAATTTTTTATCTGAAATTTGAGATGTGAGGTCGATTCGTTAAGTAGTTCCTAATACGAAATTGATTAATTTCGGTTCTGAAAAATTCCTTCGGTATTATCATCTGGGGTCGGATTTCTTAATTAAACCATGAATCCAATTCAGCAAATATTGAGGAATACTGCCAATGATATATTCGCCAACATCTTAAGTCAAAAATTATAATCGCCAAATTTAGTTTTATATATCCAATTTCAAATTGAGCAATCATATTTGTTGATGGATTTCGTGATATTTTTATCTGAAATATTTTGTAAATTCTATAAATAGTTTTAATTATAAAACAAAAGGTTGGGCTGGTATCAACATTTTTAAATTAAAACGAAGCCCCACGGCAAGAAACAGCCAAACCAGACAATTTCCTCCTCCTCCAGTAAACACATATTTATCGATGTATTTTAGTGAACTTTTATATCGAAGATGTTAAGCTAATGAAAAATAGTCTTTTAGAAAAAGTTCCCAATCTTAAACAAATTAAATTACGTTCTGCAGATTTTATGGATAGATTTTTTTGGGATGGAGTTCCCACAGAAGTTTGAAAAGCTTGAACATGTCTGAGGAAACCAGGTCACTATATACATATACATACTTCTCGTAAAATTTTATTCCAGAAATGTACTTCTTTGTCTAAAATTTTATCTGGCAACCCTAGTTGCCGTGCTCGTACAGCACTTGAAGTACAACAGACAACTCGTAATGATTAAAAGGATTCTCCTTAAAGAAACCCGACAACATACTTGGAAAGACTAATCGTACTCGCAGTCTCGCACACCACACATGTATACAAAAGACCATTTGTTCACGACACATTTTTTACTAAATCCATTTCCAATCTTTGAACAACATTGTTTCATAAATTATAAATTAGCATAATGTGAATCTTATTATGAATGCGAATAATAAAACGACACAACGTATACTCATCCGCCTTCGGAGCCTGATCCATATTTTGTTCCAAAATTATGGTAAATGTTTTATTTCCCATTTTGTCCCATCAGATGCATTTTTAGGTTTTGTCCACCACGCTTTAAAATGGAGAATTGAAAGCGAATCCAGCACAATTTTAAATGCACAATTTTCCTTGAAAATAATACACCACACTAATTAATTATAACATTAATTAACATTAATTTAAGCTAAGTTGGACATTCATGCAATTTTTTGTAATTTTTTTAACCCAGCACGATTTATTTTAATTTAAGTTTTATTCACAGCAAAAAAACACGTCTACCACGACACGCCCAATTTGTAAAGTTAGTGTCCTGTCATTTACATAAGTGGAATGGATATTTATTGTGCTGCTGATTAGTATGTTTTTAAATTTTGTCGATCAAAAAAATCTTTATTTATTTATTGTTTATTTATGTACATACATTTTGCACTAGCATTAGCGACCACCCACCCCAATTAAATAACTATTTGGAGCAAGAGCTCATTTATAATAGATTAAAAAACTAATTAAATGTACCATATTGGACCAATACTGATGTTCCGTGGACGATAAACAAGTGTTCCGTGAAAATTTTAAATATACTAAAAATTCGAAAGTAGATGATAAAGTCTCCAAAGTAATTTTAGAACTTTTACATGTTTTACAGTCAAGCATTTTACAATATTTTTCAAAGTCCACTGAGAATAACTCTTGGATGAGGGATCCATTTATAATATCAGGTAAGCCAGTAGGTTTCAGCGCAAGTGATTATCAAAACCTAGTTGATTTAATTGCTGACTCTTGCTTAAAACAAAATTACAATGGACTTCCACTAAATGACTTTATGTTAAATTTAACAGAAGATCAGTCCAACTTGTCAAAACTAGTCGTTCATGTTTTACTTCCTTTCACAACAACATATTTGTGCGAGACGGAATTTCCAAATTATGCTGCAACAAAATCGAAGTACAGAAACCGTCTAAATGCTAGACTAGATATAAAATTCAGCTTTCTAATAATATTGAACCTGATATTAAAAGAATTAGTAGCTCAAAAAGTCAAAAACATCAGAGTCATTAAGAACCTAATTTATTTTATAATTTTCATGTTTTTTTTATATCTACAATTGAATCATTTAGTCTTGAAAGGGCTCATGTCCACTTTTTTAAATTATTCAGGAAATAAAAAATACTTTATATTGTCAGCAAAAATAAGTTTAGGAGAGAATTTGAGTTTGTTGATGTAAATGTGAGTCGCTGTGAAATTTTAAACTGAATTTTGGGGTAATTTTTCAATTATTTCAGCTGGTATGCTCATTTTTAAAGCATGGACATTGAGCCCTTTCAATAATAAATACAAAAAATATATTTCAATTTCATTTATTAAAATTCATTAGGATCAAAACAAATTAGAAAACCTTAAAAAAGGAACAGTATATAGGTATTTTAAAGACTTCAGTAGTCACCGTCCTCACTATTATATTCCATTCCAGTTGACCATTGCATAATTTAGCCGTAAAAACACAGACACTGAGCAGGCACTTTAGGACTTTTTGCAGGTCACATATTTTTTTAATATTTATTACGTTTACAGTATCAAACGGTCTTTGAAAAGGTAATCTTACCTTCTTAAATTCGGTAGTATTAAACCGTAGAAGTTTAAACGTTAAACTTTCCAAACTATCAATAAATTTTCGGGCTTCCAAATTTGACAATTCAGAAACTTTAAAATTGATTTTTTTTTGCTTTTCTGCCTTTTGATTGAACAGCAATTATCTGTTTTTGAAAAAAATAGACCTCCAATCCTTAAAGTTTAATATTTTATCATTACATATTTGATAAAATATTTGTATTGATTTTTTGTAGCGTACTTGATCGGTTGGTCAGGGCCCCATATTCCTCTGGCAAATAAATTCTGTCAATTTTTATTAAATTTCTCTTGATTCCTCCAAGCACACACGATCACAAGGTAGAAAACTATGGCCTCGATCGCGGAAATACTGATAGATTTTGGTTAGGGTTTTTTTCAATACAAAAGCCACTAGAAATCGTAATACCCTGTTATTACGATTTTGACCAGAGCATGCATCAGAAAAAATATGGAGTTCGGCAGTCTCAGGTGGTAAATAATTTTCTATGAAATCACTGATCAAAGAGCATACTTCATTTGATATGTGATAAAGGTACATTTCGCTACATTTCCTCTTCAAATCATAGATACAAAAAGTATTCATCCAAAGCTGCCGATAGTAAAAAATTTCATGGGGGCATGTCCTGGACATGTGCCTTTTCTAGAATAAATGATTTTTTTTTGCAAGGTAGATGCCCTTCCATTAACCATATGGTAATGTCGTCTTATCATAAAACGTATATATGTACATGTCTGTGATACAAAATCGTCATAATACTAATTTTGACAAAAAGTGGACATGAGCCCTCTCAATATTAAACGATTCAATTAGATATCATAAAAATATGCTTTTTATTTTAATTATAACTCTAACATGTATGCAGGTATAAAATTTTAAAAATACAAGCAAATTTCCTATATAAAAAACGAAAGTGTTCCTCCAGTAATTTTATTTATGCGAAGTGTTCCTCGGTTCGAAAAGTTTGGGAAACGGTGACCTAGTCGATTCATTTATTTCCTAAAATGTTAATTATTTTGACATTTTGTATTGGGGTGCAGTTTTTTATTACGTATTGTTCCATTTGTAAATATGTAAAGTCATTTAAATATCTGAGCTTTTGGGTGTTTTGGTCGCCCGGCAAATGCGCAGTTTACTCGGTATAACTGAGAAATCGCTTTTATTGTTTATAATAAAACTATATAAATAATCTAAAATCTAAAGGTGGCTCAATTTTTTTAAAAAAGGTTTTTATTACCCAAAGGAGGATCGAACAAATCTTTATTTTTTAAGATATTGGCTTGTTAAAATGACGTACCTTTGGTATGTTTTTGAAAACTTGGAGGGGTTCAATTTGTTTAGTTTCCATAAATGAGTGATGCAGATTTTTTCGGGCTGGGAGAGAGTGGGTGTTTGTAAGGCTAATCCACAAGATTTAAAATGATGACCATCTGATTAATGCCGTTAATATCTCAGCCCAAATATTTCGTTTTATTAAGAATTATGACCAAAGTTAATCATTAATATAGATTTCGTACCAATAATAAAAATGATTATTATTTATAAAAAAATACAAGCAGAAAAATTTAATTTCCAATATTTAAAACAAAATATAACAAAATTTTTTCAGTTTTAAGTTTCAAGCTTCAATCAATCGGTGTTAAATTACGTAAATCAATTTTTCACAAAAATGTGATTTATTTTTAATTGGAAATTAAATTACATTTGAAACAATAATAAAATAGAAGAATTTTTCAATATGTAATTAAGCTTTTTTTTGTCGAGTGCATATATTTCTATAAAACGTTTTATTGTTGTTTTGATGTGTGTGTGTGTGTATAATGTAAGACGAAATAAAAGACATGTGATTCAAATTGGAAAAATAATACATTAATTTTATGTATATTATACGCGATGATAAAAAAACACAATCACAGACAGGGTTTTATGCACACAATATTAATAAAAAATAAATTTCCATTACTGTATACTCTCGGTTCATGCGCAATACATATCGGTATTTCCCGTCTACACATATGAATTTCTCCTAGGCATCCCCACTTTTGAATCGTTTTCATTCACATAATCACGATTCGGGACTAGAAAAATAAGTTCGAGTTTTTTTTTTGTTTCTTAATTTCTGAATTTTTTTTCCTCCTTAGTTTAGTGCCAAATAGTAAACCGTTCGAACAGGAAATCCCCCGTTTTAGTCGATCGAAAGAACTTTTTTTTCTGTTAAACTTAATAAAATTTAAATACCAACATTTTTTTCTTGTTTTTTTTTTATTGGTTTTGTGAACTTGTGAATTATTAAAGAAAAAAAAATATATTAATTAAAATAATTAATTAATAGTAAATTGGTGCAAAATTCGGAAAAACAAAATTTTCGTGTACTAGTTAATTCGAAGTGAGAAAAGTGAAATTAAGTGAATTTAGTGAAAATTTTAAGTGCGTGACTAAAGTGTGAGTATGTGTCTATGTGTGTTTGTGTTGTGAGTGGTTTTTCTTAACAAGTTCAAATTATTTAAAGTTGTTTTAACCTGTAGCTTGTGATTGGGCACAATTCCAAATACACTTTAGATTGTCTCACATAATAATTTTGAAAGTTCAAAAAGAAAAAAAGCTCTTCACTTTATTGTTTTTTTTTGTTGTTGTTGTATTGTTTTATACAGTGAATAATATATTCTTCAAACAAGTACATTATTCTGTTGTGTGTTAATAGAAAAAATAGTAAAAAAAAAAAAATTTTTGAAAGTGTAAAGAAATGTGAAAAGTGTACGTTCTTAGTTTTGTTTTTAGCATATTTGTGAGTTATAATACAAGTGACACCCTATTTCATAATCTATATAATAATATAGTAATACAAACAACTCAAAAATATTTATTTTCGTCTTATATAGTGTTTATTACCAATACGAGTTTATGTTATATATTATGGAATACATAAAATTGTTTTAGGATATGACGATTTATAGGATTAATTTCATATGGAACAAGTATTTTTCCTTCAAATAAATAAATTTAAATAAAAGAAAAAATCGAAATAAAGAAAGTTAAATACCTTCGTATATAATATTATTGGAAAAACTGTACAGCAAAGGTAAATTTCTAACTATATTTAAAATATTCATAAATTATTTGTAACGTTTTCTTTACAATGTGAATAATTGCCTGATTTGGTTATATAATTCTGCTTTTCGAGAACTCGAATTGAGCTAAAATTATTTTCTAGGAATTATTCTTTTTAATTAAAATTGACTGATAGTCATAGTTCTATTTACGGTACATTGATTTAATTAATTAATTTTGTTTGTCACAAATATAGCTTCAGGAAGTGAAATCGATACTTTTGGAGGGATTCTTATTTATAAATGATTAAAAATAATTAATTAAATATTTAATTGTGTTTTGGGAAAACTTCTATTCCAAAATTGGCCAAAATAATGATATTTTTATAAAAGATTAGATGATGAAGGGGGCAGATTTTAATGAAATTACACAGATAGACCGTAAAATTTAGCTGCAATGATTATTCTTACAAAATTAGAAACATCAAAGTATTTAGTACCAAAATATGTATTTTTTCAAATAAGAATTTGGACCCTTCTTGAACACACTAGAACTCTCTATGTATTCCTTCTGGGTGAAGTAAATGTTAATATTTGCGATAGTTCAGTTGATATATTATAGTAACTTGGTATTCCCTTCCTCTTTAGGTTGTATTTCGTACCTGAGTGGCTTCAAGAAAACTGCACCCAGAAAAAAAAACTTGGTAATTTTAAAATAATCTCTAGGTAAAATGAAAAGGATTTACTTATAGAAATTAGTCAAAATGACAGCATTTTATTTTGATAAGAAAAATATTTTTAATTGAAAAGGTTAATATTGTTTTGCTTTTAAAAAAATTGCAATTTGGGGCCAAGTGTTTCCTAAATAGTCATTTTAAATTTAATATGGGTTAAATAAATCCTTTTGAATTAAAACGGAAGGAATTTTGGTTTCAATTGGAAAATCCGTTTAGTTTCAATGTGGACATTTATTTAATTAAAACAAGGTTTTATTTTTTCTTTGAATTTTTTATTAACATTATTTATTTTATTCAAAGAATTTATGTTGTCCATTTTAACATAATTATTACCAGTTGCATTGCAACACTTAACTTAATTATACATAATTATTACAGAAAGCAGATATAAAATCCAATTAAATCTATTAAAAATGTGTTTAATTTTTATCACATTTTGTCCATTGGGTAATATATTTAAATGGACTTGTGGCCCATCAACATTTTTTAAATTAATTAATTCATACCAAATATGACAAAAAGTGATTTAAGTATCTTATACAATTCCATTTCTTACATATAATGAAGCAATCATCTAGAACTATTACAATATCATGTATTTCAAAAATCTTAGAAAATTCATTGTTTTTCGAGGATAAACTAACAAAAAACTTAGGCTCAAAATTTGTGCCTCTAAGCGTTACATTTTTAACATTTAAAACTAAATTTATATCAAATTTTTCTTTAGTTAAATTTTTTTTGGTAATATCACGACTTTCTGAACCTATTGTACTTTCAATATCATATTTTATCTCAATATCATATTAAGCCTTGATTGATTAGTTTGAGCCGCTTCGTACCGAAAAGACCACAAGTATTTAGGAGGTCCACATTTTTGAATAACCATAGGGTAATGCAGCATAAAATGATACTTTGGTTTCAGTGTATCATGAAATATACATTTGATTATGGGTTTTTATGAAGTGTTGTAATTTATCAATCGTTTCATCATCGAATTGTGCATGAAGCATGTCGACTAATTGAACTAAAATTAGTAGAAACTCATACGCACCTTATCATTCTGGTACTAAATCACCCACCATAAGCGTTATAAAATTGATAAATGTTTTCATTTCACTAGATGTCATTTTTAAATTTCCATTTACAATATGATACTTTTCAATCGGTGGACTAAGATTTCCGATTTCAGTTTTTCCATAGGAGAACATTTGCTTTCGATAATTCAACGTTTCCAACGTAAACATTTTCTTTTCGCAAAATTTTTGATAAATCGTATCGTTTACACCACCAAATAAATCGTACATCATGTCACATGCAACATTATCAGTAACGTGAAAATAAGGGATCGCATTGAAAATCGAATTTTCTTTAACACCAGTCTTTTTAAGATCATTTATACTCAAATCAAGTTCGTGATTACTCGCGTTTCTTAAAAATTCAAAAAATTGGATGGAATCTTCTTGAGTATCATGTTTATGTCTTTTGCAAATTCAACAAAAATAATTACTTTGAAAAGAAGATGAAAACCCTAAAATTGAATTTACACCCAGATTATCTCCTAATATCTCACTTAATATAAAATAAATGTGATAGACACCATCTTTGGTTTCTATTTTAATTCCAGTATTTTCTAAATCTTTAATTATGGTTATTAATTTATACAGTGACCTTCTGTTGCCATATACATTTAAATCATTAGACTTTATAAAACCTGCAGTGAACACATTGTTTAATTTTGAAATATTAAAGTTTGGTATTACTGGAAAACTGTAATATATGCCGCAAACAGAATGTTGTCCGGCGTGTGAAATTAAGGGATTATTAATCTCGAAATCGTCGAAATATAGAAAATATGGAAGGAAAAGTTGATCTTTAAATTTAGACTTTTTTCTTTCCACAAAGAGCCATTTACAATATTATTATATCCTGTTTCCTGCTCTAGTCTTCTTCCGATTCAAAGTATTTTTTAATTTGGAACTTAATGTCTAACAAACACCCTTCCACTTTATTGGTCTCGATAATAGGCTGCGCTGATTGAACTATTTCAGCAAGTTCATCACTAATCGTCAATGGTTTGGGTGGTCAGCTGATTCTAAATATTTTAGGAGTTTATGCCTTCCGTTTGTGAAATTATGGATCTGTTCATAACCTCACTAATTGGTTTTGTAATATGTTGCGTGATTTAAATTTGGAAGACTGTGCAAACTCAAAGAAAATGTAAGAATGAACTCAACAATTTTTTTAATGTATTCATTAAAACTGTCTTTATCAACTTTATGATTATCATTGCTTGTAGAAATATTTATAGATCTTGTAGAACTACTAGCTTTATTCTGATGGTTTATTTCTAGAGATTTTAAACTATTTGTATGCAATATTTGATAACGTAAAAAATTGTCGTTATTAGTACCAGATGTATCTTTTTCGTGTTTTACCAAATGCCGCTTAAAAGTATAAATATTTTGAAAGATTTGTCTACAAGCTTTCTGAGCACATTTAAATTTAAAAATAGAAGGGGCGCCATGATAAGACTTCAAATGTATAATCAGAGAGTTTGGTGATTGAAAATTAGCGACCCCTTTCGTTTCACACAAGAAGCAAATTTACATGATTATATACGATTAATTTTCAATCGCTTCTAATTGTTTTATAAAAATGCGAATTGCATGGTAAATAATGTTGTATATCATATATTGATGTAGCGTGAATCATAAAATCTTCTTGAGAATCAGAAATAGTTGGTTTACATTTTCGGTTCAAACGAGGTGCTGGTATTAAAGAATGTAGCAGTAAGGTTGCAATACAAGAATTCGAGTCTGTATGATGTAGAGAAAAACAGTTAAAACTTCAACGTTTGTCCAGTTTTTATAGTTAATATTTACCTGCATTAATGTCGACCTTTAAAAACCTTTTATATAATTCTGAATTTAGTTTATCTCTGATTTTACCAAAAAGAACCGTTGCTTTTTTAATAAAATTGTTAAAATTGGTAAGCAGCAAATTATTTTTACCACTGTATAGTTGCTCGAAATCTATTTCTATCTGCAATGATAATAAAAAGTTGAAATGAGCGGCTTTATAAATGTGTGAATGTATAACTAATTGAGCAGCGACAAGCGTAAAGTAATGTACTTACCATCATTATAATTAGTCTCAGGTGAGAAATCTGGAGTTTCGATTAATGCTTTAGTGGAGCTGCCTTTGTTGAGGTTTTGGCTGAACTTAAATCTGGAATTTTGGTAGCGATCGTGTAATTTACCTGATGGATTTTTTTTCCTTTTTGGCGATGAACGAAATATGCATCCTGTAGCAAATATGTATGTATGTACATATATTAATGATGGGTATAAATTTAATTATTCAAAATATGCATCTACGTATGTAGTGACTTACGGCAGTTTCGGATTTAAATTGTTTAGCAATTTCGGCTGATATCGCCGTCATATCATTTACACTAATCCTTCGTTTGGTTCTTATAAAATAATCAACTATCGTATGAACCAGCTCTGTCTGATTTTCAGGAGATAATTGATTATCCATTTGTAATAAATGTTTACCAATAATTGATTGTTTCAAAATATCAACTAAAGGTGGACGATTGTTAAACTCTAATAAATCTCCACTTGAATCTGATGCATCGCACTGATTTTGAATCCAATTTACACCATTATTAGCCATCGATGCCATTGTTGCAGTACATGTTTGGCCGGAGTTTTCAAAAGGTAATCCCTAATATATTAAATCAAACAAATCACATAAAAATAAAACACATAGTTAGTAGGAAAAGTACTTACTATTTCCGTACGCCATTTCATTAATCCAGTTCTAAATAAAATCATTTCGCCTATTTGCTTAACATCCAGAAAAAGTTTAGCTATATCTAACATGATCATATGTTTCATTACATTTTCCGTAATACCTCAAGTCTACAAAAAATCGGCCGTCTCCAATGAAAGGCCCCACTGATGGATCATTAAATATTTAAATTTTCATTGTAAGATCATTAAATATTTTACGGTTATGCCTTCGTTTTCACCAGACATAATTTTAATATAAAAAATGGAGGTGTGGCCAACACACGACTTTCTTTACGAACAGCGAATTTTAAGAAACTATTATAATGCAAATTTCTTGCAAACTTAATTAAGATTAATTAAACAATTTTTTATTTGGTTTAGGGCTCTTTTTTACTTCTTTAAACTAATTAAAGCTTTAGCTTTCGAACCCTCTTCGGATTCATTTTCAAAAGCGTAATGAAAAATATAACAAAAAATTCTTTCTTTTATACATAAATCAAAAAATAAAAAATAAAGCAATCACAAATTTTTATTAAAACCGACTTTTCATGGAAACGCACCGCTATGTAATTGAAAAAAAAAAAACTTTGCTAAGGCGCTTTCATGTAAAAAAGGTTGTACATTTGAATAAAAATAAAATTGCAAGAGGCAAAAAACAATTTAGATGAACAAATCATATGAGTTGCCAATATAAGCATAATCTTCAACGACATTGATTGAATTTGTACTTGATTTAATTTGTAACATTTCCAAAATCGATCTTTTTCTAAAATTTTTTTGTTTCTCGAGAATTTTTATGTTATCTAAAGTGATTTGATGGTTCGTATTTTTCAAATGTCGCGTAAGTGCACTAATGCTTAAATTTTGATCTTTATTTATGTCACTTTTGTGTTGGTAAAATCTTTTCTCTAGAAACTGTTTCGTCTGTCCTGTGTAGGTAGCGTTGCAACTACATTGTACCTGATAAACAACGTTTGATTGCTTCTTTAAAGGAGTGTTATCTTTAATTTTAGAAAACAAGTTGTTGTTTAAGCTTGTGGCTGCACATCCTATAATTTTAAAGTTATAATTTTTGAAAAGATTTTTGATTTTTTCGTAAAGATTTTTAACGTAGGGAATGGCCAAATAATTAATGGGTTCATTTATTGATCGAGAAATAAAATTTGTATGGACATTTTTTTGTTTCCAAATTATGTGGTTTACCAATTTTTCCGGATACTGATTGCGAAATAATGTATCTTTTAGAATTTTTAGATTTTTATTGTAAAATTTAGTATCGGAAAGTTTCAGAATTTTTTGGGTCAGAATTTTAATGGTGTTAATTTTATAATTGTATGGAAGCCAAGAATGAAAATTTAAATATCTGCCAGACCAAGTATTTTTATGGTACCAATCACACGAAATTTTGCCATTTGGTTCATGGATCAGCAGAATGTCCAAAAATGAAATTTTGTTATCTACTTCTTTTTCTAAGGTAAATTTTATTCTGTCGTTTTTCGAATTAAATTTTTCCAAAAATGAATCAATTTTATTTATTGGTATTGCCGTAATTATATCGTCCACGTATCTGAAGTAAAATAATGGTTGAAAATCTCGCCAGTCGAAAAAAGGATTTTAACATTTGTCAAACAAACTAAGACTTTCTAAAAGATAATCCAGGGATTATGGTCACAAAGGCCGACAAGGGTAACGTAACGGTTGTAACTTTACGAACAAACTATTTGGAAAAAATGTACAGTTTACTAAATGACGGTTCCACTTACCTACAAATTGTTAGAGACTTATCGACACCAATACAGACGAAAATAAATTCAATGGTAAAAGAATGGGAGAAATCTGGGAATATTGATGTGAAAACAAGAAAAAATTTAACGTGTTACACCGCAGTGATTCCAAAATTATACGGTTTACCAAAAATCCACAAACCAAATTTGCCGTATAGACCAATTGTGAGTTCCATAGATGGCCCCACATATTCATTAGCATCATTTTTGGGTAATATTCTAAAACCTAGTATAGGAAGGACAAATTCTTACATACAAAATTCTGAAGATTTCAAAAATAAAATTAGTAATGTTACGATCCCTCCAAATTTTCTGTTAATCTCTTTAGACGTTATCTCTTTGTTTACCAACGTCGATAGCCAAATTGTTAAAAATATTATTAGTCAAAATTGGAGAAATATAAAGAAAAATGCTAAATCAAAATTAACTAAAATACAATTTTTTACGGCTTTAGATATAGTTTTGAACAATTCCGATTTTTCTTTTGATAACAAAATTTATAAACAAATTTTCGGCTCACCTATGGGCTCACCAATAAGTCCTATCATAGCAAATTTGGTAATGGAAAATTTGGAAAATTCGGTTCTAAATTCTTTAGATTTTCAACCATTATTTTACTTCAGATACGTGGACGATATAATTACGGCAATACCAATAAATAAAATTGATTCATTTTTGGAAAAATTTAATTCGAAGAACGACAGAATAAAATTTACCTTAGAAAAAGAAGTAGATAACAAAATTTCATTTTTGGACATTCTGCTGATCCATGAACCAAATGGCAAAATTTCGTGTGATTGGTACCATAAAAATACTTGGTCTGGCAGATATTTAAATTTTCATTCTTGGCTTCCATACAATTATAAAATTAACACCATTAAAATTCTGACCCAAAAAATTCTGAAACTTTCCGATACTAAATTTTACAATAAAAATCTAAAAATTCTAAAAGATACATTATTTCGCAATCAGTATCCGGAAAAATTGGTAAACCACATAATTTGGAAACAAAAAAATGTCCATACAAATTTTATTTCTCGATCAATAAATGAACCCATTAATTATTTGGCCATTCCCTACGTTAAAAATCTTTACGAAAAAATCAAAAATCTTTTCAAAAATTATAACTTTAAAATTATAGGATGTGCAGCCACAAGCTTAAACAACAACTTGTTTTCTAAAATTAAAGATAACACTCCTTTAAAGAAGCAATCAAACGTTGTTTATCAGGTACAATGTAGTTGCAACGCTACCTACACAGGACAGACGAAACAGTTTCTAGAGAAAAGATTTTACCAACACAAAAGTGACACATAAATAAAGATCAAAATTTAAGCATTAGTGCACTTACGCGACATTTGAAAAATACGAACCATCAAATCACTTTAGATAACATAAAAATTCTCGAGAAACAAAAAAATTTTAGAAAAAGATCGATTTTGGAAATGTTACAAATTAAATCAAGTACAAATTCAATCAATGTCGTTGAAGATTATGCTTATATTGGCAACTCATACACACAAAAAAATATTGCGGTTGTGAATGGTATTTTATCCGAAAAAAACTTTATTTTTTATCCAATAGTACCATATTAACTCCGCAAGGGTACAAATTTTAAAATATCCAAAAGGATCGAACAGTATACTTTTGCACCGTTCGGAATAAACGTAAAAGTTGTCAACAGCGGATTTTTTTAAAAGGTATTTCCCAGAGATTATTTTCGTTCTATCGGAGTAAATATTTACACCGTTTGGAGTTTTCGTGATAAAGAAAAATTGTAAGAGATTTTGGCTGTATTAGTTAAATTCGCTAAATCAACCTGCATATTCCTTCTGTATAATAGAATTTAAATTGTGATACAATCAGTCTAGTCGCAGCGGCCTGATGAGAAGATTCAATTCTCTTACAATATTCGGAACATATTAAAATCATATACATTAAAATAAAATACCAATGGGATAAAAACCATACACTCAAAAAATGTGCGGTGTTAATTGGTTTTTTATCCGAAAAAGTATTTTATTTTTCTCCAACTGAATATATTTTATAAAATTAAATACGCATCAACGGATAGATATTTTTATCTATCCGAAAAGATAAATTTTTATAAAAACTGATTTTGGATTTAATAAAATGCACCTCTAGGTGTTTTCCTAAAGATGAATGTTTCTGTTTGGTTTTATGCGGTGTAAAAATTTTTATCCAAATGTATTTTATGCCATTTTTATTATAACATCCGATTGGATTCAAATTATAAATATCCGATCGGTTGGGACACTATGTAACACCGATTCGGTGTTGTGGTGACCTTTTATTTTTTTGTGTGTATGATTTGTTCATCTAAATTGTTTTTTGCCTCTTGCAATTTTATTTTTATTCAAATGTACAACCTTTTTTACATGAACGCCTTAGCAAAGTTTTTTTTTTCTTCGAAAATTACATAGCGGTGCGTTTCCATGAAAAGTCGGTTTTAATAAAAATTTGTGATTGCTTTATTTTTTATTTTTTGATTTATGTATAAAAAGAAAGAATTTTTTGTTATATTTTTCATTACGCTTTTGAAAATGAATCCGAAGAGGGTTCGAAAGCTAAAGCTTTAATTAGTTTAAAGAAATAAAAAAGAGCCCTAAACCAAATAAAAAATTGTTTAATTGATAAATATATTGGCTCATTAAAATAAAAATCAATCTATTTAATTAAGATTGTTTTTATTTTTTCATATTTTCTGTAAATTGTATATTTTTGAAATATTTGCAAAATAAATTTTCTGTTTTACGGAATATGGAAGCTGTAACCCCAAATATTATGTAAGAGATTAATGAAGATATATCTGTTTTGAGGTCCCCTGAGTCCGAAAATGTGGGTTTCGAAATAATTTCTGTCTGTCCGTTTGTCCGTCCGTCTATCAGGGTGTGTCTTCTCTATAGCCCAGATGGCTTAACCAATCGAACAAAAACTTTAGATTTAAGCTTTACTTATGTGAAAGAAAGTAATAAAAAATAATAAATTTGTAAGAAGTTTGCGTAATTGGTTTCTCAAAATTCCCTGTTCGTAGAAGAAATGTGTTGGCCACACATCAATTTTATTTTTTTTATAAAATTTTTTAATTTTTTTTTTAATTTTTTATTTTTTTAATTTTTATTTTTTTTTTTACTTTTATTTTTTGGAAACATTTTGTTTTAGTAGTTTTTTGTAAACCTTATACTTTTTGAGATATTTGCAAAACAAATTTTCTGGCCCAAGGGAGTGGCCACTTCCGGTTGCCCGATTTGGACTATAATTCACTGGGGCCTTCCAATTTATCAAAAAAGCTTAAGTCTGAAGTTTCAGTTCGATTGGTTAAGCCATCTGAGCTGCAGAGCGGACACAGACAGACAGACTGACAGACAGACATCATTTCGAAACCCACTTTTTCGGACTCAGGGGACCTCAAAACAGATGAATCTTCAATAATCTCAAGGTCGAAAATTTTCTTGATTACTATACTTTATTTTACTTACGTAAAAGAAAGTAAAAGCCACAAAATATGCACATTCTCACGTAAAAAAAGTCGCAACGACTACCCATTTGTGGTAAAAAACCATATCCTTGTGGGTTGCGACTCAATTCGACTGCTTGGTGTTCAAATAAGTAACAAACTCAAATGGAATGAACACATTGTTGCACTGGCTAAATCAGCTTCAAAAAAACTCGGGTTCCTGAATCGATGCAGAAGGTTTTTCAAATCGCATCAAGTTCTCCAGATATATAAAACCTTCATCCGACCATGTATAGAGTATTGCTGTCAAGTTTGGGGAGGTGCGCCTGGTACCACCCTCCACTTATTCGACATGGTTCAACGCCGCGCTATCAGAATAATACGGAATCCCAGCCTTACTCAAGAACTAGACAGCTTACAGCATCGCAGAGATGTTGCAGAACTCTGCGTCTTCTACAGATGCTTACATGGTAAATGTTCTGCAGAACTATCGGAGAAAATACCACCATTCGTTACAACAACAAGAGTAACAAGTAGAGGAACAACCAATGCACATAGGTTTACGGTGAAGCTCCCGAAACCTCGAACTGAGAAAATCAAGCGCGAATTTATATACAGAACATCAAAAAAGTGGAATTCGCTAATACATTTCAAATTTCCGAAGGAATATAAAATGAATAAATTTAAGGTAGCTATTAATCTTTACTTGCAGGATCGCGCATTGGGTGCAGAAGCTCTGACAGTTACAAGGAGCTAGGACCGTTAATAAGTCCGCTCTGCACCCAATTAAAAAATTGTTAAAAAAAAAAATAATAAAATAAAATTTACGAAGAAAATTATTATGCCATTATTTATTTTGGTGATATTTGATTTAATTTGTTGATGAGAAACTGAAGGGAAGAAGTTAAAAGGGAGAGGAAGAGTGCTATAAGTTGAGTAGCTTTATTTCGTTTTTTTAAGAAAAATCCTTATTGTACAGTTATAGAATGAGAAAAATCTAAGCCTTATCGGGATTTCAGAATTAATCGGAAATTATGAAACAAGTAATTTTTTTACAAAATATCAAATTATCTTCTTAGTTGGATTCTTTTTAGAATGTTTTATTCAGAAATAAATTAATTTATAAATTACATAATTGGTTTGTTATTGAACTTTTATAATTCTACTAGCTGAAACACCGGCGTTGCTCGGGAAAAATTAATAATTTCCTTGTTGTACTCTCACATACACTCTTAGAAATTTCGATGTGATTTAACTACTTTTAAAGTAGGAAACAAGTAACCTACTTTAAAAGTAGTTAATTCTCATTTTCGTGTGAATCAAAAAAATGTGTAAAAACTTCACGTGTGAAATCACTCTATTTTAAAGTGAATTATCTTTAAAACAATAATTAAAATAAGCAATAAAAGCATAATTTTAGAGGAAAATACTTTCTAACTTCAAGTAAAATACTCAATCTGAGTGTAAATTGCCATCTTTAAAAACGAAAAACGCACCATTTGAACCGTATATTATCTACCCTTAGAAATGTAAAAAACACCAAATGGTGTACATTTTTAATAAACAAGAATTAAAAAACATAGTTTTAGAGGTAAATACTTCCAAACTTTGAGTAAAATACACACTTAAGTGAAAATTACCACCTTTGAAAAACGGAAAACTCACCCTTTGATATGTTAAAAACTACAAAAATGGTGTAAATTTTTTCTCCATTTTCCTTTTTAAATAAATAAATTGGATTGTACATTTTTTGCATTAATTTTTTATTAAATAGTATCTATTTAGTATACATAGTTAAATAAATTTCTGTAATTTAGTTCATTTTCAAAATTAAATATTAGATATTTTCTGTAATTCAATTTTTATTATATTTTTTTTTTTTAAATGTGTTTTAATTATTTGTTTTATAAAATTAAGTGAAATTTTATTACATTTTTAAAAGTAATTTTTTTTATTCTTGAATAGAAGCTAGTTTCAAAATGAAATTATTAATTTTACTAATATTATTTATGGATTTTTTAGATCCTCTGACATTTCTAGGGTAGTGTTTCATAAAGTAGCGAACCGAAAATTCCATGAACTGGGATATTTGTTGTGGAAACATTATATTAAACACATAATAATAGCAAATTATAGTTGTTAATGTTTTCATTAAATCAATTTTGATGGATCTTTGAAAATATGAACTTGTGTTTTTTCTATGAAAAGTTTCTGAAATTTAAACAATTTTATAAAATTAGTAATTTAATAAAACTTACTTAAACGAATTTTCATTTACCAACGAAAGCTGCCCATGTTGCATTCGTAGGGATTTCATTTTTTATGTAGTCTAATGTTGTACCAAACTGAATATGATATTATTAAATCAATAATTTCAATTAAAAAATTAAGTTTATTACCTTATAGATTTTGAAAATAAAGTTAACGTCTTCTTTAAAAAACAAAGTTAGATTTTTTATTATATTTAATTCGGTTTCGTTTTCGGTTTTTATTAACTGCTTGTTTTTGCAATTTAAGATAAATGTTTTTATATTATTTTTATTTGATTCGAAATTAATTTTTATTATATCTGAATCTTTGTTCATTAGCAGTATGAAATGTTCCTTCAAAATTTCTGTATCAAAAATATAAGGCCAGTTTATTAAAACTTCTTTAATAGTAGGTACTTCTTTTCTATTATTTAAAAATAACCTCTGTTCAGCAAAAGTGTCCTTCATATAACTTATAATTATTTGACGTTCATGGTCAGTTATTACTTCCTTATTGTTTAATTCTTGTAAAAAATTTTTTTTATATTCAATCGAACCTGCAGATAAACTATGTTGCTGTAGTTGCCAATTGGCACAGGTTGTTTCTAAGACTTTAGAAATCCTTCTCTCTTTTAAAGGGATAATTAGATTTAAATCTGGGACTTTACGTTTTGGAGCACGGTTTAAAGTATTGTTCCTGTTTTTCATTTTAGTTATTAAGGATATTGGTTGACTGGACAAAACTTCCCCATTTTCGTCTTTTTCAACTATGGATTCAGGATATTGTTGAGCTGCCTGTTCACCAACAGTACGTAAAACTGTTATTGGAATATATAATGAAATTGCCCTTAACTCATCTATGATGACATTTGCAAAGGCTGTTAGTCTTTTACCTAACATTTGTTTGGTTTGTAACATTTCCAACACATCGTATGGCATTTTTTCCCACGGAATTTTAAATTGCGAAAATAATTTTGAGCAGTGCGTATTTACTTCGGATGATAAAAAAATCGATGAAGAAATAGTGTTAGTACTACCCATTTCCAAAGAAGTATCTAATGAGGTCGTTGGATTGGATACAAATTCATTTTCAGAGACATCAAATAATGTTTCTTCATTTTCTATAGCTGGAACTTGAATATGTTGAATTATTGGTTCTGGTTGTGATGGTCGCCATTCTTCATGACTGTTCAACAGCATAAATATCTCTATGTTATTTTTAGTTTTCGAATAATACTCGAGCACAGCATCTTCACAAATAGCTGAACCATTACTTTCCAAAACTAATTTACTGCCTTCCATACCAAAAGAGTGTGCTAGAAATAAATGTTTAATACAAATAATTTAAATACATATAAATTTTTTTAAATATTTTTTTAATTTTATACCTTTTTTAAAAATTGCTTCAAGAGAAGCATGACACATACATTTTTAATTTTTCTATCATGGCTCCATATATGAAAAATATGTTGATCCATTTTGTTATTATAGTAAAACTTAAATTATTATTTCGTATTACGTATTATTTATTATAATTATAAGTATGAATTTTAATTTTTTTTAAAATATGTTCCTACAGGCTAAATTAAAATTATTTTCAAAATAGTTACTAGTAAAATTTAATTAAAATTATGAAAGCATACTTCTGAATAGTAAGATTGGTTTCGAAAATTAAAAATATTTATTGGTTTTACTTCCAAGATGTTTTCAATTTCAACTAAACGATATGATTTTTCAATGTCATAGCTTTCGTACAAAATCAGATTTTCATTATACCACATTCTTAATAACCTTCCATAAAAGATTGCTTTATCATATGATATATTTAAAAAAATTGCTTTAATGAATAAAATGTCTAAGTTGCCATTTTCGTCAGAGTTAAAGAGTATAGCATCATTTTCTTTATATGTCGTATTAAGATAAGAAATTTTTTTAGTAACAAATTTAAATTGTTCTGGAATATCTACATTAAACATATTTTTTGAGAAATACTCAACATGGTCAGAAATTAGAGTAATTTTAAAACGATCTTCATTAATGCTTGCCTGAGTTTCTTGATGGCTCTTGGCAAGTGTGTACGTAATATTTTTAAAATTTTTACATGATTTAGCTTTGTTTTTAAAATATTGGTGTTTTTGTTCGAATCGTAATGTCCACAAATTTTTTAGAGGACCAAATTTTTTTATAAGGCCCGGGTAATGATAAATGTAATGGTGCTTTGGTCTTAATGGAGAATTTGGAAAACATTCCTTCCTAAGTTCAAAATAAATATTTATATGGTAAGATAATAAAGAAATACCATTATCAGTTATCGTGGGTGCCAAAATTATACGACACATTTGAACCATTGCTTCTAGAAACTTCCACACTGGTTCCTCGAAATCATGAACTTTACCTAACATTATTAATGGGATAAGAGTTAAAGTATGTATAATTTCATTAACTTTTCCAGGTACTTTCTTCATTTTATTTTCTATAATTGGAAAATTTAAATGAAGTTTAAATTTTTTCCTAAAATATGACAAAGAAAGATTTATAAAATTAATTGTGATGTTAAATTTCAAAATAAAATGTTTTATAATCAGCATAAGGTCGTATGGAATAATCCCTTCATATAAATCATGACCCAAACAAGGAGGAAGTCCAGGATTACATACATGAAAATATTCGAGAGTGTTGAGACATGAATCAAATTTTATTCCCTTTATCATATTTTCAATCCCAGATTGTAAATCTGCAACATTCAAATTATAATTTTCTGCATTTCGCGCTTCAGGAATCGTTAGATCATAATTTTTAAGTTTATCTCATGTGTAAAGACAGTATCTACAAAAGTATTCTGTGCTGCTAAAATTTTCAGAATCCTCCTATCTATCTGGTGACTGCCCAAGTTATCCCCTAACATTGCATACCGGGTGCCAAAATGTCGTGTAACTAATTTACTACAAGGATCATAAATTTGTATTCCTTCTTTTTCTAATATGTATATTAATATCTCTTATGACCGGTTCTAATAATTTGTGGAAACCAAAAATTTTTACGAATTTTTCATTACATAAAAAAACGAGTTGAATGTTTTGAATTGATCTATATTTTTTATTCAAATTTCCTATTATTAAATAACACCCGACGAGTTTATGTTTTTTTTTTGAAGATGCTAAAGGACTGCATGTCTCAAATGCGTCTTGGAATAATATTATTTCCAGTTTTTTGCCATTTCTTAAAAAAGTATTTTTTTTATAAATAGATCCGTCATTGTAATCTTTATAAATATTATTTTCAGTTATTTTTACTTCGTTAAATTTATTTACGAAAGATTTATTTGACATTAAAGATTGTATTGTCGTCAATATTGGAACATAATAAAAATGACAATTGTTATGATATGTATCCTTTCCTAAGACGATTTTCACTGGAGTAACATATTTATAATGATTTTGTATGTATTGTTTGATTTTATATGAGGATTGAAAATGATTTAAATCGGAAACTAAATTAGAATTTGTTACAACACTTAAGATTTCACTTTCATGGTTTGAAATATTAAGATTTTTAAATAAATTACTTAATTTTTGATTAGTTTCATTTGAGTTATAAAGCAAAATTTGGCGAAGTTCATCACACATAAACTTCAAGGCAATTTCCGTCAGTTGAAATTTAGATTTTAACTGCATAAATAATGAAGCAAAAGCATTATTTATGATTAAACTTTCAAAATTTTCTTGCGAACATTCTGCACTTAACTTTTCTTCAGTAACCGTATTACAATTATTTTCATTTGACAAAGCAATACTTTCAGAGCTTGTTAGAATTACTTTGTCATTTAAAAATAAATTCTGATTTTCATTGTGCTTTCTGTACATATGACATCTTAAACTAGATTTGTTTGTTATAATAACACGACACTCAGAAAATGGACACCGAATTGTCGAATTTAAGTTTAAATGATAATTGAGGTGATCAAGCATTGATTTTAGAATATTGCACCGATAACTACATTGCTCAACACTGCAGTTAAACATTTGTCCTAAAGCAATTTTTTTTGATGCATCATCTTTTTTTATATTGAGATGTGCACGAAACCAATGAACCTTATAAGCTTCATAATTTGAAATTTTTTTGAAACAATCTTTATACAAACAATTAAATTGACAATTATTTTTGGTCCTATGTAAATATAAATGCCTGTGATACAAACTAAGATTATTCTTCGAAAAATTACACATATTACATTTGAACGACATTTTACAATTTTTATTTTACTTAAAATTTTTCAATTATTATTTTATTTTACTTTTATTTAATTTCATTTACTCATAGAGGGCAGATTTTTTTATATTTTTTACACTTTTAAAATGTTTTTTTTCTGCAAATTTTTATTTTAGAGGTTTTTCAATATTTTTTTTCACTTTTATATATAAACTGCAACATATGCGGTTCGTTCAATGTCTAATTAGCTTATATGCTTACTGCGATCGAGTATATAACGTCGTTTTCAAAACAAGTAAAAAATATGTAAAACACGATTACTAAGTTTATAAACACAAACAAACACCGTAAAAAACCCTGATTTTGTGTGAATAAAATATGCAAAGGAAAACACACTGCAAATGAGGAAATTAACTCTATTATTGCCTAAAATCACACCAATAATGAGAAAACACGAAAATTTGTGAAATCACACGTCACAGTAGAAAATATGCAACAATGACATGCGTATTAGTCATTTCTTTGGGTTAAACACCACATTTTTTTATGCGATTTTACTATCCGTTTTTAGAGTGTACCATCGAATTATCATATCATCATACCCTCATGCCATCATACCCTCATACCATCATACAATTATACCATCATAACATCATACGATTATGTAAGGTGACCAGACGTCATCTTTTGAAGATGACAGTCATCTTTTACGGATGATCGCCATCTTCAAAAATAATGCCATCTTTTTGTTATCTTTTACAAAAATCATCATCTTTGGCATATTTTTCATCATATCGTATAAATTTGATATTAAATTGTAGAATAATTGTCGTTTGAAATATAATTCAACGGTTTTAAATCTGTGAACGTAAACGAACGCAACACGTTTATTGTCAAAAGAACGCAATTTGAATGTTTCTGTTGTTGAACGCATCCATTACATTTGGCGTTTACTTTAGATAAAATTAAAACTTTCAACAAACTCACGGGTACGATGCACTATTTGTGGTCAATCTTTTTCCATTGCAAACAAAGGTAGAGATGATATTGTGCAGCATAACAACTCAACAAACCACAAAGCGCATGAAAATTCTAGAGCATCAAGCTCAAGAATCACAATTTTTATGAGGAGTATTGACACATTTGGATCCACTGAAAGAAATTTGGCAAAGGCAGAAATGATATTGGCTTATTATAATGTTATGCGTAACATTTCATTCCGTAGTACGGACTGTACTAGCCGGCTAATACAGTATTTGTTTGATAAGAAATTTTTCTGTGCGCGAACAAAAACGAGCACATTAGTGACTAACGTAATTTTTCCGTATTTTTCATCTCAACTAAAACAAGATTTAACTAAAGTAAGTTTTGTTGCTAGCTTATTTGATGCATCAAAGTCAAACAATAAATCGACGAAACTTTACCCGATAATGGTTCAATAGACCTTTTTCCTTAATTGTCAAACATAGTGAATCAGCAGAAATATCTGTAGGTGTTGCATAATATTGGAATCTTGTTTTCAGTGTTTCAACTAAATAAATTAAATTTTACATTAAATTTAACTTTAGAAACGCTTTTGCGGAATTGTGAAGTTGTTTCCCGAAATATAATTCATTAATTATATCATATTTCTACAACATTAATTTTTAGTTCGGACCACCTACGGATCGTCGATCTTACTTGTCAAATTTTTTTAAGGAAAAAGGTCAATATTTTAATAAAATATCGGGAGTCAATGTTAAATTACTCAATTTATCAACTGTCTTCTCATATTCTAGCCGAATTGAGGAGAAATAATTTGGAGTCAAAAACAATTGCAATATCTGCTGGCAACATAAATTTGAATTTTGGTGGTTTAGCTCGCAAAGGAACTGGTAATGTCTTTTTTAAATTGAAAACATCTATAGAGCGAGATCTGATAGGAATTGGATGTAATGCTCCTATAGTGTCCAATGCTATAAATACAGCTTCAGGAGTTGTAAACGTGGATATTGAAAATACCTATTTTACCAAAAATATTTTTATACTTTAGAAATTACACAGTATATGAACTGTAGCATTGAAATCACTTTGTGAAGATGCCGAGGTAGAATACAATAAACTTCTTGGATATTCTACTACTCGTTGGTTGGCACTTTCTAGTGCTACAGAGCGGATATTGCAATAGTATGAGCCATTGCGATCATATTTTTTAAGCCAAAATGTAATTCCAAAATTAATGAAAAAGTTTTTTGAAAACTAACGTAATCTATTTAAAATTCATCCATAACCAATCAGAACTATTCAAAAGAACTGTGTTGAAACTAGAGAAAAATTGTTTAAGTGCTACAGAAGCGTGGCATATTTTATATGAATTGAAGGAAGAATGAATGATAGACTGGAAAAGCTCTACATACCATTAATTTTACGAAGTGATATAAATAAATTGGAACATCCTGAACCTGATTTTCGAGCAAAATTTATGTCTGACGTAAAATTTTTTTATGAAACGTCTATCAACTATTTAAGCGAATGGACAAAATCCTTGGAAGATATAAAGTTGCTATATTGGACTATGACGATGGAAAATTGATGAATGAAATTAGAAAAATAAATATTTATTGTGACGAACAGAAGATCACATTGTGGAATGAAAACAAACTCGAGCATGACGAACGATGGGTCGAAATATTTAAACATTTTAATACAGAATGCATCACTTATTATTCCGAAATTTAAAAGCTTGTCGAATTTTCTTTTGCTATACCAGGAACAAACGCATCCGTGGAAAGAGTATTTTCAATTATTAATGATACATTGACATCTGAAAACGCTCAAATTTCAATTAAATGTATTGAAGCTCAAGTCAGCGTTAAAATAAATGGTAAAAAATCGTGCTCAGAATTTTTAAAATAGATTGAATCTAATAAACTCTGTTGAAAGTAGCCCATAAGTCATACAAATATGAATAAAAATAAAGTACGATTTTTGTGAAATGAATTATATTTAATATTTAATAATTTTATATAAATTTTTATATGCGTTTAAATTTTTATTTTATATCGGAAATGGAAGGGGGGAGGGGGTGGTATATATGTTTTTGAAAAATGTCATCTTTTGATTTGAAAATAATCTGGTCACCTTAGATTATGGCATCAAATCATTACATCATCATAACATCATGATCGATTTATAAATAGTTAGATCCCATTTTGCTGGCTGGTTGACCCCATTTGCAAGCTACATACTCTATTTCATCATGATTGGTTTCTAAATGGTTAAGTTCCATTTTTTGCGGGCCACGGTGGCCATATTCCAGAACTAAAAGCGGTCATTCATGTGGCTTAGTCTGATAAAATGAATCGGAAAGTAAAAAAAAGTATTCTAGCGAACATAGATTCACCGAGAAAACACATCATTCAATTCAATACCTTGCCTTGCGTTGCTGTGGCTATGCTGTGGAATGAAACGAAAGGAAGAAAAAATATGTTTTTCATAGAAAAACATTTTTTATTGAAAAGCTATTGGATTGACTACATTTTTTGTGTGTCTGCTTTCTGCATAAACTTAAAGATCAGATGGTTTACCAACTCTGGAGCATGCGACGTATAATTGCTCATGAGAGAAGCATCGGTTTCTCAATTCAAAAGGCACACCTGCAAAGATCGGCGTTGCGCTTTATTGATAGTCATAGCGATCGCAATGCGAATTGGAAATTGAAATCGTTTGAAACTCCAATCAGAATTGTTGCTTCTAATTAGATTGTTCATCAATTTTTTAACTACTTATGGTGTGCCATGCAGAATTTTGGCTGATTGATATTTCGGAGCAATATAATTGGCACTCCAATTGTCAAATTCAGAATGTGTGGCGGTAATCCGGGAACATCGAGAGAATTAAGAAATTCTAATCGCGAACAGCAAATGTATTTGAAATGGATTAGAAATGGCGGATGAATCTTCAATTGACTTACCCCAATGATCGTCGTTTTCCAGCAAATGAAGTGCCTCGCATGCACTCCGATACGTATTATGTAATATTCCATCCACTATAATCAGGGTTGGTATGTTTTAAACTCTTTGTTTTAAACACTGTTTTAAACAGTGTTTAAAACACCTTGTTTTTTTTCTTTTAAACAGTTTTTTTAAACAAAAATTAAAATGTGGGTTTTGCTGGTGGTAAATCTTTAAGCTTGCCGATAGACTTTCGCTGAAATTCTTATTGTGATTCGTTAGAGTCGTATCTGGTAAACTGGCCTGCTCTTGCTAAGGTGTGTTAAGATAGGTGAAATGACACAAATTTTGATAAAGATATTGGTAAGTGTTAATAAATGCATATTTCATAATAAAATTTAATTTAATTTACACACATTTAATGTTTCTCAGCAAACAAAGTTATTGATGTAAACATGAAAAGATTGGCAGAGGATATAGTAATTGCTTTATTGAAGCCAATTACAGTGGACCTTGACAAAATACAAAGTAATACCTGCAAATTAGCAGACGCAGTAGAGGTCTGGAAAGGATTGGAGCCACATTTGATTGGAAATGAACTGTTAAAACATTATATCAAAAGAGATCAATAAAACACTAACAAATGCACATTTTGCGGCATATCTTTTAAGTCCTAAGCCAAAAAAATCAGTTATTACTGCAGACGAAAGAGAAAAGGCAATGGATTTTATTGAATTAAATTTTTCAATAAATTTCATAAATACCACATTTATGAAATTTGTCGCAAAATTAAACCCATTCAGGGATTCACATTTTAAAAATTGTGAGCAACTCACAAATTTTGAATGATGGGTGTCAATGCAATCGCTTTATCCGAATATTATTTCGAGTAATAATTTGGCTTTGATTGGTCAGCTGCATACTGCTATATCGTCATCAGCTGGTATAGAAAGGATTTTTTCTAAATTTGAATTAACTCACACTGCTTTAAGAAATAAACTCGGAACTAATAAGGCAGCTAAATTGGTTTTCGTTTCGCAGCAATTAATTAAAATTTAAAATAGATGTATTTCATCCTAACCAAAAATATTGTTTAAAACAAAAAAAACAGTTTAAAACAAAAAAAAACATGTTTTTTGTTTTTTTCATTTAAAACATGTTTTTTACCAACCCTGACTATAATGCAACACAGCACAGAAGCAACCATAAATAAAAGCATTCATTGTTTTTCGGATATACAGTGTATATTCTTCCTAAAGCATTTGATGAAAATATTTCAAAATGTCTAACTACTGCTTTGCCTCTCTTCCATCTTTCAAAATTCTTTCATGCTGCATTCCAAGTGTAATAAGTCAGAAAGTCTGCATACATCAAAGTTCTTTCAAAATCATCTGTTTGATATGGTAGAAAAAACGCTGTTGATGTTGTGTTCGGTGGATTTATTGCTCTGTCCTTAATGTTTTCTTTCTTGAAATTCACGCTTTGTCTGTTTTCAAGATGGACAGCAAGATAAACGACAATTGGATCCCTCTCGTGGATTGGAAATCCTAAAATATATCACACAGCTTCATTGCTGCTGATATATCTGCTGATTTGATATTGAGAGATTTCATCTAAATTACTTCTTTTTGAAACTCCAAACACGTCATTTCGCTGTCTTTGTTGCACAAATGTATTTTATGGATTCACAGAATTGCAATACTCGTCGTTTTAAACTAATAACGATTTAACATAAATTATTCAGCCCAAATGTTCTCTAAACAAAGAAACTCTTGAAATTTAAATTCAAATTAGCGCTGTAAATAAACATCGAAACAATAATTAGTGATGCTAGATAGATTTACGGTATACTCACATTTACCGAGGATGAATTTTGTATACCATATATACAGTCGTTGGCCAAAAAAATTGCGCGCCTATTGAAACCACATAAATATTTGTTTTAAAAGTCGATTTTAAATTATAAAAAATATGTGCAGTTTTCTGCCTAGAGTAGTATAAGATTGTTGCCCAGTTTCAATGACAGCGGTTGCGGCAGATTTTACTTTGTCGCTGATTTTCTTTCCACCCATTTTTTCAAAAACATAGAATTTGGTAATGTTATACACAATTTCAATTTGACACCAATGTACGTAAGATAAAAATTTTAAACTTACCTCAAAATATTGCAAATTATCACGTAAACAAAACACAAAAAAAACGATTTTTTTTATATAAACAGATTTTTAATGGTTCACATTTACTCTCAACACTTTTAAATAACAACGAGTCATACCCCGATCTCTGTAAAAAAAATCACGTGTAGACACGCTCAAGCGATCGGGCATTTAACACACGTATAAACAAGAGCACGAAGATAGCATAAAGAACTTCGTAAAAGAAAGTAAAACTAAGCATTTAGTTTTATTAAAATAAAATCTCACCAACACAATATTAGAATAATTTATTTTTAATAATTAATAAAAATATGCACGGCTTAGAAATTTTATTTCACACTTTCACGATTTACGCACTTGACTTTATTTTATAAGAATAGTTGAAACACGTTCAGAATTTATGGAACGTTCGAACATGACTGTAAAAAAGAATGAAAAAAAAACAAAAAACAAAAGGATATTCACATGAAAATAAAATATCAATTTTACCGTTATGATTTAAAAGGATAGTATTTTATTTTGACATGATCTGAATTTTTTTAAACTAATTTTCCTTTTCTTATAAGATGTATGATATTTTTTCATTTTAAAATATTAAAAGGTTCTAATTTTGAAACAAAATCAAATCACGATATTTAAATGGAATCATATTGATTTAAAATGAACCATAAAAAAATGTAGTTTAATGAGGAAATGTTATTAAATTGAAATGTTGTTTTTCTCTGGGTGATGAAATGTCTTGCGTCGATCATATTTTTTATCGATCAAATGGTTTTAAGAAAACTACTGTTTTTACGCAGCGACGGCTTCAGACCTTTGGGGCCCTGCGTGAGCGCCCCAGTTTTATTATTTTATTTGAAATTGGAGTTTGGTAAGAAAATTAGAAATCAAATTTAGAGATGAATTATTAAATTGGGAGTTTGGGAAGAATTTTTTTTTATTAATCTTTATTTTCCAATGAAAAAAGATTACACGTTTTTATACAGGAAAACATTTTTATATAAAAATTTACATTGCAAATAAGCTAAGATAAAGATAAAAGGTAATATGTGTGTTTTATAAGGCAATTAACAAAAAAAATTTAATCAGAATTCAAATTGGAATTATATTTACAATTATAAGAAGTAAAAAAAGAAAAAAAAGGGAAAACAAAACTTTAGTGAGTTAAGTTATAATTGGTAATGAATGTATTACATATGTATATACATAATTTATTTTTCATAATTGATTTAAAAGCCGAAATTCTGACGTCTTTCTCATTCTCATTCAAATGATTGAAAAGGTACAGACCTTTATATAAGATACAATTCTGACCAGCCTTAAATTTAAAATTAGGAATTCGATAGTTAGAAGCAGTGCGAGTTTGTTTGTCTGTCTGTAACTGAAAGGTTAATTTCAAAATTTAAATTACATCTAATCAGCTCACTTCTAATTTTATAAATCGTAACTAAATATTCGTAATCAATCAGATATGTAAGTGGCAGTATTTTCTCATTATAGACCCGACAAACATTTTCAATTTTAAAAACAAAAAAAAAAAACCGGGCTGTTACCGGGGACCGAGTCGGTTTCAAATCCGGTTGGTCACCTTAAAATTACCGAATTTTTGAACAACTTGGTTTGGAACAGTTACCGATTTGTTTCCATCGGTTAAATAGTGGTATTCTTTACCTTATTGGAACAGATATTTTATATCGAACAATGTTCAGTAAAATCATTCCACTGTAACCTATATTAGTCCAAAAGTTTGTCAAATAATATTCTGTAACATAAAATGCCTAAATTTCCGGTTACATTGCGGTATATATTACCAAAATGCACTAATTTTTTTCTAAAAAACATTAGGAATAAATCAGCATCATCAACGTTTAATACCCCGATGTATTATGTACAGTACTATCAGTAACCCTCGGTTTTGTAATCGGGGACTGAGTCGGTTACAATCCCGGATCGGTTACCTAAAAATTACGGAATTTTGGCACATCTTTGGTTAGAAATATTCCTGATTTTTTTCCTATCGGTTAAATCGTGGTAATCGTTACTCCATTGCAATTAATATTATGCACCATACAATTTTTAGTAATATCATTGTTTCTGTCACCTACTATACTACTTAGGTTGCATCCAATCAGCTACTGTCATAAAAAGCAAATAAGTTTTCGATTACATCACAGCCTCTGTTACTATAACGTGTTACAAGTTAGTTTTTCTATGTTTTCAGTTAGTGTACAAATTTGTATCATAAAAGTTTTAAATCCTGTTTTTTTTAAATAATTTTCCCATTACTATTATTCGGGAACTTCGGTTAATAATTTAAAGTTTCAGCCAGCATACAATATGCAAACAAATAAATTGGCTTTAGAAATATATATTTGGCTGGGACGTTTCGTGCAGTAATGTTTACATATGAGCATTACATTTGGTTTTTATTCAACAATGTTCGAAAGACTAAAAATAAGAAACGCTTACATATTTATAGAAAATTCATTAAGATGTATTTCGATGGCTTAGTGAATATCGGCCTTAACCAACATTTTTTCAAAAATGACGTTTTGATACCAACATTTAGAATGCAACACGTTGCGTCTTTCTGTGCGACTGGTTTAACCTAAAAACCAATAAAACACGTTCCATATTCAATTTTGTTCGGCCCAAAGCGTATGGTATTATCTGTCAAAAATCTCGTTTTTTGCATTTCTTGAAATATGTTAGAAATGTGGGTTAGGGCCGATGTTCACTTAGCCATCGATTTATAAAAAATAACAAAATTAATATTTCAAATATGAAGAAAAATGTATCGGTAATAATTAAACAAAAAAAAAATGTCGAATAAATTTGATGATCATTCTGACAGTATCATTAGATTTATTCCAGTGAAACTCCATTAAACTAACTAACTTAATTAATTAAACGGGCTACTCTCCAATAAAATCTATTATCATTTTGCAAAGGCCCAAACATAAAGAAATAATCATTACAGTTAGTAATTTATGATTTAGTGGTAAGTTTTTGTTTTCACGATTTTTGACATTTTCAAAAATTGTTGCGCTGACTTTTTGGTCTCGTCGGACGTCACCGGCGCATCTAGATTTAAATAGTTTAAGGTATTTTCAATCATATTAATGATCATTCTTAAATCGGAAAAAACTAGTTTGTTGATTAGTTTGTTATACCTTTAGCAATACCGGATTGGCCAGTCCACGAATAGAGTTTAATTATACGCTGTAATCTATTAAGTGTTCTAAAATGTGTTTGACTGATTTGTTAATGTTTGGTGTATGGAATTTAAAAAGCCGAATGATATATAAAAAAAAAATAGCTAGACTTATTAAATTGCATTTTAACTAACATTAAATTAACTATCATTTGATCCATATAGTGAGTTTCATGAAGCTTTCCGTTTATCAACTTCAGTTGTTCTATCGTCTTTATAGGGACTGCCGGATATAAAATCAGGACTTTTGACAATTTTTTTAACTTTTTGCGTTCCAATTATCGAAGATGTGATTAAACTTTCTAAGGTTGTATTCGTTTTTGCCAAATTATCTTGCAATTTAATAATTTTCGAGTTTTGTTCTTCAAGGTGTGTACATGCTCTAATTCTGGTGAAAAAATGTACACCACGAAGTTAGAATTGTTTACTATTTTTCATATTGAATTTTTTTTTTATTGGTAACCTGATCAACTTTTTTGTTCTAGTTGGAAATAATTCAACTCATACAGCTAACTTCGTGGTGTACATTTTTTCACCAGAATTGGAGCATGTACACACCTTCAATGAGCACACTATGTGATTTTTGATATTTTTTCATTTTTTTCATTTCATTCCAAATATTGTCTAATTTATCCATTATTGCCTGCTGTTTTATTTCATCAGAAACTGTAGGATTTTGTATCAGAGAATTGTTAATTGGAATTGCACTTCCTATATCCAAACAGTAAGAACTTAGAGGTGGCAATTTATAAAACACTGTTGGTACTGGTATTGAGTCTGATAAATTGCTTGCTCGAGGCAACAAATATGAGTCGGTTGGAAGTTTTTCTTGGATTTCTTCATTAAGAACAGGAAACACTGGAGTAAAAGATGAATTGGGAATTATTGGCGAAGTGATTACTTTTTCTTGATTACAAATGATCTCATTTGAACCATTTTCGAACACTTCGTTAAAATTTAAAACTAACGTTCCGTGAACCGCTCCGTCATCTATTTCAGAACAGGAATGTTCTGCCAAAAATTTCTCTATCTTTTTAGCTCCTGCATACGTTGCTGTAAATAAGAAAAAATTATTATTATTTAGCATATCAGTCGTACTTTTATGTTAAAGGACCACACAATTATCTAATAATTTCGAAGTACGAGATCTTTTGATATATACCTAAATTTTTCTTTAATATAGTGCAAGTATAGTAGAGAATTAGTTGGAAGGAGGTTATATAAATTTGAGATAGACTCTATAATTTTATTTTGTTGCTTTTAGTTAATAACTGAGAGATAATTGCACTCCATGACTGATATCCGGAGTACAGTCAGGAATGCTGGAAAAATTCTTTGCATTAATACATGAAATTATTTTTTCAGTGATTTTCAATTCGTTGCAATTTCGTTTACAATGTTTTTTTCCACAATAATGAAAAGATAACTCGGTTTTTACGATTCGAGACGAGGTAAAATTTGGCAAGTAATTCATTTAGGCCTAAATATTTTCCGTGTGTTCTTGGTGTATAATTTATCAGAATAACCGCGGAACGCCATATTATATTGCGAAAAATATAGAGTGATACTCATAAATCTATTGAAAACATTTTGCCAACGCTCAAGTACACGGAAGAAATGATTATTTGTGAAATTTACGGTTGTTTGCATCTTGAGGATATCGTGTAAGTTGAACTTGCCTGCAATCTTGAACGGCCAATTAATCAGTAATTTTATTGTTAAGAGTATTAGACCATTAAGCTAGATCTGAAAAATGTATTACGTCGAAGTCTGCGGAATTGTCAACATGTAATTGGTCAGATACAGGTGGAGAAATAAACTGATCTGCTATTGAAGAGTTTCCTTAGAATTTTCGATCGAAGAAACTTTTGACAAATTCCACAAACAACTATTAATACATACTACAGCCATACGATCCCAAGATTTTTGTTTTTATTTGCTTTTGGAAAATACTAATAATGTCTGAGAAATGTAAGATGAGAAGGCTTGATACAAATATGCTTCTACAGATAAGAGATAATCGTTCAGAGTGGAAACTAATGTTTCTTTTCTAGCTAGATCTACTACTAGACACATAAAAAATGTTTGTGTACCTAAAAAGAAGAATGCGATGCAGGAAGATTAAAAACGTTCTTATTTTATATTCAACATTTAGTAAGTTCCATTTGAGTACAAAATACATTTGCACCTTGCAATTTTGAAACGGTATATAAGTGTTGATTAAACAATTTGGGTAATTGAACTTAAACTCAAAAAATTAAAACCTTAGCTGACGGATTGTTTGTGTCAGAAATTCATCCAACATAAAAATTTTTAACAATATCGTCGGCTCAGTATTATATTGTCGTAAATCCAAAATAATGGTTTCGAGATATTATTGTTCAAAGTTCTAAACATTTTTTGAATTATTAAAAATTAAAATTATTTAAGTTTAAAACACCATTGGGAAGCTTTCCATTAAGAGATTATTTTATATAGCTAAAATTCTACAACAGCCTAAAATGGTGTTCGTGCTAAACTACTTTAATTTTTGTCTATTTCAACTAAACTATGTACATACATATATACAATAGAAGAATCGGCTAGTACTACGAAACTGGCACTTCGATCTACCCTTAGGCATATTATTGAAAAAAAAATTAAATAATAAGGAGATCGTAGAAGATCAAGAAATTTACCACTATATTTGAGAAAATAGACTTGCTAGAGCAAAACACACGGAAAAAAGATAACAAGGAATTTGTAATGTAAACCAAGAATTACATCACTTATTTTTCAACTATTAATATGTTGAGCTTAATTTTAGAATCTAACCAGAAAAATAAGAACCGTAAGAATAGCTTGAATTAAGCGCACGAACAATAAACATCAGAATTTAGAATGATGCCAGTTCTTTAAATCTAGTAAAAATTTTCTTAACTGAATAGCGAATCTTTTTTGATTTAAGCAAATTTTTATTCTTTTGTATATTTAGTCCATTAAACTTTAGCACTTTTTAATACAATAGTTTCTTTGGTCTAGGATATCTCTCATTAATTTATAAAATTTGTAACTCAGATTGTGGAAAATTGACATAAAACCAGTGAATTTATTATCGTTTTAATGTCATCGTTGCTTAATTTAAACCTTGAAAACCTACATAGAGGACAAATTTTTCTTATATTTAGATGAAAAAAACTAAGCATTTTGTTGTAATATAATATTTAGACCAGCTATTCTTGGTAAATTTAAAAAACAAAAATTAAATTTTAATATGAATATTTATTAGGTAAGAAATTTTCTGTGTTGCTGCTCCAAATTTCTAAGTTAGACGAGTTTAAAGAATATTGAAAGAACTTTTCTGCGCTACTAAGAACTTGGCCCTTTATAATATCATTTTTATATCGGTAATTTTAACTATTTCCCCATCAGATAAGCAATAATTGTTGGGATATTTAACGGATAATGAAATGAATTTAGAATATTTTAGAATTTTAACACGTTTCTGGTGACGTTTTTCATTCATACGATTGATTAATTGTGGAAGAGCAAGTCCGCCTTTTTTACCATTTTCTTTAATGGTTGCATGTAGTTTTCAAACTTAAAGGCACTATATTGGTTTAAATGTCCATATTCTAGTACATCCATTGCCAAGTGAAGCAAACTATGAACATTTGTATAATACTGCGAATTTCTCTACAAAGTCATTTAATAATTGCGCGGCATATTCATTATTTTCCTTACAATCATCTGGATCAGAAAAAAATCGAATAGCGCAAAGTAATTGGAGGAAATGATCATAATATTTCTTTTTCAATATGCCGTAGAAGACCGCTATTCCAGTATACAGCAAAAACATCCGAAATTCTGTAGCTTTCCAAATTTCCAATGTTCTATTTCATCGAACGTACTTTGCTTCCGTGCAAATTCTACAGGTAAGTTTCGGATGCTTCTAAGGTGTATGTTCATTGCAGTTATCGCCTTTGTTTTTAATGAAAATGGCTCCTTTCTAATTTTTAGAAATAAGGTTAGCATTTTTCACGTAACACCTAGTAATATTCAATGCACATAGTCGATGAGTACCATGGGTAATACATCCAATGCCTACCTCCTCTAATTTTACATCGAAACGATTATGGTGCTCATTTTGTATTTTCTCTCTGAAATGTTCATTCGTTCTGAGAGGATTACTGAGTCCAGGAAAACTCATACGATTTTCTTTGTAAATTCCTTTTATTGTTCATTTTGTGCAGCCATAATACCCCGAATGTCCTTTGACAGCAGATAATCGTTGAATTTAAAATTGAATTTACTTTTAACAATTGTAGGTTATTTTTTGCGACTCTAATATGTGTATAAACTCCTTTTCCCATTGGCACAATTTCACTGAACTTTTATCTGATTTTTTGAGCGTTCTGATGTCTTTAGGTAGATTTGGGTGGTACCCCCTTAAAACTTTAAGCAGCGAATTGAATGCTTCGTTAGTAATATTATTCTTGAATAAAAATGTATTTGCAGTTTATGTTTTTAGTGGTTGAATGCCAAAAAAAGGTTGTGAAAAAGTTAATCGTTGTGCAATCTTCATAGATATCAGATAAAATTTATCAAACAAAATCTTGTGAAAGTTATCATAATATAAATAAAGTTGTTATTAATTCAAGTGAAATATAGCATTATTTATTTTAAAAAAAAATCAAATTAAAACCACCAGTGATTATATCGAATAAATCATTACCAAATTACAATCAATACCAATCGAAATTATCACCAAAAAATTACAGTCCACATAATCTTCATCATTATCAGTTTTTTTTAACTGAACGGGGCTCTTCGTTAACAAAATGTCGAACGAGCATTCGACCAGTGAATGGAATCATTTGTTCGTCAATCGAAAAGTGTTCAATTTAATGTTTGATTTCATTACATCTTTGTCGGACTGAGTTAATTGTCGATTGTACCTTCCAAAACAGATTTGTTCCGGTATCCGGAATATTTAATGTATCCACAAAATGAAAAGATGCCCGTAGGGGCCTGTAATCTTTGTCCAGACATTCAGCTAGAAATTTTAGCAAACCCGATATTTAGCCTCCAAAATAAGTGTATTGGATAAGGAATGCATCTCTCATATACATAGATACATAAACCTCGTAAAGCTTCCTAATCTCGCATTCACTGGTTTTTAATTCTTTACAAGTTGTTTTCAAATAATAGATATTAGTATACATGGCGGTGTCTTTAAAATTTTTGTAAAAATATTCGATTGGCGTTTCAATTTCAATTTTGGGTGCACTTGTATTCCTTGGCAAATATGCTTCAGTCCAGATTGGAATGCACTGTTTAGCTGATGGTTTCAACGAAATTTCAGCTGCACCCGCCGCGTCGCTACATTCATCAGAATCAGATGAGGGTTGCTCCTAACTTCAAAGCCTATCATTTTTTCTTGGTTGCCATTGGCCGTTTTCGAACACAGCTAAAATAATTGATACAGGTACCATGAATAATTAGAAAATAATATAGGTACATTTAATAGTAAAAATAAAGTAAAATTGTGCAGATCAAATAATAATTGGTACAATATGAATTTTGTTCTAAATTTTTCACCGAAATAATTTTCTTCTAACTAGGAACCCAAAATACACAATTGTGTGTCACTTTTCTTTTTAATTTTTATATTATTTCGAATTATTTAATTGATTTATTGACTGATTTGATTGATTTTTAACGTACGAACAAGCATTTAGCAGGATCTCCCGGTAATTCTAAGAATTTTTGACGCCTGGCCCACCGTACACTCTTTTTTACATTTACTTGGAAGGATTGGATAGGATTGTTAGTATAGGATTGAGATCGACCCGGTTTAAAACACCTTGGCTGTCAATTGCTAGTACGTAGTTACATTTTTTGTCTAATAATTACTTTACTACATTTTTTTCTAAAAACTGCTTTCCATCCTTGGCATCCTAAAGTCAATATTAATTAATTATCAATTACCCCTTGTATATTTCCCACCACCGTACTTCCTCCGGTCATTTTTAATTGATTGAAAAATTCTGAAAATTGTAATCATTGTAAATTTATATTTCACTTAAACTTATAAAATAGTTATAGTAGCTCAGAGACTACCTAACATAATAAATATAATTATTATCAGTTTCTTATTCAAATAACTTCCGCTATTCAAATAACTTCAACTGCTATTATAAACGGAGTATTTCCACGGACCTGCCACTAAGACGTTTGATCTGTGTTGGGTGCTGACCTGTAATGAATTACCATTAACGCCACCAGTAACATAAATCAAAATAATAAGACACTAATTAGTTTCTAAAGTACGAAGTCCGACCTAGAGTTCCTGTGAATTAAGGTGACAAAATTGAAGACAACACAATTTCTAAACTACCTGTTCGCTGGGTGCTTACATTTTTTGAATCTAATTTATTAATTATCACTAGGGACTACTTAAAATAACTAACAATTATTAAACTCTGAAATCCTCATGGTCTAGTTTGTTTTAAATCATCTACATAGTTACACAACAAAATTAAATTATAAATACACAAAATACATTTTACTGGCGATTTAATTGACAGTGTTTATTACTTAATAATCTAATTTGCCAGCAATGCACTAATACATATTAATTAAATCCCAAGTATAACAAAGCCGAAAGCTTCAATCGGTTCTCCGATTATGGGTACAAAAAATCGGAAAATGATGAAACTTGGCCTCCAACTCCAACACATACAGCGTTCGAGTACAACATGTTTTTTTTTACTTCTGTGTGTTCTATCAACATGTACATACATATACTAAACTAACGGCAAACTACAAGCGCATGACGGTCTTTTCGATTCCTTATGCTGTACGCGATTACAGCAAGTTAAAAAACCTGCCCTCCGCACTTCAGACACTGAGCCGTAGGGTTGTTAAAAGTTTATATTTTTTAAAAGTTGAATCAGGCAAAATTTGGCCAACATATATGCTCATATTCAAAATGCAATAAAAATTTTTTTCCCAATATTTTTCTAAAGGCGAAAGAATACTGTCTGTGACACACCCACCCACCTAAATCATGCAAAAGGTAATTCTCTCAATCATCAGGATTCATACAGCATCGATTTGAAGGTTTGTATGCGAGATGATTTCATTACATCGCAATTTTGTAAGGTATAGGAAGCAAAACAAGAAAATCAGAGTGATCGGAAAACTTGTAGATGCGACCACTATATAAAACACGCCAAATGCCCAGAAAACGCTCCAAATGAAAATAATATAGTTTCCTGCTTTAAAACTATACGTATAAGGCCCGCCCATAAAGACTTGTCGAAAGCACAACCCCACCTTGCTGTCATCACTCTCCGATTCCCCGCGGCAACGTTTACAGTAAATTCATTTATGAAATTAGTAAAATGTCCGAAAAATACAAACATTTTCGGAAATGAAAAGACCTGGGATTTATCCGACTTTTGTACTAGAATAACATCGCACAGAAATTATAAATTGCGGCCCACTTCTTTAAAAACTAAATTGACCTTACGCAAAAAATGCATCCATCATGTCAAAGTAAGCAAAATTGTATCCAAACAAAGTCAAATCAATAAAAACACCAGCATAAGCAACATTATTCCGTTTCAGACTCTACCAGCAGCAGTCGACACTGCAGCAACCCTCCACCGGGACAACTAAATACTGCCAAACCTCTCCTACAATATTCAACTAAAATACACATCACACATACAATAGACCTGTTCACGACACATTCCTCATTAAATTCATTCGAAGACTTTAAGCAACATTGTTGCAATCAGACTACGACTTAAAAACCAGCACAACTGTGTGACTCTTATTATAAATGTGAATAAAGAACGACATAACGTATAACACACCCGCCCTCGGAACCCGATCCACAATTTGTTCAAAAACTTAAAAAAAAAGTAAATCCTTTAAGCACTGTTTTTCTTGGTATTGGTTTTGCTAAATTCTTCGTAATAATAATCGTTACAACTAGGATCAACTCTCAAGCCGCAACTTCGTCTGAATATTCCTTAAAACCATACAGCAGCAGTTCCAATATCCTGATTCGAGCTCGATTAATTTGTTTCACCCTCCCATTGTAAATATGCCTTTTTAGTTTTCCCAATTTGCCACTTACTAAAAATCGTCCAACCGACGTGAAAGTCAAACCCAACCCCAAAATTTAAATTTCCAAATTTTAACTAAATTGATTTTATATTTTTTAAAAGTCTCCTAATATTTGCGTTTATTTTTAAAAATTTCATAAATCATCATAGTTTTCAAAGATAAATTTAAGTTCCCTGTTTCCAGTTAAATTTAAGCTTGTAGAGAAAAAAATAAAAATGTTTTACAGCATTGATCTAAATTTTGAAAATCGAAGCCGAAGAAATTTGTCGTATATTTTTTGTTTTGTAAATTAGATCCGAAATGGTTACCATACCATACCACTAGTTTTTAGTACTTATCAAAGCGGTTAATTTTTACCATTTAAATTTATTTTCACATTTGTTGTTTGTTTTCGACATCACAAAACCCAAAACCTTAATAAACTCAGTTCATTGTTTAATTATTTATTATGTTTATTATTATTTAATATGTACATATATATGAGCAACAAATGTAAAAGTTTTTTTTTTGTATGTTAAAATTAATAAAAGAGCTGCAAGCCATTTACTCGTTATTTAGACTTTTATATAGCGTATTCGCTAGATAAACGCATAAAAAATTTGTATCTTCAATTGAAAAATAAAAAACAACAAACGTTTACAGGTATATATATGTAAATATGTAGGTAATTTTATTGATATGTAAAAAAAAAATATAAAGTTCGTTGTTTATCCAAAAAACAAATTTCAAATTATAAATAAATTAATTTGCATACATGAATAAATTTGATTAAATAAATTTTTGCTACAGAAAATTTTTGTTGCCAAAAATGATACACATTCACATTTTCTAATTAACTTTTTATGGAAAATATACAAAAATTTACATAAATGAAAAACCAGATCACATATAGTAATTTTCTTGAGAACAAGTAGACGTAATGACACCCATAAGCTCTTTATTTCAATTTATGTTTATTTTTTCTTTGTTAATTTTAAAATAATCATTAAATATATTGTGTACTGTACTACACAGAATTCTTACATTTTTTTATATTTATTTCCTATGGCAATACTGTTTTCGTCAGTACACAAGCATTACAAAAACATAATTCTGCTTAATATTGTCAAAAAGCTGTGTATCTGCTTCAACATACAATATAATATGTACATGTTTTTCGTTTTGCTATACTATGTGATAAAGACATTTTTTTTAATTAAATAAGAAATTAAATAAAGTTTTTTTTTTTGCATAAAAATGAAATTTGAAAATGATTTAAGTTTATTACTGTTGTTGTAGTTTTTTATTATTTTATTCAAAAGAAGTAAATTACCGGAAAAGTTAAGATTAAATAAACGTTCTATTCAAATGAAATAATTCCAGAAGAAAATTTTAGTGGAGAAACTTTCTATTTGATTTTCATAAGGTCTTTTGTTCTTTTTCAGATATACTGAAAACTTCAAACTATTAAGTACTTTTAAGTATAATAAAGTTATCATTCACTGTAAGGACGACAATTTGGGGCTATTTCGAATATTAAATATTTATAATTTACTTTCTTGGAAGGAAACCATTTTAATGGTTGGTTTTGAAAATCTTGAAATGTAATCCTTTCGGAATATTTCCTAAGTAATATTTCCCAAATTCGGCTTGTGTTCAACTTTTAATGTCAATACGATAAAATGTTGATTTTAAAATTTGTATTTTCTGGAAACTATACCAAAATTTACCATTTCAAAGAATTGCAAATTACAAGAAAAGGACGGCTTCAAAAACTAAAGATTTATTATTTCGCAATTTTAAAATTTTTCTAAATTTAAAAAACAAACATTCAGGAGTAGTGTAATATCGGTGCTGTTCCAGGCAGAATAAGATTACCCTGGTTGAACCTTGTGCTAGGATTAACACATTGTTCCATTTTCAACTGTATAGGTGATGAAATTTTGCTTCGGAATATCACTCGATTTTCCTCGAGCATTATTGTAATTGCATTGATTTGGTTAATTGGTCAAGTATTAAGTACCATAATAATTATTATTGGTACAATAAAACAAAAATTAAAACAAAATATGATAGATGGAGATGGTCGATGGTTTTCTTCTTGATTTTTTTTTCTCCTCCCTATTAAAATTTGTATTGATTTGGTAATAAAAATCTGGTCGGCTCAGTCTTGTTTCGATACTCATTGGGTCAACAAGTGTATTAAAAAAACAGTTTTAATCAGTTTTTTTCGAAAGCTATACGTTTTTTGTTTTATTATTATTTTTGTGGAGTTATCATATTTTGTAAAGTTATAAAAAAAAACTTTAATATAAGTGGAAATACGACCATCATGGCTCCTGGTAGCAGGATGCCAAATTTTGAACTTATAAACAGGTTCAAAACTCTCCCTATATCTGATGGAGATTTCCGTGAGCTACCTGAATCAACACCAATAAAAGAAAGTTACGGAAGTTTGTATCAAAATGATGATCAGTCTTTGCAGTAGACAAGGTAATCACCATGATAACTGAAACAGGAATCAAAAATGTTAAAGTACTACAAAAAAATTACTGTCAACGAAAACACTTGGAGGTATAGTTAATATCAATGTCACAGAACATCCATATTTAAACAACTCTCAAAGTTTTGTTTGTAGCTGGGAATTAATTGAATTATCATAAAATGAAATCTTAGACGGGATTTCGAATGAAAATGTTATAAATGCCAGCAGAATAAAGAAAAAAAAAATAAAGATGGGAATTGGAGGATACACCATCTTTAATATTAACCTCTTACTTACCTTCAATATCTACAAAAAATAAAGCAGGATACTTAATGTTGGATGTTTGTTTATATATCCCAAACCCAATTAGATGTACGGATTGTCAGCGTTTTGGACACAGCAAAAAACGATGTTCAAACGATACTTTATGCGGAATGAGCTCAGTAATAACTATACTGCAATAACAAATAATAACAAGAAAACAAAAACATACGCCGCCATCACAAAAAGCGGATTAAACGAAAATATTAATAATTCAACAAGAAACAAAGTGAATTAAAATGTATAGCGGCCTTCAATCGCTTCATCAAATAAAAATATACAACCACACACTAGTAAAAAGGACAACAATACTGCACCATTGAACACTTCAATACATATACACCAAAACAACAGGTGAAGTATCACTCACAATGATTACTGAAAACCGAGAATTCACTAATAAACACATGTTTACTGAAAAGCGAAAACAATACTAACACTCTAACACTAATTTAAATAATTTCAAACATATCAATACTGTGAAAATTTTATTAGTATTTTTAAACAAATTTCAGAAAATATACCATTTGTGAATCAAAATGGTCCTCTGATAATAGTTACAATAGTGAATTTAATCTTGGTGAGCTTACTCGAATAATGAAAACATGTCGAGGTTCCTCACCAGGCCCAGATAGTATTCATTACAAAATGCTGATAAATCTAAATAAAGTTTCTAAATTATCGCTCCTAAATTTCTATAACAAATTATGGAGATAACCATACTCTTCCTAATGATTGGCTAATAGCAGACGTCTTCCTATTTTAAAGCTCGGAAAAGATCCAAAATTATCCTCTACCTATAGACATATATCTCTCACAAACACTATATGTAAAGTTGATTGATAGATTGATTGATTTGAGTGTACGATCAAGACTAAGCAAGGTTCCTGGTAAGAAGCCGGGTCCACCGTACACTCTTTTTACATATAACAAAACCGAAGGAAAGGAAAGGTATGTTAGTAACAAAGAATCGACCCGGTTCCAGACACCTAAGTAGTCGATAGTTAGTATGTTTTTGTTAGTACATAATATATACGATTAAATAGTTAGCACAAGACAATACAACTTCTAAACTACATGTTCGCTGGATGCTTGAAATTTCTGGAAGCTGAGCGAGGTTTTCCGGTACTTCTGAAAATCTAAATCGAAATTAATTATTATTGCTATCTACTACTTTAAAAATATTTTTTCTTGTTTTGTTTTTTTTTTTTGAAGGATTATTTAAACTCTGAAACCCTCATTTAATTTTCTGAAATAAATTAAAAATTAATTTTATAGAAACTTAGATTATTGTTACAGAACTAAACATGTTATGAAATAATCTTAAAGCCCTAAGTATAAATAGTTTTACTGTTACAATTAGTATTCCGTTCCTCTTGACTACTTCAGATTTCAGAACTTGTTCCTGTAAACTTGTTGTTTTGCTAGAAAACTATCTAATTCTAATCTTGTAGTTTCTTAGTATTACCACAGATTAGAATAGACAGATGTGTATCTTGTATGGGCTATATTTACATCAATACCAAATTCCAATCCAATCCTTTTAGAGCAGGACGTACATTTCTGTCCCTTTTTATTTTTTTTTCACGTATGGCTATTTTGATTATATCAAAGCAAACATGGCATGGCTATTTTGATTATATCAAAGCAAACATAAACCAACTTCAAACAAAATTTTATTTTATAATATATACATCCTGCTCTAAAAGGATTAGATTGGAATTTTTAGTAATGTAAATATGGCCCATACAAGATCCACATCTGTCTATTCTTTTCTGTGGTATTACACCAGAATTCTAAATAAATCACAAGAAACTAACTAAACAAAAAGAAAACCGACAAAATTGTTTCACGTGCCTTTTAAATAGTAGGAAACGTACTATCATTTAAAAATGTTTTCCCAAAATATTGTCCCATCGTGTGTATGCATACCACCAACTGTCCTTCGACAAATTAACATGACCAAAAATACCCGTAGATGATGTCTAAATACTACTATTAAAAACTAAACTAAATATTATTAAAGCATTGAGATCCTCATGGTTTAGTTGTTAAATTTCTCTAGTATGTATAAGTAATTAATTAAATTGATCATCATGGTCCTTAATATCTCTGAAAAATTCAATTTATTGATTGATATAGGTGTGGGGCCAAGCCTTAGCAAGATTCCCGGATACTCCGAGTCCACCGTATACCCTTTTTACATCTAACAAGATCGAGGGATAAGAAATGGAATGTTAGCATTAGAGGCTCGACCCGGTTCCAGCCACCTATGTAATTGTTAGTTAATAAAATTGTTAGTAATAAATATAGTAATCCTTAAAAAATTGTTATTTCTGGAATTATGTAAACCTAGTAAACCAAGGAAGAAACTCCGTTAAATATTCTTCACACTTAAATTCATAAATAATAAAACTAAAGATTAGCTCAACCTATTGTTTTACATGGAGCATTTCCGCTAACCTGCCACTCAGATTATAGAAGTTTGATCTGTGGTGCACGCTGTCCTGTAAAGAAATACAATTAATGTCACCACACTGATAGAAATGATTCGTTGGCATGAGGTCGCGAGAAAATACTTTCCATTGCGATGAACGAATTGTAGTTGCTAAAACATAATTTCGATAGCACCAACTGACATGAGATTGGTACAAACAAACTACGGTAGCCACTAATGCACAGATAGTTGCAACAACTTCGTTTCCAAATCTTCAACTCCGTTGATGCTAATTTTCTAGATATGCGTTGTCAGAACCGAATGAGCCTAATAGTTTTTAAAGTATCAACCTCGTTTCAGTTGCCACAAACGTAATTTTGTTACACCAATTAAATAAGCCTTTTGTGACAACTGCGAACAAAAGTAACTGACTAATGCTGTTGCGAGAACAATATTGTAGTTCAATGTAATCATATCATTCTATCGTTGCACCAAAATATCAAAGTGGAATTATTTATTTTGGAATTCCGTTGCTACAACTAAATATTATAATCGTATCAGTTTCATTAACTCTTAATCGGTTGTTGTGATTGCAAACTTACTGCCTAAAATGTTTAATATGTTGTTGGAATATTCCTAATACAAAATGAAGAGGCTGTTGTATGAGGAGAGGGTAGATTCACTATTTGAAAAAATTACAAAATGATTTGTGGTTATTTTGCAAACATGAACACCACATGAATAATATAAATTGTTTTATAATGTACGCGAAATACTGACACCAGCGGTGACATGTTGTTCCATCACTTTCGAATCGTTTTCGATTGTGTTTTGTCTCTTGAAACAGGAACAAAATTGTACGCTATTTGCTCTTTCATTATAATTTTTCTATTGTGATCTCAGCCTTCTGTATACTTTTCCTTTCCTTTACATCGATAAAATATCGCAAACAAAATTTTTTGTGATAAAGAGTGATGGATGAAAGTAGAAATAGAATGTTGCTTTATTTGAGCAAGCTGAGATAGCTTTAGAAAAAGTATAATTGAAAAAGCGAAATAGAGTACAATTTTGTTCTTGGTACAAGAGACAAAACACAATCGAAAACGAATCAAAAGTGATGTTAGAACATGTCACCCCTGAAAGTAAAAATAATCATGATGAGAATACAACTTTCACAAAATATGCCATGGGAAATTTTACGAAAAAGCGATTATTACAGCAATAGTATTTAGATTGCCATGCAAAATACAAACAACAACACGTTATTATTGACGATTGGAAATACAGATAAAGCACTACCTATCGGAAGAAAATAAAACAGTAACTACAATACAAAATTAGCATCAGCGCTCGCAGAACGACTAAAATATGGCATAGCGGACATTTTTTGCAGCGAAACTACAATATATATTTTGTCTAAAATCACGTCTCCAATCGTCAATAGCGGTAGTTTTACGATTTTCACCATAGCAACGCGATAGTTTTACAATTTTCACCATAGCAACGCGATAATTTTACAAATTTTACCATTGCAACAAGAAAATCCTAAACAATTATCTCTAATTTGTAATTGTATTTCAATTTTTTTTATTATGATTGAATTTTTTATACACACATCAAAGGAAAAGCCATGCAAACAAAAGCTTGTCAAATAATTTGCATACAACATAACATAAATGGATGAATTGTGATTCAATCGCTGACGGGAAAGTTGTATTCTCTTACTAAATACAACACGTGCTGTAATTAATGATCGATAATTATTTACTCGTTAAAACCGACGCAGATAATTCAACTCGTGCTGCGCACTCGTTGAATTTTCAGCGCGGTTTTAACTCGTAAAAAATTATCGATAATAATTGAGCACTAGTTGTATTACGAATGATTATAGAATCCGCGAGAGCTAATCAATGGCGGATCGAAAACTGCATATAACAAAAATAGCAAACAATTTGTGTAAATCAAAGTATCCTGGAAAACTTTTATTGAAATTTACAAGCAATTTAGATTTTTTGATTCCCCGAACAAACGCAATAGTTTTCTTGCGTTTCAAAAACAATTTTTTTCTCCCAACGTCTTAAAAGCCTCTAGTTTTAATACTGTTTTTGGGTATTAAAGTTGGCCTTTTTCTTACTATTTTAAAAATGTGTGTGTTGCTAAGCTACACTTTTAATCCTAGGTGTAAAAGTAGGCACTTTTAATACTAGGAGAAAAATATTATAGTGAAAATCCAATAATATGTATAATGTATGTATATGAAATAATTATTTTATTTTTTTTATTTTTCGTTCATATCATGACCTCCTTAGTTTCACAAAACATTTCAACAAAATTAGTTTCAATTTTGAAGTTTTAATTACATAATTTGTACTTACTCGTATAATTAATAATGTAAAACCGACAAGACATAAACTCTTCGTTGGAGAAAAAATAGTATGTGTTATTCGGATTAAAAGTGACTTTGTTTGACTCGCAATTATATTTGCTTTTGCTCGGCTACGCTGCGCTTCGCCTCGCATGCAAATATAATTGCTCGTCAAACAAAGTATCACTTTTAATCCTAATGACACAATGTACTATTTTATGACGAATTGAAAAAAAATCTAATGGAATTTCAATGAAACTATGATATACAATTATTGTTTCTCATTTTTTTTTATATGTAGTTTTCGATTTATATGAAATTTTATCTTAATCTAGTTGCGATGACCGAATTGGTGTCGGGACAACTACCTTATCGATTAGTCCAAACGAATTGCGTTTGTGGCAAACTCTACCGCAATCATGATAAACGAATTTTTTTAGCTTCTTAATCATTCATATGTTGGCATAAATACACACGCGAATATAATTCGCTAAGTCAGTACGTCCTGCTTGCTACTTAAGGTATTAAGTGAGAATTGTATGTTTGTAGTTTGGTCGTAGCTACTTGATGAGTAGGTTGTACTTTTGAGTACGAAACCGAACTACCAATATAATTGAACTCATGTAAAAGAGTGTTCTCATTTTTGAGAGTCGATAAATTTATATTGACTCTGATTACTTTTTTCTTAATAAAACTAATTTGGTTAAATGAACTGGCAACAATCCTATTCGGTTGGAGAAAACAACTAAATTCGGTTGTGTCAACTACTTCTGATTATGTAGTAACCGAAATAGGATTGCACTAACCGTGCAAAGAAAGTTGCTTTAATAACCAAGTCTGTTATTATAATCGACCAGTGGTCACGACAACTATAATTTGTAATATTCCTAAACCAATATTCGATTAACTCAACCGAATGATCGATAAGCTCAACCAATGGTCGGTTGCAAACTTGCAATACGGTATATTTCGTTCTTCATACAAGCTAATTCCTTTAGGCTAACTAAAAAGGGTCAGTTACAACTTCGTTTTCCGTTCTGATAAGCAATAAAAAGAGGTTGTCGTAAAGTTTAATTGAAATGTATACAGGACCGAATAATTCGGTAGGGCAATTGATTCGGTTGTCGCAAACGCTTAGTTCTCTGGGTGCAGTAACTAAGACTTAAATGATAAGCCCCTAATTAGTTCCTGAAGTATGTATTCAGAGTTACAGTTCTTGCTAATTAGGGGGAAAAAATCAATACAGCAGAATTTCTAAAAACTACCTGTCTGCTGAATACTTAAAGTTTTTGGAAATCTGCGGGGGGGCCCACAACGATGGGGGCCCGCAACGCGGGTCCGGTAACCTTTGCTCTTGTAATGAAGAGTGTTTCATACCATCCACAATATGATTTTCTACATTTCAAGTCAAAATTAAACAATAAAACATTAAATTTTGATTTAAAATGTTGTAGGCAGCCAGATAAATTTGTGGAAATGAATGAAGATGATCTCATGAAGTCTGTAGGAGCAATACAAGAAAAATATCAAGACGACCTATCGGAAAAGTTTCCACTACAAATGGCGATAGTAAAGTCAATGCTTAAGGAAGAAATTACAGGGATACCATCAATACTTGAATTCGCTGAAGTTCTAATAATACAATTTCCTTTAGCAGCTTCAAGTGTTTCGCAGGTAATAACATGTTTATTATTGTTTTTTACGTTACCTCTGACGATCGCAACAGCGGAACGATCGACATTTTTAATTAATCTGAAGGGAAAGATATGCAAGGTGCAGGGATGGTGTAGTGATATGCTAAATCGGTTCTTTTTGTTCTGTTTTGCTTATTTTCTCTTACGGTTTTAACGAAAAAGAACCGGCTTAGCCCATCATTAGAGGGTAGTCTAGGCCCCACATTAAGTTTTGCGGTGGGGCCCAAAATTTGTAGTTACGCCACTGCACCAAAATGTAAACAAACCAGCCCAAATACACCACTGTGTCCACGCAATTTGTTTATTTTCCCCTATAGATGCGCGAGATATGTCAGAATCTCACTGAGATACTACTCTCCATCCACCATACATATAGTTAAAATAATATCTCGTTGAAAATACCTATTCCTTCATTCTCGAGTAAAACAACAACAAAAAATGAATTTGTTTTTGTATTTACTCGGGAATGAAAGAATAGGAATTTTCAGCGAGATATTATTTTGACTATACTTATATACATAAATATGTAGATATACAACATTTTCCCTCTTGCTTTGTATTTAATTATAGCTGTTTTTCCTATAAACCAAACCAACAAAAACAAAAAATGCGTACATCTACATAAACAAAAAACAAAAATTCCCCCTTCCTAAACAACACATTTTTTTTTTATTTTTTTTTATTTTTATTTTTTTTTTTATTTTTACACAATTCATATCACGTATACCAATACATATACGTGATATGAAAATACCTGAATAAATACCGATAGGCCCGTTATTTTCTTTTTGACCACGTTTTTCCCGTTTCCCAATTTACGTTCTACACTATACAAGGTTTTCACTTCACAGATGTCCATAAATAAGCGGTACCTATTTTCACTACACTTGAAATTATAAAACAAAAACACACGCGCGATATTATTTAATTTAAGCGAAACTGATTACACGAGCAATAAACCACGATCGTCACTATTGTTTCACTTTATGCACAAATTTTATTTTCACTCATTAAAATAAATTATAAAAAGAAGTGTACATTTTGATTGTCACTCCATAACTCGAGAACGGCTTAACCGATTGCCATCACATTTTTAGGGAAGGTGCAGGGAGGAGTGATGATAGTTAGTTGATTTTAAAATCCAAAATCGGTCCAGCCATTCTCGAGTTATGATTTTTTTCCTGAAATGAACTCGCTCTTTGTAAAACAACAACAAATACACGTAAAATTGCAAATATCTCGAAAACGGTGCGTCTGAGCGAAAAAATAAGGTCACTTTCCCCCCCACACCCATGTACACACTTTGTGATCGATTGGGATTGGTCCCAGCCCCCCTCTTGAAAAAATTTTAATTCAACATTTGAAAAAAACAAGTTTCATTTCAGTCCGACCTAACGAAAAAAAATCGATCCAAACTAATACACAAACTCATAAATACACACATTCATTTGATTGACAGCATACAAATGACAAACAGATGAATCTGTCAAAATGCACATGAGGTCAGATTTATCATCGAACTGGTTTCTTATTGCCATATCCTGATGCTGATCATCAATTTTTGCAAATCTATTTTATCGGAGATGCAAATCGTGAATTGGATCGGCGTTGTACAATTGCTGCGCGTGCAAGGCGGCAAATTGTTTCTGAACTTCAAACATTCTTACATCAGCACAATGAATTAATTCGATTGTTTAAAACCGCTCTCGATCGTATGCCATCTGATGATCACAGAATCGGTATCAAGGCTGACAAAACGCCCTTTGGAGAGCATGCGAGACGATTTAATGCACCACAAACACTATATGTAAAGTTATAGAAAAACTCGTTGCAGAACGGTTTAAGTGGGTTATCAAAAAGAAAAAAAGAAATAAATAATAAATCTACTACTGATGCGCTAGGTTATTTAGTTAACGAGATTCAAATAAGTTTTCGAGATAGAGAAAAGTTGATTGCAATATCCTTTGACATTAACAAAGCTATTGACAAAACATGGAAACTACGTTGGCAGACAAGGTTGGCATATCCGGAAATTTATTCATGTTGCTAAAGAGCTTTCTGAAAACTAGATAATTAAAGCTCCTTACCAATAATAAATTGTCACAGATTGTACGAATCGGACAATGGGGCCCTCAAGGATCAGTCCTGAGCGGACTCCTATTTCTCATAGCTATTAACCCAGTCCTAGATCTATTTGAATCACCGGTCAAGGCAACTACGTTTGCTGATGACTTAGCTATTTTTGCAAAATCAAACAATTTGGAAGAATGTGGAATAGTTATTCAAAACTCCATTGATAAATTATCTGTGTGAATTCTGGATAGATAACCACGGGTTCCAATTTAATGTCGAGAAAACTATAGGGGTAGTATTCAGTCGAACTAATCGTCACCTTGTATAAAAATTCAATTAAATGGTCAGTCTATAACATTTAAAAATCAACATAAATATTTTATTGTTTTTCTTTTTCAACCTTTCATCACTAAAAACACAATGTTTAAAATCTTTAAACATAATAAAAGTTTTGTCAAATATACACTGCGGTTTTGACCAAAATCTTTTGCTAAAAGTACACATATCCCTAATTTTATCTAGGCTAGAATACGCTAGCGTGATATATCACAGTAAAACCTTCGCAAATCTGAAAACATTGGTTACTGTTCATAATCAAGGACTAAGACTGTCAATTGGTGCTTTTAAGAGTAGTCCAGTTGAGAGTATCATCTGTGACTCCGGGTCAACTCCTCTCTCGTATCGGAGAGCTATATCAGCACTGGGATACATATCATAAATAGCTGTCAATATTGAACATCCGTTACACAATTAAGCATTTAATACTTTTCAACGATCAGTGGCATTGGATCCAGTTTTCATGACCATTTTAGCACAAATAAATTTAGAAATTCCGAAATTTATAAGCCATCAATCAAGAAAAACTCCACATTGGGAACTAAAACCTCCATTTGTGATCAAAAATCTAATAAGATTCTAAAAATTTTCTACAAATAGCTCTATATATCAATTAAAGTTTAAACAAATTCAATATCAATATTCTAATTTTGAATTTGTGTATTGCGACGGTTCAATGACAAATAATTCTGTTGGAGTCGGAATATACCATAATTTATATCAGAAAAATTACAAACTCTCCAATCATGTATTGCGAATAGCAATATCACAATCACAAATATTCAAATCCCAATTCACACAATTTGTAGTTGTTTCAGATTCATACTCTGCTCTTCAGTCTCTGCTAAATCTTCAAACACACAACCCTCTTATTAAAAATATTCAAGAAATATTAAATTTAAATCACAGTAAAAATATCATATTCCTGTGGGTTCCCGGTCATATAGGGCTTTTTGGCAATGAACAAGCAGATTTACTTGCCAAAACTGCGCACATTGAACATGAACTACTAAAAGATTATATTCCACTAAATTACTTTAAAAAACACATAACACGTAGTTTGGTAAAATGGAATGAACATTGGAAAGAATAAGATACTGGAAATTAAAACAACAACTAGACATTGCGAAACGTCTATAAGGAAAACTAGATATGAAAGTGTATTGATCACAAGACTAAGAATTGGGCATACCCCATTCATGATTTCCTATTGAAAAATTGTAAACCTCCCCAATATGATCTTTGATTCTGTCCAATTACTATACATCATATACTCATAAACTGCCCTAAATTTAATAGTAAAAGGATTGAAACAAAAATCCCTATTTCTCTGAAGGAAGCTTTAAAAAATAATGAAACTAAAACACAGTCTACTCTCAAATAGACTAAAACTAGCGGGTTTATCCAGAGTCTACTGAATAAAAAAGATCCCCCAGTATCGACTGTATTTTTAATAAGCTTAAAATAAGGTACATACATACGGGCAGGGCCGTCTTAACCATTGCGCTAACTGTGCTAAGCAGAGGGGCGCTAGCTAAAAGGGGCGCCTTTCCTTTCCAAAACAGAATGTAAAAAAATTCTAAAAAAAAAATATTTTACATGTTAAAAAAAATTCGAAAACATTAATTTTTTTTAGTTTTAGTTATAGTTGGACATGTATTTCTATTGCAATGGCGCACTTTTCACGTTTGATGTGATATATTTTCAACGTTTTAATATCACTGCTTATGAAAAATCAACTATCGGTTATTTAACCATCCCTAGGTCGAATATCGACGATCTAATTGTTTTTCGAACCCTGCGAATTGTCAAATTCAAATAGAACTTAACCTAAAAAACATTCGTAAAATCGTAATTGAAGGAATGGATCAGTTTTGAATAAACTTTCTTATTTATTTTATGGATCTGAAAACATTTTTTTTAGGGCGCCTGTCGAAGAAGAGAAAATTCCAGCTGCAAAAAGATGATCCATTTTATCTGAAAAAACAAATTGTAATTAATTTAATTGTATTAATCTTCTTAATTTAATTATTGTTAACTTATCTTAAAATTGTTCCTTTTAAATTCGCGGCGCATACGTACATATTTGATACGTTGTTTTTATACCTAATGCCCCAAACACATAGACGCCGTTCAAAGCGCCGCTAAAATTAAAATACATGCAGTTTTATATTAGCAAACACATAGATGATAGATCTATGTTTTCGCTAATGTGAAACTGCAGGTATTTTAATTTTAGCGGCGCTTCGAACGACGTCTTTGTGTTCGGGGCATAAAAATCAATATTTGACATAATTGAACGTCAATTATTTTCGCGTTGAAATCGAATTCTATTCGATTTCAATCCGAAAGAATTATTTTCTCATTGCCCAGTTGTACGGCTGAGTGCTCCATGCGCACTCATTGATCAATCACGGTGATCGCTCTCTTATAGCTCACTGTGAGCATCACTTTACACCATATTTCGTACAAAAGAACGAAAACCATCCGAAGGTATGGTGAGATAGTAGTGGTAAACGCTGTATTTAAGAAATCGTTTGATAGATGGTGCTGCTCACGTGTGTGTTTTATCGGTAATGCAGAATTATTTTATTCTTAGCCTCCAGATGTCACCCTAATAAATGTTTTGAATTAAAATATTTTTTTCATTAATAAATAAATCTTTTTATTGTATTTCAAAAATAAAATATCACATTTCATTACAAATTAAATCTAAATCAAAAAGTTTACACGTTATGAAAAATAAATGAAATATAACATACTTCAGTCTTAAGAAAAATATAATTTTTAAATTTTAATTTTTAATTCATAGTTTTATATTTTATGAATTATTGCCTACGAGTTAATATTGTGTTTTTGATACTGGGTTGTTCAAGCTTTTCATTTATCGTGAAGATTTTTTGACCAAATTGTAAATGTAATTTACAACAATTAGTAAATGTTACTTTGTTATTAACTTTTTGCAATTTATTTTAATCATTTCATTAAATATATTATTAATTATTAGTTAAATAGAATTAGTCACGTTTTGCAAAAGAATTTTTAAATTAAATTGGATACAATTTTTAATTTAAATTCAACATGGTTTATTTTGGTCAAACATTTAGTGAAATAATTTTCACGGATAAATGAATGCTATGCTATCTATTTTAGTCGTAATTTTTTGTTATTTTCTCTATTATGAGATTTCCGGAATTCTATTTTCAGTTTACACTGGAAGCTCTCCAGGCTGTCCAATGGGGATTTCCAAGCCTCTAGATATAATAAAATAAAAAGTAATATTTATTAATTATGAATTTTTTATGAAAAGGATAAATCTTACCAAATATAACTGCATTCAGCCGTTTATATTTATTGAATGCTATTTTCTTTTGCGTACCGGCAAAATTTAATTGCAGCGCCAGCGAATCAGCAACCGTCTTTTGGAAAGCTAAGCTGAGCCCTTTTCCCAAATTGACGAATGTAGTAAGATAATTGATCTGAAATTAACATTTACTAATAATTAATCGATTACATAAAATGTAATAAAATAATTGGTGCTTACGAGTTGTTCCCTGAATTCTTTGCTAGAACATCTAGCTTCCAACTCCTCCAATCCTTTTATCGAATTTAAAGGAAATAATTCTTGCATCTCCTTATTGACGGTGCTATTGCTTCGCCCAGAGTTTTCGTGCAAAATTCTTCTGGACAAATCTCGAACCAAATAGGTTAATTGGTCCAACTTGACATTCATTTTTTTTATGTCGCCGTGGCAGCAACAAGGAGATGATTCTGTGTCAGCATTTGTGACGATTATTTTGTTGGGTGTTGTGGTGCTATGATTGTTGTCTAAGTGCCTTGTGTGAGTCGTTGAAGTGGTGGATGCATATGTCATAGAAGGGACATTTTCTGTGGGCGGTACGGTTTTTTGTTTATTTATATAAACTTTACTAATATTGCTAAGAGGTATAATCTCTTTACATCTATCTTCAATTAAATTTAGTGGGGGTGGTGCGAAATGCTTTTGACTCATTGTCCATGATTTATGGTAATCCGCTCTTGATATTCGACCTATAATATTGTAATTGTTAGGTATACGAAAAAAGTGTATTGTAATACAATTTTATATTACCAGGATCCACCAAGACAAATTCTTTGGGGCCTGCATCGAAAGTACACGTTACATCACCTTGAAAATCAAGGTCTTGAATATCCAAGTTAAATAAATTTTCCGATTTTTGTGTATCGCATGCTTTTGATGTGGAAGGCACTTGTGAAGCGGCTGGTAATAATTTTTTTTTATTTATATTCCTTTTGTTCGATTTGTTGTTTTGAATTTGCTCTTTATACGTCCCGACAATTGAAGTTAATGGTGGTGGCGATTTTTGATTTTGAGTCTCGATTTTTTGAGAATCGATCGGTGATAAGCGAACTGAAAATGTAATAATTATTTTATCAAATAAATCTATTAAAATAAATAAATGTTATATTATATTACCATTATCTTCTGGATAATCTTTATAATAAGTTTTTTGCATCCAATCAAGGTCTTGACTTTCCATCCTAAACCAAAAATAATTAAATTACAATTATGTGTACTCGTAATATTTATATAAAATTTTAATAATACGCAAAAAAAAAAAAAAAATTAAAATATATATATATATATTAGGGTGGAGTGAAAAATTTTTTTTTTTACAATTTTGGTATGGGGGCCCTTCAGAAAGTTACTTTATAGTGTCGTTAATGACTGGTTAAAATTTTTTTAAAATACATTATAATTTAGCGGTGGTATTTTTCAATTGAAATTTTTCTTTTTAGCCGAATTAAACTAGACTTTCATTATACAAAAATCCCTCAAGTACATGATTCTTTAGAAACCGATAGAATACCGTTTATTAATTGAAATTACTAACGTCTCGAAAGCTACTCTCTGTGATAAACGCCCACTATCCACTTTTAGGAAGAAGAAACGACATTTTGGCCAATCACTTTTTACGTTCTTTTACGTAAGTAAAATAAAGTATAGTAATCATGAAAATGCTGGACCTTGACGTTATTGGTAATTTATCGATTTTGAGGTCCGGTGAGTCCGAAAAATTAGGTTTCGAAGTGGTTTTTGTCGCTCTTTAAGTTAAAAATCTGTATTAAATTAAAAAAACATACTTTAAATGGAAAATACCACCGGTAAATATAATTGAATTTTAAAAATATTTTAACCAGGTGGTTTTGGCACTGTAAGGTAACTTTTGGGGGGCCCCCCAAATTTTTGTTTTTTTTCACTCCACCCTAATATATATATATGTATTGTATATGAATTACCGCTTTAATGCAGCAATGGAATTAAAATATAATTCATTTTATAAAATAATTTTATATATTTAAATTGAATTGCTGTAATTGGAAAAATCTCATTAGTTTCTGATATCCTCTTGCATTGGAGAATACCAAGTGTCACTTGTGAGTTAAGTGGCTTAATGAAGAATGGTGATACGTCCATAAACCGCCTGCCAATAACCATTGTTGTTCCATTTTGGTTTATAAATTCTGAAATTAAAAAGGGAATATCTTCCGCCAAACAGCAGCATTTGTCCGCTTCTGTATTCTTTAATATAAAATTATCAAATTTTAAGGTATTGGTCTTTAAATGAGCGTCAGGAGGAAACTGTTTGCTTAAATTTATTGACATTTGTATCTCATCAATTCGATTGGCAAGCTGTTGCAAAATTAAATTAGGTTTTCTTACTAATTTTTTTATCTGCTGCATAAAATTTTCAAATTTATATGCAGAGAAGGAATCTACACTACCAAATTGAGAAACACAATCTGCGATATGGAGAAGACCGTGCACATTATAGCTAACCCTATGCTCACCATAAATTTTCGGAAATAACCTAACAAATGCAGCTAACATTTTGTTGACTAAACTCACACTGTTCCGTGCATCCCTATGAGATATTAACCTATAAGCACAATGCAGTAAAAGGAAATGACTATAAATCTCTTCACTAATAATATCTTTCAAAACGACAATACCAGTATACAAAATAAACTGCCTCAGTTCAGTAGCTTACCATAATCTCAAATCATTTATTGATCTAGGTTTTCTAGCAAATTCTAATGGAATGCTGCTTGCACAATTTGTTAATTTCGAGTCTAATATACTTCTAGCATCCTGACTTAACTTAAATCCTAACGTGTCACGATTGATTAGTAAGGTTAAAATTTTGCGAACTACTCCAAGATCGACAAGGTGCATTGGATCCACTACAAATTGAGAAATCATTCCTATGCCTACACTTTCCAAAATAGTGGGAACATTAAAATATTTAGTACTATGAAAACTTGGAAACTCCCTATTTTGAAATGTAAAATCAGAATATGGTTGAGCAACAGCTGTACTATATGAAACAGTTTTATTAATATAGGTTCCAACTTGATTACATTTAGGACAACCGTGAAAACTTGTATGACCTACTATACCCATAACAAAAGATTTGGCAGGGGCATCACAAATGAAACATCTTATCTTGAAAGTTTTCTTTAACTTATCTGGTGTCACTTGAATTCCATTTCTATTCAATATGTTTACCTCATTTACAAAATCGAAAAGAAAGTCATCAACATTTTCAGGCTTTGCAGTTCCTGAATAAACACCAATAATGAATGGTGAAATATTCTTTCGATCTACAAAGGCACCAATAATTGGCCATAGTTGAGCGTTGGACGAATTAAATAAAGGTAAACCATCAATTCCTATATCTATCTCAATTTCTGGGACCTCAAACAAAAAATTGTAATTAAGCTTTAATAAAGTTTGCTCTATCCCAAAATGGTAGTATTGTCCTGGATTTATATTACGAGTAACTATTTTTCTACTAGGCGTTCGAAGAAGTGTTTTAGCTGTTTTCGGTACATCAATTTTATGCCTATTCAATATAGCTAATAATTGATTAATTTTTTCCCTACCTAACCCTGATTCTACTGCCCACTCAGCTAATTCTACTGTAATCCTATTTGAAGGCTCTGGAATTTCGTACTGATTTTCGTCAAAATCTTCGTCATCTGAAACTAAAAAATCTTCATTAATTTCTTCATCATCGAACAAATTACGATAACTGGAATCAGCGTCAATATCTTTTGTCGTAATGTCATGATTCATGGAACTTTCTGCTACAGCTTCCTGATTAGAACCTAACGTCATCTCAGCACAATCAGATTCTTCAATCTGTAATCGTCTTCTTAGTTGCTGATTAGATAACAAGAATGCTGGTTTTCCGGTCTCCATTTTCTAAAAATTGCAAATTTTAAATTAAAAAACAGCACAGTTCCTTCTTGGATCAATCTATGACTAAATTTAGGTAAGTACAGTTAAAATTTACAAAACCAAAGAGAATAAATATTTGTTCAGTAGTGCTAACTAGGAAAATCAGGAAAGCTAGGAAGAACAAAATAAAAATTACCAAAACAACAATGGGCGCATTCAGCTTCGCCAACTGTTAGCAATGTTAAGTAAAATCAACACATTGGGCGGTGTCAAGTCTTCCAACATGTTGGCTTTGAAAATTTACTGATGGAAAAAATAACATTCGATCTATGATATTGCCGTAAAATTTAGCATAAGTCGTTTGCATTCAGAAAACAACATGTTTATTTTACTCAACATGTTGCCAACCGTTGGCGGACCTGAAAGCGCCCATTGAGTTCTAAACGCACATTATATGTTAAATATTTCATCGCAATTGCCACATTAATGTGATAAAACGGGAAAAGTGTTGCGGCCAACGATGAGAGAACCAAATGATTCATTCTAACGTATGAGGAATAAAATATGGACAAACAAAAAAAAGTAAAAAAAAAATTATTTTCTAATCAAATGATTTTAATCCATCATTTATTTAAAACTTTAATTCTTAGATAAAATTTACAGAAAAATTTGCGCTCCATATCGATTCGCTTTCCTGATCCTTTCTGGCACTCTTTTCATTGCCGCCTGCGTTCCTGATGTATCAATCTTCTTGAAATCTCTTTTTATCTTTCTAATCAGACATTCAACATTTTTGGCACGATATCCATTGCTGTATACCATTCTCTTCAGATTTGCCCAAAAAGTTTCAATGGGCCTTAGTTGTGGAACATTTCGTGGGTTATAGTCTTTAGGGATAAATTCGATTCTGCGTTGACGTAAATCAGATAACGTTGCGTTGGCATAATGTGAGGATGCCAAATCAGGCCAAAAAATCGTTTTATCATTTTTATGATATTTATTTATAAATTTCTGAAGCACAGGTAAACATTTGTTTGTGTATGTTTGCGCATTAACCGCCAAACTACTTTTGAAAAATACTGGGTCACTGACACCTCGTTCGCTAATAGCCACCCACAACATAACTTTACCTGGAAGCTTGGTCTTATGAATAAACTTCTCCTTTTCTGGTGCATTGTGATCGGGAGACTCGTAGTAGTTTTTTGGCTGCCATTCATTACCTTCAACAGTGAAATAACTTTCATCATCCATCACACATTTATAAGCTGAAGAAGCAGCGAAATATGTTTGGGAAAGCACTCTTAATCTAGATTTGATTGTAGCTAATTGTTTGTCTGTAGTTGCTGGTGCCGATTTTTTGGGTTTGCGTTGAATATTCATACTTTGTAAATATTTCTTGATAGTTTTTGGGGCAACTTGATATTTTTTACCCAGTTTTCTGTACGATTTTGCAGTTCGACCCACTGTTTCACCTTTCAATTTCATTCGAACTTTGCTACCTTGTAGTTGACATTTTTTACCAGAGTCGGGTTTTCTTTCCACAGGTTCATTATTCTCAAACAGTTTAATTGTTTTGTAGATAAAGAATTTTTTGAATCCAAGATCCTTGAAGTAGTGAAAAATCTCGTTCTTTTTTTTGTCTGGATTTTCCTGACAAAATTTACAAATTAATTTACGACGATCTACTTGTAACAACGACATTTTTGTAACTAATCGTAAAATGACGCAGTTGTAATGTATTTTTTATAAAATATACGGGAACCACCTTATTTAAAAACAAGGAAATTTTTATTTTTGGTTGTACAATACAAATATAAATACATTTTACATTTGTCCATATTTCATTCCTCATACGTTATTTTACAAAATTTCCACCAGACCAGGTATTTGTTTTATATTGATTTAATTGCTTCAAACTAGTTTAAGGAAACGTAATAAAATTTCATGAACCATCAGTAAAAATAATTTGAATAAACCATCACCATTTAGTTAAGTACTTCCATAAAACCATAAAATCATGTTAAATTGCGTGGTTTGTTGTTACTTTCATTTACAAGTTTTGTTATACTATCCGATGGATTAGTAATTGTGATGGGAAAAATTTAAGGTAACGTTTATGTTTGTTACCATGTAAAACCAATGAAAATAATTTTTTGTAATTTTTTATTATCTTATTTAATTCAATTATGATATAAATAACGTTTTATTTTATATACATTTCATAAATAAATTCATAACTGTAATGCAAATAAATTCAATTAAACTTGATGCAAAAGTATTTGTGATCCATATTTTTGATGCATTAGTATTTGTGATATGCAGAAAAATTTGAAATATGTAATTAGTAAATCAATTACGTTTAAAATTATTTTTGATTAATTAAATAGTAATTTAGTCACATAATTTGTGGACCATTGGAACATTTTTATTACGTCTCTATCACGCCTCGGAAGTGTTCCAAAAATTTGTTTATAAAATAATCGCATTTACACGACGCATTTACGATCTTATCCTACACGGTTTGATTAGCATCCCATTATACATTTTTGGTCTTGCTAGGTTGCGCATATCTTCCGCTTTCATTTAAACTCTCGCAAGGATAAATTGAACTCTGCCTTGGCCTAGATAACTGATTATGTTCAATATTTTTATATAATTTCGAGGCAATGATACTTATTTGTATGAGAGCATTATTGTGCCGAAGAGCACATTGAGGGCCGACTGATTATTCAATAAATGAGAAGACTGCCTCATTCTAAATTGAATATTGACCTTGAAGTGTTATAATTTAAACAGCCGCATAAACTTCAATTTATTCCGCAAGAGATATAAACGGAAGAAGTAACCATCCTATCTAATATTCTCTGCTAATGTAAAAACAAAATGTTTATCCTTTTTTTCTAATTAACGCCAAAACACATTAGTTTGTACATAACAGAGTTCTCCAGAGTTCAATTGGCAATCCAATATGATGACGTTCACATTTTGGTTCCTCACAGTAAATCATATTCTGCTATGTGTTCTATAAACTACAACTTTTCAAGGCCAATGTTCAATTTCGGTTTATAGAATAATGTAGCATTCTCATTTGTTGAAAAATAATTCGGCCATCAATTTGCTCCTCAGCCCAATAACGATCCCATACAAAGAAGCATCATTGCCTCGAAATTATATAAAAATATTGCCCATAATTAGTTGGCTAGGACAAGGCAGAGTGTCGATTTATCCTTGCGAGAGTTTAAATGAAAGCGGAAGATATGCGCAATCTAGCAAGACCAAAAATTTATAATGGGATGCTAATCAAACCGTGTAGGATAAGATTCGATGCGATTTTATGAACAAAGTTTTGGACCACTTTCGAGGCGTGATAGAGACGTAATAAAAATATTTCAATGGTCCACAAATTACAAGTGACTAAATTAATATTTAAATAGTGAAAAATAATTTTAAATTTAATTGATTTCCTAACGATTTTAAAATTTTTCTGCAAATCACAAATACTTATGCACCAAGTTCAATTGAATTTATTTGCATTAAAGTTATGCATTTTTTTATGATATTTATAACAAATGAAACGTTATTTATAATTGAATTCCTCATCAATCACAAACTAATTCATCGGATAGCATACCAGAACATAGCGCTCGTTTGCTGCAAGAGAGACACAACTCAGAAATTACTATTTTTGAAGAAACACTTTTAAAACTGTTGAATTGTAATACTTTTATACTTTTAATACTTTTCGACAATAATTTTAAAATTACTTAGCGGTGTAATATAGAGATGTAGTGGGAAATATTTTGTTAGAAACACTGCGTTATAGTACCTCTAATAACGCACGTGTGGGGCCATACTCCAAACACAACTCAAAAATTTCCATTTTGCGTTGTGTTACTCTTGCAGCAAATGAGCGATATTTTGTATGTACAAAAGTAGAGAAAAACACTAAGAAAAACAACAACGATGTAAAAAATTCAGTTTCATTGTTCTCGTCATAATAATTATGTATTATGTACTAATAACTAATTAAAATAAACACTTAGATTATATTGGTAATGTCTAATTGAATTAGGTAATTGATAAACGTTATAACTATTTACATAAGTTATTTTTTAACGTACATACAAGATGCTATTTTATTTTAAGGTTATTAAATATTTTTTCCCCACACTAAAACTGATAACACTAAATAAATTTAAGTAAATATAATTAAATATAATTAGGAAAATATTCACTAGGTACTTACATAATTTGTTTATTCTTTATTAATTATTATATTAGTATTATTTATTCCTTAAATTTCTTTTTAATAACTCTTTTTAACTAATCACAAATAAGGTGGTTACTTCAACGCAAACTCTGTAATGATAATGTGCAGGAAAATGGTAAAACAATACAAAATCGCACAAAACAATAAATTGATCTACTTTACCGATAATTTATTATTACCGTTTACCCATACATTTAAAAAAACCGAATATTTTATTTTATACTTTTATACTTCCCTCTCAAGTATTTTAGGTGCTGTTTCATAAACAAATCTTCGGTCGCTCACTCATAGTACAACTGGGTGAATGCGTATTCTATTCAATTTCGAACACGAAAGAATGGACACTTTGTTACATTGAAAAGAGATAACATTATATACGAAAGGGAGTCAAATATAGTATGAGTATTTTTCTGTACTTTTTAATTTTTTGTGTGAATCGGTCGGAGTCGTTGATGGATAATTGAAAGGAAAAGAGCTGTCAAAAATAAAAGGAAAATTTTATGTAACAAGTTTTAAAATTATAATTTATAATTTAATTCATGTAATTATATGTACATTTATATAAAAACATAAAACAAGTCGTTTAAATTATGTAAATAAAAATCAGTTTGTGTAATACATTTGGAAAATCTGAATAAATTCGTGCAAATATGTATATTTATCAAACTAATTCAATTTGTGCTAATAAAAAATCTTTGCAAAATAAATCAACTGGTGCAAATTTATACAGCGCCTTATAAATTTAGCACAGGGGCGCATAATTTCATAAGACGGCCCTGCATACGGGTCCCATTTGAAACGCGATATTTTAAAACGTGATTTGACAAAACGCGATATTTCAAAACGCGATATTTCAAGACGCGATATGGTACAAAACGCGATATGGTACAAAACGAGATATTTCAAAACGCGATATTTCAAAACGCGATTTCCTAGTTCTGATCGTACATGTTCAATTTTATCATTTTGGTGAAGGAAAATTTTATTAAATAAAGGAAGATTAATAATTAGTATTATTTTAAAATAATATTATTATTATTTTAATTTTTATTATTATTTTAAAATTTTAATTTTAAAATATCGTGTTTTGTACCAAATCGCGTTTTGAAATATCGCGTTTTGAAATATCGCGTTTTGTACCATATCGCGTTTTGTACCATATCGCGTTTTGTACCATATCGCGTTTCGTCATATCGCGTTTTGAAATATCGCGTTTTAAAATATTGCATTTCGAGCAGATCCCTATCTATGGTTAGTCCAAGATATTTAAATTTTTGAATACATTCAATTTTAGAGCAGTTACTCGTACAAACAACTGCAATGAGCTGAGCATTGTAAATCATGGTAAATGATATTTGGATCACCAATAGTGTCATCATTGAGTTTATAAAACATAGCTTTTGTTTTTGGACTCAAGATCATGGAATGTGTATCACACCATTTCCTAAGTCAAATCATATTGCATATATACAATAGATTTAACCCTATCCGGTGCATTATACATAAAGACAAGGTCATCAGCAAAAGCGACTACCTCTGATTTAAATTTAGTGTTAAGCTAAGAGTTTAAATAAATTAAAAATAACAAAGGTTCCAAGACAGATGCTTGGGGAACTCCATCATTGATAATTTTTCTCTCACTTTCACAATCCTTGATCTTAACAACTTGTGATCTATCTAACAAATAGGAAGTAAATCATTGCAAACTTTTCCCACGAAATCCCGCAGAACATAACTTTTGTAACAAAATGTTATGGTTAACCATATCAAAAGCCTTTTTTAAATCCACAAAAATAGATGCAACAGAACTTCTTTCATCGAGGCCTTTGTATAAAAAGTTTGAGAATTCCAATAACGCATTTTCCGTGCCTTTAAATTTCCTGAAACCAAACTGCATTTTATGTAAAAAATTTGTATGATTCAAGAAGCTCGTGATCCTTGAATAAGCTAATTGAACATATTTTTTTTGTCTCCACTTTTGTGCACAGGGATAACATTAGCTTGTTTGAGTTTAGTTGGAAAAATTCCAGAACTAAAACTACAATTTATTATATAAGATAAGACATCAACAATATAAATTCCTATTTTCTTAATCATCAACGAACTAACACTATCATTTCCGGTCGAACTTGTGGATAAAACTGAAAACTTCGTGTCTGAAGCAATAACATCTAAGATTTCTAATGGGAATGTGTCATGAAAAACAAATGATCTTGACTCAGAATTGTTGCAAATTACTTCACCATAAAGCTCAACATTGTTATTCGCATCCGCTTTCGAGTCCTGAACCACTCTTATAAAATAATTATTGAATAATTCAGCCATTTCAAGCTCGTCAGAAATTTGCTGCTCATCAACCACAATTGAATCAATTCCTGTCCGTTTCCTACCATTTCCTAAAAGCTCATCAACTAATCCCCAACTTTTTTTAACATCATTATCCGCATTTTTAAATTTAGTCTGATAGTATTCAGTTTTTGCAACATTTACTTCTGTTTTGACAGATTTACTTAGGACAATGACTTGTTTTTTAGATCTAAATTACTGGGAGATTTAGCTAATTTTTTTGATAATTTATTTTTAAGTTTTATCTTACGGCATAACTTTTTAGTAATCCACGGCTTTATAATTCTGTCTTTGTTTTTAATTTCGACGAGAGTTGAATATACACTGTATATCCGAAAAACAATGAATGCTTTTATTTATGGTTGCTTCTGTGCTGTGTTGCACTATAATAGTGGATGTAATATTACATAATACGTATCGGAGTGCATGCGAGGCACTTCATTTGCTGGAAAACGACGATCATTGGGGAAAGTCAATTGAAGATTCATCCGCCATTTCTAACACATTTCAAATACATTTGTTTTGCCACACATTCTGAATTTGAGAATTGGAGTGCCAATTTTATTGCTCCGAAATATCGATCAGCCAAAATTCTGCATGGCACATTATTAGTATAGACAAAAAATTGATGAACAACCAACAACCTAATCAAACGATTTCAATTTCCAATTCGCATTGCGATCGCTATGTCGCATGCTCCAGAGTTGGTAAACCATCTGATCTTTAAGTTTATGCAGAAAGCGGACACACAAAAAATGTAGTCAATCCAATAGCTTTTCAATAAAAAATGTTTTTCTATGAAAAACATATTTTTTGTTCCTTTCGTTTCATTCCACAGCATAGCCACAGCAACGCAAGGCAGGGTATTGAATTGAATGATGTGTTTTCTCGGTGAATCTATGTTCGCTAGAATACTTTTTTTTATTTTCCGATTCATTTTATCAGACTAAGCTACAGGAAGGACTGCTTTTAGTTCTGGAATATAGCCACCGTGGCCCGCAAAAAATGGAACTTAACCATTTATAAACCAATCATGATGAAATAGAGTATGTACCTTGCAAATGGGGGCAACCAGCCAGCAAAATGGGATCTAACTATTTATAAATCGATCATGATGTTATGATGATGTGATGATATATGCCATAATGGTATGATGTTATGATGGTATAATTGCATGATGGTATGAGGGTATGATGATATGATAATTCGATGGTATGTGAGAGTACAACAAGAAAATTATTAATTTTTCCTGAGCAACGCCGGGTGTTTCAGCTAGTAGAATTATAAAAGTTCAATAACAAACCAATTATATAATTTATAAATTAATTTAGTTCTGAATAAAACATTCTAAAAAGAATCCAACTAAGAAGACAATTTGATATTTTGTAAAAAAATTACTTGTTTCATAATTTTCGATTAATTTTGAAATCCCGAAGGCTTAGATTTTTCTCATTCTATAACTGTACAATTAGGATTTTTCTTAAAAAAACGAAATAAAGCTACTCACCTTATAGCACTCTTCCTCTCGCTTTTAACTTCTTCCCTTCAGTTTCTCATCAACAAATTAAATCAAATATCACCAAAATAAATAATGGCATAATAATTTTCTTCCGCCATTATAATTGGTCATAAAATCAGCAACGTCGCCAAATTTATTTAAAAAATAAACCTTTTTGTTAAGCAATATGTAGGGATAATGTATTATGTATAATAATTTACTGTTCGCTTAACATTGGCTTAATTATGTATGTATCATCCCATCATACTAAAACAACCCTTAATATAATAAATCAAATCTCCCATGAAATGTTACTTTACCACAAACCATTATTATTTTTTTGTTATACAAAAAATATGTTTTAACCTAATTAATCAAATTGCAACACTAACAAATTTTTCAATTAAATTATGGGGACTTTAGCAAGTAAAAAAAAGAACAAACTTTCGTCATTTGTTCAGCAAAAACGATACAAAGCATAACTGATACTATTTTGTAAACCGAGCTGTTTTACGTACATAGAATGTCATTACTCTTCTCGCTTGTTATCTATCCGCTCTATATTGGTGTAGGATTGCAACTAGCAATATACAAGATGTATGTAGAATTTGTAGAGCAACTCCAAATTTTATATACATAACATGTCAAGCTAATGATGATGAAAACAAATTCATCTTGATACCATTCGTATTGCTATGGTTATTTGTGGAAGCTGAACCAGCAAAACAGAATGATGTGTGGATACGAAAAAATCTTTTTGTGTTATTGTTATTTTTTTTTTTGTTTGACAAGGATTAAGTTCACCTTCGTTGATTTCCATTAATATAATGTATGAAAGTTTGCATATATTGTATGTATGCACGTGGATCAACACAAGTTTGATAGGATAATACAAAAGCAAAGTTATATTATTTGTTTGATATAACATAATCGAAAGATTAAATAATAACCAATTATCACAAATATAATATTTTGTCGGCCAAATAAATTTTTCGAAAATATTAATTATGCGCGAGTAGTAAAAGAAATATTTCCGATAAATCACGTCCAAAATTATTTTGCAAAAATAAATTTGGTTTTTAAATACCAACAAAATAATTAGATATATGTATAGCTAGAAGCGGATATTTTAATTTAATTCACAAACATGATGGATTATTCTGTAATTTAATATTTCATAATTCGATAACCACAATTGCTATAGAAGACGAGAATATCGCATTTGCAGAAGAAAATTCACGGTTGAATAACTACATATATACCATATAAATAATGTCATGTACATACATATATAAATTTACAAATAAAAAAAATGTTTGGTTGTGATTGCAAACATTAATTTTTAATATTCATTTGAATGAATTTTACATTTTTTATTTTATTTAACGTTAGGTTTAATCAATAATATTCTCGATATATAAATAGAATTCAAAAAATCAAATCACTCATTATATATCTAATGAAAAAAGTACAAATATCATTACCCCGCTTTACTTTACCCAGAGTCAATACAAATGTATCGACTCACAAAACTCAGAACCCTCCTTGAGTTCAATTATGTTGGTACTAGTAGTTCGGTTTCGTACTGATAAGTAAGGTCTACTCATCAGGTAGCCACGACCAAACTACAAAAATACAATTCTCGCTCAATACCTTAAGTATCAAGCACAACGTACTGACTTAGCGAATTATATTCACTAAAATCAAAAAAAAAACCAAGGAGAAACCCCATTTGTGTGTGTATTTATGCCAACACGAATGATTAAAAAGTTATATGTATTATGAGTGATTGGCATCTGTATTTTTCTGATTTGTGAAATCGAAAATACTGTGAATGTCATTACTACTAATATATTGTCTATAATAAAGCCGAAAAATCAATTTGGTTAACAGACAATTTTTTAACTTCTTTATAGAATTTTCACTATGAAAGAAATATTATTTAACTAGAGATTGGATATTTTTTTTTCAGAAACCGGGCATAAAAGATACATAGCTTTGTAGGTTTTTTTACGTTAGTGTGAAATATTCTAACCCTGGATGTGTATTAGTACAAATTTTAAACAATATTTATAGAAAATCTATTTCATTATCTATTTAAACAATATTTACAGAATATGAATTGAGTTTCCAAAACTTCCTATTCGCAGCTGAACTTTTTGTTGGTAAACTGAAAATGTCAGAAATATAGTTTTCTTTTGAGTTTATGTTTGTTCTCTGATAATATTATTATTAAGTGAGAATTAATGAACGATATAAGCAAATTTGGCTCATGAAAAATGTTTAGTTTAATTTTGAAACTTGTTTTAAAAATGAAAATGAACAGTTTTGGAAACAAATGAGTTTTTAGATAGTTTTGGCAGAGCACAAATCGTTTAGGTAGTTTTCGAAAATTCAGTCTTTATTCTTTTTTAACAACATTTATAAAAGTTAATATAAATAAAATATTTTATACAGTTAACAAAAACAACGACACAGTGTATACATAAATATACCATAGAATAATTCAATGAATACATAGTATCGTGCTCCACTAAATTTGCTGCCATTTCATCATTGTTTACATTGCCATTTGGCGTCGTTCAATTTTGTTTTGTTCACTAATGCCTTTAAAGGTGCTTCACTGGATCAATCTTTTCGGGACTATGGAATCTATTGAAAATAGATTTAGGGTTACTTAATATTACCGCATAAAATGCTTCGCCTTGAATGTGAAACGGGATTCGGTCATTGCTTGTCTTTTCTTTACGGTATCGGTTCAATTTTTGTCAGCCCATTCTATTCTCAGCACAAACATTTGGAACTGATATCGATTGCAGGAGAAGAAAAGCTTAAATTAAATTTATTTACAAAAATATTACGGAAATAATCGAAGTTATACTTATTCTAAAGCGTTTTTATGCTTAAATCGTTAGGCAAATACTGTTTAGTGTTCGATAAAATTTGATGACCAATTCCGATTTCTCTCATAAACTTATAAAAATTGCTTCCCACCACGTTTCTCTTTTGGTACTTCGCTTGTTGCTTGGAAATTGCTACATACGAAATCTTTATATTTTAAAATATCTAATATGTATTTTTGGCACACCTTAGTTTTTATTTTTGTATTTCCAACTAGTTGGGAATATAATAATTCGTTGACGCTGTTTTTGTTGAACGGGTCTTTGTTATTTTTAGTTTATTATTGTAGACTTATGCTGTGTGCCTTAATCGACTAAACTAACTAAACTAAAAAAAAATTGAAGCTTCTGCTATTGTTTCATAGGCGGCAACTGAAAAGTAAATTTACGAGCTTACTTTTCAATGACTTTTCATTTATACTGTGACAACTGACAAGTGAACGTCAAATAATAAAAAATCACAGCAAACGAAAAATAAAATAAAAATGGAGAAACGCCATTACTCAATTCGCTGTAAGTTGTAATTTATAAATTTATTTCAATAAATAAAATTTACGAATTTTTTTATGTATATTTGTACAGGGACACAAGATGAAACGGAGAGATTCATTTTGGCCCGTATTAAACTTGAGCATTTATTTGCTGGAAAATTTTACGACGCAAAATCAAGTTTGGAGTAAGTAAAATTTATAATAATGTATACATCTAATCTATCTAATTATTATAATTTAAATAATGTTTATTTTACATAATTTAATCTGAAAACAATTTTCGTAATATTAATTATAAAATCAAACGTCGACGGAAAACATTTCAAATGGTGATGGTGTTATTATGAAAAGCATACTAGTCGTTGTGTCATGGCCCTCATGGGTAAACATACATAATGTATTTATAAAAAATTTACAAATCTCTTTACAGAAAAGTTGGACTGGAACTGGAAGCCCAGTTAGTAGAGGATGATTGGCGAAAACTTAAAAAAAAGTGGGCCAATTTAATGGATAAATACAAGGTAATTTTTTTGTAAATATGTATCTACAGAAATATTAATAACTCAAATTATTCTATTAAGGTCACTATTGAACCACCAACAGGCTTTGGGCCAGAGGAAGAAGGACCAAGAGCTGCCACTTGGCCCTACTTCGAGCTGATGCACCAATATTGCTCCGAAAGGCATAATATTTATCCGCCTTTAGTGATTGACACGGGCAACGAAGAGTGTCAACAACGTCCATCAACGTCAGGATCAATTACAAGTGAATCCACGCCACCATCTCCTCACAATCGTAACCGAAAACGTCATGAAGACGAAAAAGAAAAAAAATAATTAAAATTGATGGAAAAGGCCACCAAGCTTTATGTGAAGTATATGTCAACTCTGGTTGTGCTATCCAGCGACAGTAGCGAAGACAGCGATTGAGCAATACGTAATTTTCTCATATTATGCGTGATATATATTGTCGTGTCCAAATAAGAGTATGTATTACATCTACAAATCATTAATATTTTGGAGGGGCTGTCAACTTTTTAATGTTAAATTTAGCTTAATTTTTTTTAAATAAAATTTTTGCCACATTTTGTAGAAAGGACTTTATTTAAAAAAAAAGTTAAGCTGAAATTAGCATTAAAAACTTTAAAGCCTCTCCAAAAACTTAGCGATTTGTAGATATGTATAATACTCTTATTTGGACATGACGATGTGCAGAACTTTTTATAATGAATTTATAAATTACCTACCTATACTGAATTATACATTTTGAATATGTGATATGAAATACAGTAGATTCAAGTGTCTACAGTGAATTATTGATAAACATAATACTATTGAGAAGTATTATTGATAAGTACATAATGTAAAAATCTATTGATAAATATAAAATGTAAATTTGATAAAATAAAGACTGAATTATTTTAATAAATTTAAATTCAAATTTTTTATTTTAAATATTTTAATTCGCGTTACGTATGTTTAACTCTCTGCTAACAATTCATGTATCAGCGTATTTCGGAATTCTAAGGCCTGTTGATCATCCTGGTCATTTGCATTCTCAAATGATTCATTTAGCACTTCTTCAAATGGCTCCAGTTCAAAATTTTCCGATAAGCACACTGTGCATAACACAACATGCCGTAATGACTTTTACGCAATTTTTTATTTTTACTTCTAGTGATTTCAGAAAAATTGCACGCCATCGTGTTTTCATTACACCAAAAGCATTTTCAACAATGCTACGGGCCTTGCTGTGTACATGGTTAAATTTCCGTTCAATTGCAGTTGAATTATTTTTAATCGGAGTTATTATAGCCACCGGTTCCAGAGCGCATTTATAGCCACTGTCTCCTAATAGGTAGTATCCATGAGGCGGGAACACGCTCTGTCGGTATATTTGACTATTACGTAAAACTCGTTGGTCATGGACAGAGCCCGGATAGCCACAACATATGTTTAAAAATCTCCCGAAACTGTCACATACCGCCATTAAATTGATGCTATAGTCCAATTTCGTATTAATGTATTGGCTATGCAAGCTTGTAGGGACTACAATTTTTATGTGGCATCCGTCTATGGCGCCTAGAGCTTTACTAAATATTCTTGTTCCTGACCGCTTATTAAATTGTTCACCGATTGCTGTGTAAGAATCCAAGCTACGATATTTGATAACTTTTGACGATAGTGCGACAAAATAATCAAGCATATTGTGAACTATTGTTCTAACCGTATACCTGGAAATACAAAAGCTTACACCAGTAACACGGTAGCTAGTTCCACATGCTAGCCAATACAAAAAAACAGAAACCCGGAATCTCACGGTATAGCCTCTATTAGTTTCCCGCTCGACCAACAGTTCGCAAATGGCATTTAAAGAGTCTGCTGTTACTCTTAAATGCTTTCTTATAAATTGGTTATTATTCGACATAATTCCTTGGAATATTTTCGAATTATACGAAGAATAGAGGTTTCGTGGAAGCTGCAAATTAAAGAAAAAAATTTATTACAACAAAACATAACGTCGTAAATATTTATTGTAAATTACTTTGGTTCGATATCTCCGTTTTTCTCTTGAATTCTGTTTGTTGAACAGATGTTTATAATACATAAAAAGTGTATTAGTAAATAAAAAATGCGGCAATGTCATGATTACTATTTTATAATAATTTATAAAACAAAATCTTTAATTTTACGTTGCGTATTTTCCTTGTTGCGATTAAATTTAGTTTAGTGTAACTTGAGGCACAGGCAGATACTTTTATACTAACGCCATCTATTTAAATATTGCATTAACTAACTCGTTTAACTTAAGTTAGTTAGTTTAGTCGATTAAGGCACACAGCATTAGGATTATTAGGTAAAAAAATATTTTTTTTGGGAAATCCGAATCAAAAATTTGTTGGGTATTTGTTCGATTTAGAACAAATAAAGGCGAATTACATACATATATTTAAATATTTTCGTATACTCACATATTTTTACATATTTTATGTTTGAGCAAATGTTTTTTGATTTGTTCCAAATATTTTAATTTTTTTTTTTTTTTGTTAATTAGGTTAAAATTTGATAAAGCAAAGACATTTAAGCCAACAAATATTTTTTTTAGAAACTAAAAAGGTTTTACTTTTGCTTAAACCGCATAAGTAAGTTAGATCAATAAATTAAGAACAAACCAAACGTATAGAATTAAAATTAATTATTGAGGTTTACTGTAGGTACATTCTTTGATGATCCGGAGTTCTTCTAGAAATACAAATTTTGTGGTTGTCGCCTTTATTCGTAGACGCACCAGCAGGAGGGATGGTGAACGTTTTATTCAAAGAGTTTATACCGGCTGCTAATTTGTGAAAAGGTAGTTTTTATCATTAAGAATGATAGCGACAATCTGGCTGGATAACTCCGGGCATGATCAGCTTCAGGATTGTGGAAAATTAAATTAAAACATAAGCAAGGGATGTATATAGTTTACATTTTTTATAATATGTATTTCAGACTTATTTAAGTAATAAAACAAATTTAAAGGCGATTTGGTTTGACCTAACCTATCGTAACACGAATGCAAAATTACTTTTATTATTGAGTGTTACATTTAAAATATTTTTACAGCCTGTCATTTTTACAGTATATTTCCAAAGCTATTGAAACATAAAAAAATTAAAGCCACCCCAGATAGATCGACCTGGCTCGTTTAAATAGGTCAAAAATACATGTTAAAAAAATTCAAGCGATATAGGTACTTCATTTTGAACTGTTTATGTTTTAATACAATTTTAAATAATCCTGGGGCGGTTCAGGCCGTGAGTTGCCAAGCAAGGTTTTCGATACCATCCTTAGGGTCAAAAAACTACCTTTTCACCAATTTTGAGCTGGTTTAAAACTATTTTAATAAAACATTCACCAGTTCTTCGACTGTACACCTTTATCAAAAATGAAATAATTCTCGTCAAGTGAGACATTTATCTGAGTAGTTCAAAATTTTCAAAATTTATGTGAATTCTTTCGAAATTTAAATGAATCAAACAAGAGTACCTACGTTGATCTATAAAAACATAGAAAATGCAATTCGACTCCAATAGCGTGAATCGATTAACTCTCACGGTACACTTTAGAGGTAGAAACCGTTTACGTGTTCAAATTTTTAAATGTTTGGAGATGTGGAACTATTTTTGGACTACCTATCAAATACTTTATAATACCAAGAAGTTAGTTAGTCCCACTTTACAGCCAAAATCTTGTAGATACTTTTTTTAATTGGTGAATTGAAATCCTCTTACGATAAGTTTTTGTTTTGGCTTTCTTTTCAAAATTTGACCACAAATTTTTCATTTTAATCACATATTTTTAGCACATATTTTGCAATTTTAGTTACATATTTTAGGTAGATATTTTTGATTGTTTAGCACCTAAAAATCCTAAGCCTAGTTATGATTCTAAACAATACAGTCTATTTATGATCCTAAACCTGTGCTTTCATTACAAAATCATCTCGCATAAACCTTTTCCCGTAAATATATGAAATCGCGTGAAAAAGCTCTGGCAGCATCGCAAATTATCGCAATTATTTTTTTCAGAAACTGTTTTCGTAGACACCGAAATATTATTTAAGCAAAAATTCGCCTCTATAACCCTTTCGAGTCCAGCTTGTATGATTTTTCTGCATTGTTGTGGACCAATTGTGAGGTTGGTGACTGCAGCGCCACTAATTTTTTGTAGTTGTATTTCTTGAAGACCAATTCTCACATATGTGACAATAAAAAAAAGTATGGCGTAAAATTGTTTTTTGTCATTGTATTATATACATCTTAAAGCCCAGATATCACAATCGTGTGGGCTAAAAATTGCTAATTTTTGTCAATCTTTTTACACATATAAAAATAACATCTACTATTTGGAAAGAGTTCCATCTATTGATCGGTTGTTTCACTCTTAAGAAACAAAATAAACATATATAAAAATACAGTGTACATAAAATTATATTGTGTCAAACATTAACATATCTGGAGCGCAAAAATCGAGTCAATGTAAGTACTTATTTTTACTAAGAAAAACATACAATTTTATTGTACTTTTTGTATAAATTCATTTATGAAGAATGATTGTTTAAATTTGTTATAATTATTTTATGTTTTATACACGTTTAACATTGAAAATTTATAAATAAAAATCTACTATCACATATGTTACATCTGGTCCCCGCATGATACATTAAAAACCAAAATTTGTTAGTGGTGTTTGCAAGTGGAAATTGGTTGGTGGACGAGGAAGAACTTCACAAAATGCGTCAGGATTCCCAGAAAGAAGATGTCGATGATGATTATGATGTCCATGAGTCTGATTTTATAATGCCGGATACAATTCGTCAGGCAATCGTTGAAGGAGTTGATGACGATGTTGATGATGTTGAAGAGTATGATAATATGAAAACGGTAAGCACTTTTGTATTGAAATCGTTAAAATATTTAATTTTGCATCTTTTCCAATATAATTCAAGGTACGTCGCACAGGCACAAATAGTTCGTCAACCAGGAATTCACCATCTAGTTGGATTGTTACGGATTTCGAAAGAAATACTTTACCAGTAATTCCTTCATGCGTTTCTACAAAAGTAGATATTAGTAAACAGAAATGTGATATACCTATGTGATATTTGTAATTTTCCTTTAATACAATAAATTTTGAATTTTTATTTTATTCAAAACGATAATTTATTAATTGGTACTTTGTTAGCTTTCCTTTTGCTTTCGGTGTATATCTGGAGTAAAAGCTACGGTGTCCTTCGAAGGTAATCAATATGGATCAGTTCATAGCAAACAACAAAAAGAAAATGTATATGAGAAAGCCCACATCACACAAATGTGAGGGTGTGTTTTCTCAGAAGATATATGTTTTTTTCAAAAAATAATTCTGGAATCTGGTACTTAATATTCTCAATGTTGGCCCACAAAAATTTCAGGCAAAAATTTGAAGTTTAAATTTTCGGTGACGGCACACAAGAATTTACTATCACATTTGTGATAGTTGGTCTTCACATCATACATAAAATAACAAAAAATGTTACCCGCAATGCAGGTAAAAATTGTATGTATCAGGAGTACAAATTGAAAATGCGGGATTTTTTTCTATTTTTGAACGTTTATTCTGAAAAAATGGTAACAAATGAATTATTCAAAGTATTGTCCATCGCTAGCCACAACTTTTTCCCATCTTTCTGGCAATTTACGGATACCGTCGCGAAAAAATTCGGCCGGCTTGGCTGCTATCCAGTCATCGACCCATTTTTGGGCTTCTTCGTAAGAATGGAAGCGCTGGTCAGCTAGGCCATGTGTCATCGATCGGAAAAGGTGGTAATCGGAAGGAGCAATGTCTGGGCTATACGGCGGGTGGGGTAAGACTTCCCATTTCAGCGTTTGTAGGTATGTTTTGACCGGCGCTGCAACATGTGGCCGAGCGTTGTCATGTTGCAAAATTACTTTGTCGTGTCTTTGCTCGTATTGTGGCCGTTTTTCTTTGAGTGCGCGGCTCAAACGCATCAATTGAGTTCGGTATAGTGCTCCTGTGATGGTTTCGTTCGATTTCAATAGCTCATAATACACCACACCCAGCTGGTCCCACCAAATACAGAGCATGAGCTTGGCGCCGTGAATATTTGGTTTGGCCGTCGATGATGATGCATGGCCGGGGTAACCATATGATTTTTTGCGCTTCGGGTTATCGTAACGGATCCACTTTTCATCACCAGTGACAATGCGATGCAAAAAACCCTTCCGTTTTTGCCGTTCGAGCAGCAGTTCGCATGCAAAAAAACGGCGCTCGACGTCTCTCGGCTTCAGCTCATACGGCACCCAATGTCCTTGCTTTTGGATCATTCCGAGGGCTTTTATACGATGGGAAATGGCTTGTTGTGTCACTCCCAATGAATCTGCGAGCTCTTGTTGAGTTTGACACGAGTCTTCATTGAGTATTGCCTCCAATTCAGCATTCTCAAACTTTTTCACTTGGCCCGGCCGCTCTTTGTCCTCAACGTCAAAATCACCACTTCTAAACAAACCATCTCTCGCACGTTGAAACCGATGGAACATGACTCGGATAAGTCTCGGAGACCAATCGATGTGCTTCAGCAGCACTTTTCTTCAAATTAAAGAAGTAAATTAAAACTTCCCGCAAATGCTGTTTTGTTGGCACGAAACTCGACATATTGAGAGCTCAAAAAAACTATGAATTTGACACTGCGACAAATTGACACATACTGAAAATTAAAGCTTTAAGACGTAGCTTTGACATGAACATAGTCACAGTACTGCCTGATGCATATAGCGTTAGTAACGCCATCTGTTATCAATCCCGCATTTTCAATTTGTACCCCTGATAACAATTGTGCGGATTGGCCTTGACGTCCCTCAAAAAAAAAAATTTAATGACCTTTGTTATGTACCTCACATTTGTGATAGAGGGGCTCGAAAGGGTTATCTAACTTTATTCTCAACTTTTTGCTTACTAATACGGATACGAAATTTAATTTTTATACTTTAAAAAGCACCTATTTAAGCCAAGCAGCTGTAACATTTAATACATATTCAAACCATCTCTCTATATAACATGAAAATGTTCTACTTACCTCCAGCAACAGGCTCCATAAGGGTCATTCCATATGAAATCGTACATGAGTTGAATCGTAAAAAAAAATGTTTGTAGAAAACCATTTTTTTTCCTCTCTCTCACTCTCGAGTTTACACTCCCTCAAAGTTTTCTCATTTTCAACGAGTTTTGGGTATATGTATTACGTTTTTGATCATATTTTCGGAACGGGTTTACCGTTTTTGGTTTTCTCAACGGTTTTTGATGGCTAGAAAAATATGTAAAATTACGAAATAATTTGTTTTTATTGATTTTCAATTTTGAAATTTTGGTGATTTTTTGAATCTGTATTTCTTAGTATCTCGATAACAAAAAAAGTATTTTTTTTTGAATTTTTAAAATTAACGTTAAATTACTTGATAATAATGACACTTTAATCTGTGAAAAATTCAGCTTGGCACTAGAAAAAAAATTTTGAGATAAAGTCTTTTAAACTCAAAATGTTATATCCTTTCATACTAAATTTTATAACCTTCAAAATATAACGCCTGTGAGTCATGTTAAAATAATATATTATTGATATTTTAATGTTTAAGAATATTATGATTAGTAATATTTTACCCAAAATTAAAACATAGTAATGAAATTAAGGAATTCAGCCTTTTTTTCTCTTATAAAATGGGCGATGTTGCTTTATGGTAATAAAATGATGTAATAGTGATTTGTGATTAATTTCGTATTCATCAACATAAATTTTACAAAAATGCAATTTATCAATATCCACCGTTTTCTTAAATATTTTAATATAATCCAATTAAACAATAAAACGTTTTAGATGAAAAATACGCCAAAATCACAAATTTTTGGAAGTCGTGTTTAAATTTTTAATTTCTTATGTTTTCAATTGGTAGTACAAATGTACAATACTAGTTAAAAAAATCATTTTGTAGAAAATGATTTTTTGTTGTTGTTGTTGTTTAAAATACAGGGTGTCAAATTTTGAGAAAAATGATGAACATATGTTGTGTTTATGACTATAAAAGAAAAAATAAATATCCGATATTTATGATATAGGGCTCGTTTTAAAGGTAAGTTAATACGGATTAATAAAAAAATATAAAAATGGTAAGTTCTTTAATTTCTTCATTTTCAAATTTCCCGCCAAAATTTTATTTTTGAATTTTCTCAATGATCGTCCAATTTTTTTTTTTTTTTTTTTTTTTAAATTTTACGACCTTTAATTCTATTGAACATACTAAAAACTTGCGCTAGTAAAATTTTTCGTTTTCGTGCAGTATGACTCTACCTATTTTGAAAATTTCAAAAATCGAATTGTAGATTTTTGGTCCTCTTACAAAAACTCGATTTTATTTAATTTTTCCAGGTTAATTTTTTCAATCGTTTTTGTGATTCAAAAATTAAATTTAAAACAAAAAATATTGACAGTAAAAAAATGTATTACAAAATAAGGATAGAAATTTAAAGATATTTATACGGTTAAAATTTCCATGTTATATAATCTTCACTATTTGAATATTTTTTACATTTTAAGTAGCCTTCTGTTGAAGGTATAACTGCATGAAAATCGCGAGTCCCTTTTATTGTTTTCAAGTTCTCTAATCTAATGCCTAGTTCGATTTGTTTCAATTTATATTCAGTATCTGAACAAAATTCAAAAACCATATCAGTTTTCAACGTTTTAGTCCATTTGAAAAGTTGCTCCGCATTGGTTATGTCACCATCATATTCTTTGGTGAGACTGGCTCTGGATGCCATTCTCTTAACAATACCTCCTACTCCATCGCATGGTCCCTTCCTGTGAGCAGTTTCGTGCAAATGCCACTCACAATCAACTCCAAAATCCTCTTTGTGTTTAGTTATGTTCCTAAAAAATTTTTTATTTTTATAATGTGTTACTGCACCATCTGTGACGTAATAAATTTTAGATAAATCCGGATTTTTTGTTTTCAAAAACTGCAATAATTTTTCTATGAACAAGTGAACTGCTACAGCGTCATGATGAAGACAATCTGATATTACAATATAATGAAGCTGTAGCGCTGCAATATCCCTCCCTCAGTTTTGTAAATTATAAATGGATGAATAGTCGCTTGTTTGTTGTTGCAATGAAAACCCTGTGCTGCATTTTGCATTATAAACGCATAAATTTCTGTAAAATCACAAGAAACAAGTACCTCTGTTGGCTCCAGAGTTAACATTTTATTTTTTATGAAATCGGATTGTGTTAGTGATATAAAGCAATGAGGAATCAAATTTTTCAGCTTAATTATGAAGTAATCCAGAAATTCGTCTAATGGTTTTGAATATTTTTCCAAGTTGCATCGGTCAGTTGAAAATTTGAAATCCACTGACTAAACGATAATTCAGCATCCAGACAATCATTGTCCAAAAATGCGTTTTTCAAATCTTCGCGAAAATTATTCAATTCTGGGCAGTTCACGCATTGCAGAAGATAATATGTTGATCTAGGATTTTTACATAGTATTAATGAAATGCAGTCCTGGTATCGCGAAATTTTTCCATTGGTGACAGTTTCTATCTTAGTTCCATGAATAATTAATTTGACATTTTGATATATTATACAACCGCAAACTGTATGCGTTCCGCTGCTTCCTGGTTGAACACAGTTTTTAGGACGTAGCAGAGAAAATTTAGAAAAACCTTTTTTTTTATTCATCATCGGAACTTTAAACTTGTAGCCCTCATAGCACCCCTTTAATGTGCACATCATTAGAAGTTTCTGAACTTTAACTTTATCAATAGTTAAACAACCGTTTTCCCCAGGCATTATATGACTAACATCATCATCGTTATAATATTCTAGGAAGACTCAGTGACCCATTCTTGTTTTGAATATTTTTAGCTGTCCGTACCATATATTGGGTTGTTTTGAATTCTTCCTGGATTTGTTGTATAGTTAGAGATTTCACTCACTTTCACTCATACTCGAAATATTCTCATCATTGACTGTTGATGATGTCTCCGGGGTAATAGATGAATTTAATGAATTATTAACCGGTGATACCACGTTTCCAACTTTTTGACGTTTATTAGTCACCTGGTAATAATATGATGTACAAATCGATGAATTTTCAGTTACATGAATCGAGCGCGGCAAACGAATTTTAATATAATCATTAACATTTCTTAAATTTTTAGAACATTTCAACTCAGGAAACGGCTTATACCACTTTTTGTACCCAACAATTATTACACTTATTATTTGAAATACTTTTGATGTTATTTAAATAAACAAATGATTTAAATAGAACATAGGCGTCCAAGCCAAATGAGTATTTTTGACAAATTTTCAAAATAGCTAGATCATTAAAACTGCGATTAGAATAAAAAGCCAACTGGTCAATGCGATAATTATTTATGTATCCAAAACCAAAGAATTCATCACTCCGGAATAGATGTGAAGATCACCGCAATAGTTGTTACATATTGCAGCATGCGGCCCGCGGGCCGCATGCCTCAAAATGGAATACAAATTGCGGTGGTCTTCATACTCACCCCAGAGTAATAAATTCTATGGCTATGGATACATAAATAGTTACCGCGTTGTCCAGTTGGCTTTTTATTCTAATCGCAGTTTTAATGATCTAGCTATTTTGAAAATTTGTCAAAAATACTCATTTTGCTTGGACGCCCCTGAAATAGAACTTCACAAGTTAAACTAACTGAAATATTAATTTAAACACTAATTTATACCAAAAAATGTTAACAAAAACCACTAGTTATATTTTATATTGTTTTATAGGCCTACCTACCCCTTCTTTTATAATTAAATTTTTAAATAAGAGTCATTTTGTTCCAAAAGATTACGTTACGGTTTATGTACATGAACGTAATATTTTGGGACGCATTTCTAGGGTTGGAACTAACAAAATAAATTACTCATACCAAAATTTATTTTTTTACTAATAGCTTTATGGGCTATCCCTAAACTACGTTACGCCTTTATTTGGGAAAGGAGGATTGATTGTCGGCTGGGGCAGAGAGAATTTCATAAAAGATGACGTCATGTAATTATAAGAAGTTACTGTTATGGGATATAACATATGACATAATGCAATAATTTGCAGGTATATCATTAGAGGCGTATTTCTCTAATATACCACTTACTTCATGTTCTTAAATGATTTCATCACTGCTCACATATTCAGTTTTGTGACAACTTGTGATGAAGGAGTGAGAGAGACGGAGTTAAGAATGGCCCAAAATAACTTGACGTAGTTTATGAACGGACGGAAATTGTTTCCTCCTTGTTTTTCAATTTTCTATTAGAAGTAAGAATATACTAAAGATCGACGAAATAAGTTTAAACAATTACATTATCAGGTCGAGCGTAAATTAGTTAAAAATTGAAAATAACATATAACAATTTTATTTTGTATTCCAAAAACGGGTAAATCGTCATACTTAAACGTATTTTGCACGAAAACGAAAACTTTTACTAGCGCAAGTTTTTAGTATGTTCAATAGAATTAAAGGACAAAACAGTTAAAAAAAATAAAAAAAATTGAACGATCATTGCGAAAATTAAAAAATAAAATTTTGGCGGGGAATTTGAAAATGAAGAAATTAAGAACTTACCATTTTTATATTTTTTTATTAATACGTATTAACTTACCTTTAAAACGAGCCCTATATCATAAATATCGGATATTTATTTTTCCTTTTATAGCCATAAACATAACATCATGTTCATCATTTTTCTCAAAATTTGATACCCTGTATTTTAAACAACAACAACAAAAAATCATTTTCTACAAAATGTTTTTTTTAACTAGTACTACCAATTGAAAACATAAGAAATAAAAAATTTAAACACGACTTCCGGTCCCATATACCAAAGGACCCCGCACTTTTTATATGGAAAATGGCCCTTGGTCAAACTCTCTGAAATGTTGGATTCTAGTAGTTCTTGACTTGCTGATCAAAAGTCTCAATGTCAATGGTCGCTAAGTCCTAAAAATTCATGTTTTTGAGATATACCCCTTAGAAGTTGGGATTATCGCCCTTTTTTAAAATAGCGTTAAGCTACTACATATTGGGGTATATACACGATACTCTAGCAAGCAGATAAGCAAGCGATTTTTGCTAGATTGCGGCAAATTGTATACTCGATGCTAATAAGCAAACAAATTTTGCTGAAATGCAAAAAATGATATACTCGATATTTTTGCTTTAGCTAGCAAGCCAGCAAATAGTTAATATTTTGCGAACGATTTAATTTATCGGCAAATTATTGTATAGTGTCAATCATTGAGTTTAGACCATTTTTCATTTGGGAAATATTTAGAAACGAAGCTAACTAGCTATTGTGTTCGAAATAATTGTATTTCATATTTTGGAAAAAATTTAATTAATTTAGACAAAACTATTTAATAAAAATTCAATAGTTATTTTATAATCATAACTTTTCAATTAAAATTTTTGAAATTTCTTGGTACCACTTTTTCAAACAACATTTTGGTTTTTGTTAATAAAATAAAAAAATTTCAAAAAAGTTTTTTATTTCAGTTTAGGTTTTGTACTCATTTTCAACATATTAAATATTTTAAATTTAAATTATTTAAATTTATTGACGTTATTTTTAAAAACAGAACAAAAAACTTTCAATTATTCACGTTTTGAGGTTATATTTTTTATTCAGCGTAATGATATTTGCGTGCTGAGAGGTCGGTCGTTGACGCTCGAAGAAGGACGTGTTTTTGTCGTCTTCTTCGAGAAAATTTTAATTTAATTAATTTTTAGTTTATTTTATTTTCTAATGTAGTGTAAAGTGTTTAAATATATAATTTATATATAATTTATTTTAATTTAAGTTATTTAAGTAAAAGTGTGTGCATAAGAATAGTGAAAATTTAAATATGGATAGAATGCAATCCATCGGGTCGGGATGCATTCAACAGGCATTGTTTTATATTTTTATTTTTATTCTCATATTTATAGCGAAACAAGTCAAATTTTGGCTTTCTCGCTTAATAATGCATGTCTTAAATTTGTGTAGTTGGTGCATAAAATTCGAATGGTCAAATACATTATCTCGTATTTAAATTTAATTAAAATCGAATAAATAAATTTACGCATTAAATTTCTGTTTCTGTACATGAATATACAAGTTTTCGGTTTCTCTCTTTCCTCTTACGAGATTATGTATGTGTTGTATTTTTTGTTTTATGTGGAAACGACACAAACACATATATTCTTTATTTATATACATAAAAAGAATATAATTTCTATTATATAATTTCTATCAAGACAACATTGGTTCTATAGTGTTCGATTGTTGATATTTGCTTCTGAATTGTATTCACAGCCGTGTATGTGTAGTGTACGAGGTTATTTTCGGAAATATATACAGTAATATATAATATAGTGAAGCCTATTATATATGTATATAATATAGAGAAGGCATGTACCAAAACACACTATGTACACATCGATACTTTCCCTGCTGCGCACGTGAAGGATTATATGAAAAGTTTGTTTTCTCTATGTGCGTTGGTGGTTTTAGTTTTGTACTGTAATACGATTTTATTATTTTTACTTGGCGTTGTTGTATTCTTTGTGTTTATAGTGCTCTTTATATACAATGAACTACACAACGCAAAATTTTTATGTATTCAATTCAAATAAGATTCTTATACTACGTATAATCGAGTAATTTTGAGTTGAATTGGAAATTTAATTAGAATTAAAAGTTTCTTGTGTTCGATTATAATGGGATTTGTTTACTTTGTATTATCGAGTAAATTTGAGTTGAACCAGAAACTATCGTATGTAATACAGTGAGGTCTCGTTATAGTGAATACTGATTTAAGGAAATTGTAATTTCGCAAGGAAATTTTATTCGCCAAAGTGATAAGTGTTTATGTGAAAATATATGGTTAATAAGGAAATAAAATAATAAAACTTTGCATATGTAAATACACAACTAAATTAAATTATTAAATAATTAAATACATTTCTCCGGTTCCTTTGGCTGCGCTGTTTCGAGATTTCACTGTTCATATAAAAATTTTTTGTTTATTTTTTTTTTTTTTTTTTTTTTTTTTTTTTTTTTTTTTTTTTTTTGTTTATTTAAGCATGATTATTTTTAATACGGGGTAGTTAATTTTACTGAACTGCACGGAATTCCTAAACTGAATTCATACTTTAGAAACTAATTAGTTCTTATAACTTTAATTTTGGGTACTGGTGATATTAATTGTAATTCATTCCAGAAAAGTCATCACAGATGAAACTTCTATACTTTAAGTGGCAGGTTCACGAAAATGGTTCATTTATAATAGTAGTTTTGAGTTAAACTGTAGTTTTTTGGATCGGATTGGTGAAATTGGGATTCCGGGAAGGACTGGCACCCTATTGATTTTGTTTATCAGTTATTTTTGTTAATATGTGAATAGTATCTAAAGGAGTTCCTTTTTTAGTTCACTGATTAATAAGTTAATTTTCAGAATATAACTCAGTTCCAGAATTAATCATTATTAGAGGGATTAAAATTAATCCTTTCTAATAAAGAAGCTAATTTCAAGTATAGATTATAGTTTCAGAATTAGTAATTATTAGGGATTAAATTAATCCCGTGTTTCAGAATTAAATTCCAGCTTAAATCAACCTTCCAGGATCAACAAGGAGTGAAGAAGCTGAAATTAAAAATTGTGTTAATTTTGTAAGCTGATGAAATTAATTAATGTTAAAATTTGTAGGGGTGCCAACTAGAGGATTTTTTAAATTATTTATTGAATTATTTAAGTGGCCTAGGCTAGGACTGATGCGGATGTAATTTTAAGTATACTTAAATTAATAAAATCTTAGGTGTTTAGAGGGGTTTATTTTAAGTATACTGATGAATAATTTAATTTGTTTCAGAATTTAAGATTGCTCCAGAATTAATCATTCTTAAAGGGATTAAATTTAATCCTACTTTTCAGTAACAAAGGTATAGCCGGACTCAACGCTCCAGGAACAACAAGCAGTTAACAATCATGTAGTTTAGAAATTGTGTTGTCTTGTGTTGTCTTATTTACTAACTATCAACCGCCATGGTGTCTGGAACCGGGTTGAGTCTCTGTTACTAACATACCTTTCCTTTCCCTCGATTTTGTTATTCGTAAGAGGGTGTACGGTGGACCCGGCGTATCCGGGAAACTTGCCTTAGGCTTGGTCGTACACACTAAATCAATCAATCAATCAATCAGCGTAATGATATTTGCGTGCTGAGTAAAAAAAATATATTGCATTGCGAAAGCGATCGAGTATGGGATTTTACGCAAGAAATTTTGACGTATGCAAATCCGCCATATTTATCGAGTTGCAGTTTGCGAATTGATAAATTATCGAGTATGTGCTCCATTATGTCGGTTTACATAAGTGTGTGTGGCTGTGTATTGTGTTTAGATTTGTTAAAATATATTTATATATATTTATATTCATCACAAGTCGAGTTGTTACTTGTTAGATGTATATCGAAATAAAACGTATCACGAAAACAGTTTTAGCACAATCCAAAAAAACATCCATACAAGTATATTTCATTAGAAATATGTATAAACGATGCATTCCACTAAAAATCATATCAAGCAAAATCACAAAAAGAAAACTTTATATGTGTTTGTGTATCATTTCCCTTTTATTTACAGTATAAACTCGCTTATTGCAACTAATTAAATGCAACCCGGAGTTGCAAATTGCGAATTGTTGCAAATACCGGGTATACATTTTTAATATGAAATAAATAAAAGTTTTTGCATTATAAAAATAATATATTTATTATAGAATTCCAAATTTTCATTATTATAAAAAAATGTCGGTTTAGAATCGCAATGTTAGAAATCCAATCTCGATAATTTAAGCTACTCGTTTTTTGGACTCTCCTTTAAATTATCTCAGTTAAATCAATACACCTAACATGAAAGGAAAAGACAATAGATATGTATGTATGTAATTTTAAAGGAAAATCGAGCAAACGAAAAGTTGCAGTTATCGAGGCCAAATGTATAATCGTTGCAAATCTAAATTTCAAAGTTGCAATTATCGAGTAGTTGCAATTATCGAGTGTTGCAATAAGCGGATTTTGTATCCCGTGATCGAAAACAATAAATGAACCTTTTTTTATACGTAGATCTCTGTTTAATATATTACAAAGTGTAAAGGTTTCTCTTTTCTTTTAAAATTGTTCTGAATATACAAATAAAAGAGAAATGATACACAAACCAAAACCAACTCAAATGTCTTTATCCAAGCAAAACCAACATTAATGTATTACAAGGTTTATTTACATATGCGACGTGCGACGTGTGACGGGAGCTTCTAGCCAATCAGAGACGAATAATTTGACATTCGTCACACGGCACACGCCACAAGTCGAGAGATGGTTTAATTTTATCTTTTCCGTCACGCCGCACAAACACATACAAATTTTTTGTATGTATAAAACGAAACAGTAGGCTTTGACGAAGCTTTTTTGAAGAACAAAAATTAAAATATAAAAAATTTTATAAATTGTGCATGGCGGAACCCGTCACAAATGTAAATTGTTATCAAAAAAGCGTCACATTTTTTTTCACTAGTCACACATCGCACGTCGCATATGTAAATCAACCTACAAGCCTGACTATCATAACTGATTTTTCGCTTATACATGAAAGTATTGATGATCGGATACACTATATAAATTGTAGACAAAACAAAACATATGAAGTTTCCCGCCAATTCTTCCAAGTATAAGCGATTTAATGTAAGAAGGTATCTGTGTACCTCATTACGGAATCAGGCTTGTTGTACATTAGTGTTGGTTTTGATACAAGTCATATTATTTCTGTGACACACGCATATTATTAAATCCAAAACCTACTATTTTCTGTGGGTTAGTGATATTTTATACTGATTTTGATACAAACTACAATTTAAAATCAAAGTATGTAAAGATTATACTGTATTATGATGCTAATATTTACAGATATGGCGAGTATTTTTATTACATCGGAGAGACCAGAGATATCAGACAGAAAAATTATCTGAAATATCCGATAATGTTTAATCTGAAAAGACCTTTATCGGATTTTAAACGCTTAACTATTTAAATTGGCTAACCACTGATTTGTAACACATTATGGCCAAGAAAATTGTTCTCCTAAGCATAATTAATTCATAAACATACAATTAAACATTAATGAACAAGAAACCGTTCAAATTATTTACAACAGACTTTAAAAAATTAATTTTGCATTGTTGTTATCTCAGTCTATAGTGTTCACCATTTTGAACGTCCAAATATGTAATTCTCTGTACTATCTGAAATAAATTTCAGATCGAAAAACAGCAATCTGTGATTTTTCGGATTTAATAAAAAAACGCTAAAAAAATTATCGGATCGATCCGAGAAAATAAAAATACGCAAAAGGTTTTTTTTTATATCTCTCTGGTCTCTCCGATGTAATAAAAAAACACGCCAATTGTAGGTTTTATTTTGTGTTTGAATGGCAATAATATGGCTTGTATAAGACATTTGTGTTGGTTTTGCACAAACCAAAAACATCTATAATTCCAGGACGAACTATTCAAAATTTAAAGGTACAAAGTGACTACTGGTTATAGTGTTGGTTGTGTACATATAGATTTTCAATAATAAAATTAACCAACACTAATATAATTTGTTTTGGTATTAAAAAACAAAAAATACATTAGAAACAACAACAATTTACATCACGGCAACGCCGTATAATAATCTATATATATAAAAATGAATTCCTGTTTGTTTGTTTGTTTGTTTGTCTGTTCCGAATGGGAGTCTCAGCCGCTCAACCGATCGCCATGAAATTTTTACCATGTACAAGTTGCATATCCAGAACCAACCTTACGATATTTTGGAAGGGGCTGGACCCCGGGGTCTAGGGGCTGCGGTACAAATTTTTTCGAAAATTTTAATTTTCTTTCAATTTTTCCACGAAAATGAGTTTATGGGGCTGGTTATATGGAATTACTGACATGTTCGAATTCGGGGGGTCCGCCCCTGGATCAAAAATTCATTTTTACATGTAAAGATACAATTATTTGATTGTTCTGAAATAACGCCTTAGCCGCTTTACCGATCGCCATGAAATTTTTACCATGTATATGTTTCATGTTCAGGACCAAGCGGGGTCTAGGGGCTGTGGTACAAATTTTTTCTTAAATTTCAATTTTTTTAAGATTTTTTGACGGGAATGACTTTAGGAAAAGGGTTATATGAAATTAGTGACATGCTCCAATCCGGAAGTCTGCCCTGGATCAAGAATTCATTTTTACATGTATAGATACAATTATTTAAATGTTCCGAAATAACGCCTTAGCCGCAAATTTATACACCAAAAAGGATATCTAGCGTGCGATTGTTATACACAAATCATACCTCTACTATAATTGATTTAATTATTCAAATTAATTTTATTAATTTAAATTTAAGACAATCTTTCATCACTTTAACTGAAGACAATTCTCTGAACACTTATGAATCTCTGAACACGGTAACGGAGGAATTATTTTTCTTGATGCACCCGGAGGCACTGGAAAAACATTCCTTCTTAATTTGATCCTTGCTGAAGTAAGACAGCAGAATACAATCGGCCTCGCTGTTGCATCATCTGAAATTGCATCCACTTTACTCGATGGAGGACGCACAGCACATTCAACGTTTAAACTACCATTGAATTTGAATCAAGCGGATAATTTTTCTTGCAATATAACACGAAATTCGGGAATTGCCACGTTATTAAAAACATGTAAAATCATTATTTGGGATGAATGTACCATGGCACACAAAAAAGCATTTTAAGCGGTTGATCGTACTTTGCGCGATTTGTGACAAAATAACCGACCAATGGGAGGAGCTGTAACACTACTAGCAGGTGATTTTCGTCAAACTTTGCCAATCATTCCACGGTCAACACCCGCTGATGAACTTAATGCCTGCCTGAAGGCGTCTCATCTTTGGAAACACGTTACGAAAATCACACTATCTACAAACATGCGTGTGAATTTACATCACGATGGTACAGCTAAAACATTTGCCAGACAGCTTTCGGACTGGTGGGTATGAAAGTATTCCCAAATCTGCCAAATAACTTCAAAAATCATGATTAGCTGTGCGAACGTGCACTCATACCTCCCAGAAATGACGGCGTTAATAAATTAAATAATGAAATTCAGTCGCAACTACCCGGGCCACTAATGAAATACAAATCTATCGACACGGTTACTGATGTGGATCAATCCGTCAATTATCCAATAGAGTTTCTTAATTCTTTGGAGCCACCTGGTATTCCACCACACATTCTATTTTTAAAAGAGGGTTCACCAATAATACTGCTCCGAAATTTAGATCCACCGAAATTGTGCAATGGAACACGGCTTTGTGTGAAGAAATTGATGCCGAATGTGATTGAAGCAACGATTATTACCGATAAAAATAAAGGAGAAAATGTGCTAATTCCGCGCATTCCTATGATTCCCACCGATTTGCCGTTTGAATTCAACAATTCCCATTACGCCTTGCTTTTGCAATGACAATCAATAAAGCACAGGGGCAATCATTGAAAATAGCTGGTGATATTTTGGAAAATTCATGCTTTTCACATGGCCAACTGTATGTTGCTTGCTCCAGAGTGGGAACGCCAAAAAATTTATTTATTTACACACCAAATGGATAAACCAAAACTATTGTTTATCAAAAGGCTTTATAATAAAAATTATTAACTAAAATATCTTTATATTTATTATTCACTTTGATCTGGTTGAAGGTTTGTAAAAATGGAGTATAATTATTTGGCAATTGGTAACAAATTCCAAACCAAAATTAATATCCTCACAAACAGGATGTCCAATAATATCATTACAAAATTTCGCCTGGATGCATTGACGGAGGCACCCGTTACTGAATACAGCTTCTTATAATTTTCTTTTCATATGTGACTGCAACTACAGCGATGTAAAGAGAGAATTCTTGCATAACAATCAAGGTATTTGAATTATATACCTCCCGTGCAACGCCGGGTAACTCAGCTAGTATCGAATAAAAGAAGACCTATTTATGTGTATGTTTCTTGGAACAACAAAATAAATAACAACAACAATCAGCATATTTTGTTGAGAAAAATTTGTAATGTATGGATGAATATTTGGATTTTTTTTTCTTCTATAGAATATAAGTTGAGAATTACTTTTTCGATTTAATTTATAGGTTTTATGTTGTTAAGTCTCCTGTTTTTCTGTTAACATAATTATATAGTATTTTATTTGTCCGAGCTTGAATTAAATAATTCAAATTATGTTTTGAATTAGTACTTAATTTTTCTGCCTAGTGCAATTTTTGTTGTAATTTTCTCAACAAAATACGCTAAATATTTGTTCGTCATTCATTATTCGAGATAAATATTTCGAGATTCGAGATAATGTTTGAAAACAATGATTCGCTTGACCTTTACCTAAACATGTCAGTGTAATAAATAATTAAATTTATTTAGTTTTAATGATATAATTTAATTAATTGTACACCAGAAAACAAGATGTCATATGTTTGTCGTACAGATGTTTTCGATAATGCACTGTGTGTGTAGTGTGTTTAACAGGAAAAAGATTTATTTATAACCTATCTTTATTACACTAGTAGACCAAAAAATGGCACATTTTATTGTTTTAAAAAATACGGCTAATTGTACATATTTCAATGCTTTACTACACATTAAATATAAAAGTATTAAGGCATAATTCGTTTTCAACATCAAGACATCTTTTAAATTAAAATTATCTTAATTATTTTTTTATTAAATTCAAAAATGAATTTGATCTAATACAATATTTTTGTCAAGAGTGTAAAAATGAAAAGTATGTATTTGTACAAAACCAACATTAATGTATTACAAGCCTGACTATCATAACTGATTTTTCGCTTATACATGAAAGTATTGGTGATCGGATACACTGTATAAATTGTAGACAAAACAAAACATACGAAGTTTCCCACCAATACTTCCAAGTATAAGCGATTTAATGTAAGAAGGTATCTGCGTACCCAAAACCAACAAAAATGTTTATACAAGCCGTGCCAAGCAAACACTTAAGCTATAAAAATTGTACCCTATGGCTTAGTATTAGTAATGTATAAAATAAATCAGAAAATATATACATATACACAAAACTAACACAAATGCCTAAAATATTATTTACATTTTTGTTGGTTTTGTGACATACCAATACCAACTCATAGAGCACAATTTCTGAGAGAGGATCGGTGTAAAGAGCGAATGGCACGGCTTGTATAAACATTTTTGTTGGTTTTGGCGTACCTCATTACGTAATCAGGCTTGTAGTACATTAGTGTTGGTTTTGTATTTGTATGAAAATAAATGTCAAATAATATACAACGTTGCCGTCGTCATTTATTTACCAATACTAAGTTCAGTGGTCGTTTTCATTCAATAACAAACTATAATTCGTCTTGGAATTATAGATGTTTTTGCACAAACGCATATTCAACCTTTTACAAGTTATACATATAAAGCTTTCTTTTTGGATGATTGTTTGATACTCCTATGATTTTTGGTGTAATGCATCGTTTATATTTTCAGTGAAATATACTTGTATGGATTTGTTTTTTTGGATTGTGCTAAAATTGTTTTCGTGATCGTGATACGTTTTATTTCGGTATACATCTAACAACTTGACATGTGATGAATGTATTAGTTTATGTGTAAAAATGTGCATAAATAATTTTAATAAATAAACACAATACACAGCCACACACACTTATGTAAACCGACATAATATGTAGTAGCTTAACGCTATGTTAAAAAAGGGCGATAATCCCAACTTCTAAGGGGTATATCTCAAAAACATGAATTTTTAGGACTTAGCGACCATTGAGACTTTTGATCAGCAGGTCAAGAACTACTAGAATCCAAAATTTCAGAGAGTTTGACCGAGGGCCATTTTCCATATAAAAAGTGCGGGGTCCTTTGTGATTTGACGTATTTTTCATCATTAATATTTGTTCAATTTTCCCATTCACTTGCAGTCAGGCACTAAAAACGGCAGATAGAAACAAAAGGTAAAAACAAATTCACCGATTAATTTTTTGAAGTATCGCGTTCATTCTTTACAAACTACGACTAATAAGAGGATTATTTTATTACTCGCGTTCATACAATCGGGTTTTAATATTTTAACCAAATTGGCATTTTCAGTTAAGCGTAACTGAAAATACCAACTTCATTAGAGAAAACGTCGTTTTATTATAAAAATTAGAACAGAAAAATAGTTGTCTTTCGGTGTAGGTCACCAATACAATAACCAAAAACATAATTTTTTCCCCTCATTGTCGCTTCTCTCGTTTCTTTTTTGTTTATTAAGGCAAACAAAAATTAACACGAGAAAACTAACCGTACGACTTTGACTACCCAATCGCCCCTCCCCCCCCTATTTACCAGTGTCTGTATCCATCTAAATTTAAAAAATTACTATTTCTTTACGTTAAACATTTTTGTTTTATACCATCTGTTCAAATATAACCCGGAATTTTAAAATAAAACAACAACGGTTAATTTAGTCTTTAATATTTATTTTATCTCCCTCAAAATAATCACCATCGGAGGTGATACATACAGGGTGAGGTCAAAAAAAAATGAGCAAGGGTTATACTTAGGTAATTTTCAACAAGGAATTTAATGGTGATCTTCATTGTGACCTTCATTTTCAAGCTCATTTGTAGGTCAAGCCCATTTTTTAAATTAGAACCCCTATTTTTAATGACAGAATCGAAAAGAGCGATCATTTAAATGCCCGAATATGTATTTTCCATGACCTCCCAAGGTCATCTGAAGGAATTTACATTGCGAGGAAAAAGTATGGAAACCCCTAAAAATCCCGCGGAGTATGTCAAAAAGAAAAATGAGCAAAAATTATTCTTTGATAATTTTCAACGAGGAATTTAATGGTGAGCTTGGTTGTGACCTTGGCCATCATCTTCAAGGTCATTTTGAGGTCAAGGTCATTTTTCTATAGGTGGTCTTTCGAGGACATCGGATTCGAAAAGAGCAATCAATTGTATGTACGTCCGAATATGTATTTTTCATGACCTCCCAGGTCACCTGAAGGAATAATGATTTGCTATGAAAATTTAAAATAAAATTTAAAAAAATCATAAATACAGAACATTGTAATAATGCTTATGTTGCTATGAGAATTATAAAAAAACAAAAAAATTAAATTTTAAAATGAAGAATTAATTTTTTTAATTTTTATTTTTTTTTAATTTTCATAGCAAATCATTATTCCTTCAGGTGACCTTGAGAGGTCATGGAAATACATATTCGGACGTACAATTGATTGCTCTTTTCGAATCCGATGTCAAAAACAAGAGTTTCCCTATAAAACAATGAACTTGACCTCAAAATGACCTTTAATATGAAGGTCAATGTCACAACCAAGCTCACCATTAAATTGTTTGTTGAAAATTACTTAAGACTAAACCTTGCTCATTTTTCTTTCTGACATGCTCCGCGAGATTTTTAGGGGTTTCCATACTTTTTCCTCGCAATGTAAATTCCTTCAGATGACCCTGGGAGGTCATGGAAAATACATATTCGGACGTACAATTGATCGCTCTTTTCGATTCTGTTATCAAAAATAGCGGTTCTAATTGAAAAAAATGGCCTTGACTTCCAAGTAACCTTGAAGATGAAGGTCAAGGTCACATCGAGATCACCATTAAATTCCTTGTTGAAAATTACGTAAGAATAACCCTTGCTCATTTTTTTTTTAACCGAAATCCGCGAGATTTTTAGGGGTTTCCATACTTTTTCCTCACCTTGTATATGCCAACGTTTTTTCCAGTTTTTAAAACACTTTTCATAGGCCGGCAAAGGTATGGCCTTTAGCTCCCTTAGCGAATTCTCTTTTATGAACTGAATCGACTCAAAACGTTTTCCTCGAAGTGGTAATTTGAGTCTGGGGAAGAGAAAAAAATCACACGGTGCCATACAGGTGAATATGGGGTTTGCGAAATGTTGTTGACATTGTTTTTGGTCAAATAATCAAGAACAAGACGGGATGTATGAGCAGGTGCATTATCGTGGTGAAGAAACCATGAGTTGTTTTGCCACAATTCCGGTCTTTTTCGACGAATATTCTCCCTCAAACGCTGCAATACGTCCAAATAATACTGTGCATTGACTGTTTGTCCCGTTTCCTACGTTAATTGATGTGGATGGACGACGATCATGAGGCAAGTTTTCGATGAGTTCTCGACCCTCTTTGAATGATTTATACCACTCATATGCTTAAGTTTTCGACATACACAAGTCCCCCATAGGATTTTTGTAACATTTTTAACGCGTTTGCACAAGAAATTTCGTTTTTAAGACAAAATTTGAGACAAGCTCTTTGTTCAACTAAATTCGACATTGTAAAATTCACAACACACACCAAAGGTAGACTTGTTTAGACGCTAGCTGTAAACAAACTAAGTGACTGATCGCGCTCACATTTGACATGAAGTCTACTGACAGTGCTACCAACCGTAGACAAAAAAAATCAGCAAAATATTCAGCGCGGTCGGTTTGAATGAAAAATTCCGTGTTATATTTGAACAGATTGTATACCTAATCGTAAAGTACTTTACCAAATTAGTCCAATTTCAACGAAATGACATCACCGTCAATACTTTTGAACTATGATATTATGAAAATTGCGCACTTGACTTTTTATCAATTTTTGCGATTTTTTTTAAATTAAAATTGCTCGACACGAATATCAAGCCACATGAAATTAAATTTGTAATTTAATTCCCATTTAAACCCATTTTCTATGTTCAACGTGTGTAGGTATACAATAAACTGCAATCATTGGAATTTTAATTTTTTATTTTTTTTGCTTCATTAGCCTCTATTTGTGAGACAAATTAAATTGACAGATACCGGGAAAATATTTAACAAAAAAATCCATTAGCATAATTTTTCATTTCATACGGTATATTATGTACACAATACACATATAGGTGTAAATCTTGACATAATGCATAGTATACATAGTTATAAATATAAGTAAAATACATAAAGATGGAAGAATATGTATAACTCAATTAACTCTTCGACTTCTACTCATACAGACATTCGAGAATACAAACATATGCATATTGCATAATATAGCACAGTAATTCAAAGCTAGATGGAGCTGTTCAATCAATCACTGCATGTATTGTGTACGTATGTGTTTAAGTTGTATATTTTGTTCACTTATTTAGTTAATGTTATTGTTCAATAAACTCAAGAATAAGATGATTTCTATTTGTTATTTACAAATTTTCTATTTTACAGGAAATCAAAATACAAAAAATAAAACTTTAATGACAAAGCGGAAAAATGACAAACCATATCAAGTGGGAGTAGCATAAAACAAGTTTTCCCATTTATATCATGTTTTTGTACTTTTTAATCAAAGAGAATGTGGGTTTGTTGTAGGGGTTGTAGCCCATATATTGCTATTATAGTTTTTAGCGGTAAGGTTTTGTTGTTGTTGTCTTAAAAAGCAATGGCAAGCTTCGTTATATCCAACTAAAATTTAGTTTGGTTTTTATTTCCTTTATGTGGTTTTTATGTGTTATATCACAGACATTTTATTTGTGCCGTTGAATATTTCATCTGTACACATTTGCCATAGACTGCAGCAATATTTAATAGTGTTTTTTTTATCTAAAAATGTCAGAAAGATAATAACTATATTTTTAAAAGTTATAAATTAATTTTAATATTTTTTTATTTAAAGAAATAAAAAAAACATTTTAACTCGAGGAAAAGCACAATCGGATTAAGAGTGCATGCATGTAACGCTAACGCGATGATAAATAGTAAAATAAACAGATGTGGGTTAGTTTGTTCAGCTACAGTCACATATTTCCTATGTATACAGTAACGTAACATCAGATTAGAGTGATGTTTGTTTTATTTGCTAGCACTATAAATTGCAAGATGATGAGCTATTCATTTTATTCACCTAAAAAGCTTATGGTAGCATAGAAACTATTGAAAAAAAAATCTTAATTAAAATTTATGTTGCTTAACTGAGTATTAGTAGTGCACCATACAGTACAATTACAAAAAAAATGCTTAATGGAATCAAAAACAAGAATAAAACTTACAGTACATTTAGCTGGAATGTATATCTATATGTTTCCGTATGATACACGCTTTCAGTACTACATATACAAATTTGTACAACATTTCATAACTTTACACAGCTTTGTTTGATGCAAGCTCATGAATTCCATCAATTGTGTATTGAATAGTGACTGGTATATCAACCCGTTGCCGAGCTGCAAATCTTCTCATCTATAGAAAATATTGATATAACATTTCCGTTTACGCCTTCTTCCATTGCATTAGTAGCCGGTGGATATCAGCGCTATTTCTAGTATGCTTAAGTTCACTTATTCAGCGTGTTTTCAGCTCTTCAAAACAAGTTGGCCTTATACCAGTTCTCAAGGATGTTTAAGCGGCACTTTTTAACATTGTCGACCGTTTTTGCAGTGAATTCCTATTTAATAGTGTTGCAGCACCCTCGAAACCGTCCAACCAATTTTCGACTGAGTACGAGCCAGTACCGTTAAAATCCGGTACACATCCGTCCAAATCACACAGCGAAAAGTTTCTTGCCAAGTGACTACCGTTCGACTTATCCATCGCTGTGGTATCTAAATTAACCGTTTCACTGGATCAACGATTCAACATTTTTTCAGTTATCTCCAGTAAACCTGCTTGGAAACTTTACAAAAACTCGGATTCGTTGAACGAACTAACGGCATCATTGCAATTTTGCGACAAAGAGAGTTTGTTGTTGGGTTGAAGGCCGTTTGCGGGTTGAATTGGAGTTGAGTTGGGGTTGGATTAGTGTTTAGCGAGCAGTTGAGCATGGAAACCCCTAAAAATCTCGCGGATTTCGGTCAAAAACAAATTGAGCAAGGTTATTCTTAGGTAATTTTCGACAAGGAATTTAATGATGAGCTTGGCTATGACCTTGACCTTCATTTACAAGGGCATATTGAGGTCAAGGACATTTTTTTATAGGGAAACTCCTGTTTTTGATATCGAATTCGAAAAGAGCGATTATTGTACGTCCGAATATGTATTTTCCATGTACTCCCAAGGTCACCTGAAAGAATATATTTTAGTTATAATGCTTATTGTGAATGTTGGAAATAGGATTCTAAAGTGATTTTTGGATGAAGTTCTGGAATATGGCCAATTATGATGGGGCCTGCGCCTATGTTTCAACCGATTATAATAAAATTTGACATGCGAGCTGGAAATGGGGTTCTAACATGACTTTTAGATGAAGTTCTGGTATATGGCCAATTAGGGTGGAACTTGCCTATTTCTCATCGGGTTATGATGAAATTCGTCATGTACGTTGGAAATAAGATTCTAAAATGATTTTCAGGTGATGTTCTTTAATTTATTTTCAGATTAAAAGTCGACAAATTTGACTTGGTGCACACATTTTTAAATTTTTTAAAAACACTTGTTAAATATCTCGAGAAATTACAAAAGGTTTAAAAAATCACTCGATCGATTTCGGCTTGGAGTATCTACTAAACTGTAAAAATAAAAATGTAATTATATATTTTATATATAGTTGGAAAAAGCAAAAAGTGAAACAAAAATATACAAATAAAAAATATGGGAGTGGTAAACAATAAAAATGGTGAGAGTAAAAAAAAAATTAAAAGGGAGTGAGTTAAACACAGGTATGTATATGATTATTGATTAGTCAACTGCCGAATAACAAAATTAGAGATGTTGTTTTTTTTCCTCTTTATTTTATTATAACCCGACATATTAGTCATTTTATGGGATGGTATGAGTATGGGAATAAAACAGTGCGGGGTCGGCAATTGGTGAGAAACGGATTTCTCTCTGTTCTTTGAGGATATCTTGGTTAAGAAAAATGGCTTTACGGATTTCGTAAGATTCTAAGTTGTCTAAACGTCTGATTTTTGGTTGTATATGTAATATTTCTAAATTGTTTAAACTGGATGTGTGATTTTCTAACGTTAAATGATTATAAAAGGATGATTCATGCCTACCAGATAAATGTTCTTTAACTCTAATTTCAAAATTGCGCCCAGGCTGTCCGATATAAGAGGAACTACAATCATTGCAATTGATTTTATAAACACCAGACTTGGGAAGGCGATCAATTCTTGGTTTGTTGTTAAAAATCATTTTCTTAATCGTATTATTGTATAAAAAGCATAGCTATTATCTGTATATTCTGTCACGATGTTACTAATCCGTTGGCTAGTTTTTCCTATATACTCTAAGCGGCGCCAATTTTTCGGCATTGGGCTGATAGCAGTGGATAAATGTTAGCTGAAGCTTTATGTTTCAGTTTTCTGTTTAATAACTTTAATATAGTCTTAGCTAGATAACCGTTATTCGCTGCTAGTTCTAAAATTATATTAAGCTCTTTGTTATAATTGGATTTGGTGGGGATGGTTTGAAGAGATAGGTATAATGGCGTCTGTATACGTGGGTTTTTGATAAATGTTGAACTCTAATGTAGAATTAATTCTGGTTATTGTTATGTCTAGAAAGATAATAGATTTGTTTTCTTCTTTTACTACTGTAAAATTAATGGTGGGATATTGAGAATTTAACCAAGTGAGAAAAGAGGTTAATAGCCTATCAGTTCCATTCCATAGACATAGTATGTCATTAACATATCTGTACCAAAAGATCACATGACCGAAATAAGGATTGTTGCTTGATACAATCGTTTGTTCGAAGAAATTCATGAAAATTTCTGCTAACAAAGGTGACAGAGGGGAGCCCATCGGTAGACCATCAGTGAATCTGACACTTATTATCAATGCAAAAATAATTTTGTTTAATACAAGTTTCAAATATCAGCTTCAGTTCATTGCGTAGGCTCCCAGCTACAACATCCCTATCTAAGTAAGTATAAACTTTTTGAGACAAAATATTAATTGGAATAGAAGTGAAAATTGTAGCATCTACTAGCGATGGGCTCCCCTCTGTCACCTTTGTGTGACAGAGGGGAGCCCATCGCTTATCCGTGTGTGAAAAACATGGTGTGCCCAAATCTAAACTGCAAACAGACATCGTTTGGCCTTGCGACTTATTGATTATCATTGCGACTGCCAATCTATTAGGAAATTGAACGCGTTTCAATTCAATTGGCACGTCTGTGGGAATCATTGAAATTCGTGGCAGCAAAACATTTTCGGCTCGGAATTTGTCAGTCAAAATGGTGGCTTCGATAATGTTTTTCCTCAATTTTTTAATGATCAATCGCGTGCCATTGCTCAGCCGTGGTGGGTTCAAATTCCGAAGTAAAATAACCGGAGATCCAACCTTCAGTCGTAGAAGGTGTGGTGGCATGCTTGGCAAATCCAGTGAGTTCAAAAACTCTGTTGGAGAATTTACAGCTTCGTTGGCATCGCAAACTATATCGATCGATTTTTATGATACCAAGTCGCCTGGCAACGACTGCTGTATCTTGAAGTTTAAATCGTCGTCGTTTACAGTTTTTGCTGCCAAAATGGATCTTTCTGCCAGCCACGCATGATTTATGTATTGTGTGCGTACATCGGGAAATATGCAGTCAATGAGAGCATTTTACGAATCAACGATTGTGCAGAAATTTGTGGGCAATTTTATGCATCCACTATTTTCATAGATAGCAACTTTTCCATCGCCGATACCTAACAATTGATCTTGCAGCATTTGGACCCGCATGTTTATTTTTAGCTGGACTTTTTCAACATTACGCCACAGTGGCGATGATTTCAAGGAAGCGTTGATCTCATCAGCGTACGTTGAACGTGGAATGACGGGAAGTTTTGTCTAAAATTACCTGAAAGGAGTAACAGAGTGCCGCTGTCGTTGTTTTTTACATCTTTGAGTGTTCTGTTCAACGCCTCAACAGAATGTTTGATGCCATAGTGCATTCATCCCTGACGATAATTTTGCATTGTTTCAGCACTATGGCCATGGTCGATTGTTTTTTTTATGTTGCACACTGCGTCTGGGTCATTTTGAATATTCAGTGGCAGCTTAAATGCTGAATGAGCTGTTCTGCCTCCATCCAATAAAGTTGCTGCAATGCCAGATGAAGCAACGGCCATTATTTGATCGTATTTCTGTGAGAATTAGCGAAATGATTTTTTGTTCATGAGTCAGTAGTGGGGCATTGCGAGTAACAATCGCTGCCATTTCTGCAGTATCGTACTGCAGTTCACGATTCAGTTCGGTGTCCATTAAATCAGATGCACTTCGATTTGGCGAACTCATACCGAAATGACTGAGTGGTAAATTGGCAATGAAAACGCAAGGATCCTCGGTAGCAATCAATGCTTCATTATACATAGCGTCGCTGAATGTAATTGTTAGATCGTTGCACCGTGTACGTATTCGATGCAATATATCGTCAGTCATTGAATCTTTCCCACAACGTGTCTGCTCGTCCCGCGGGAAACATGTGGTCAACACTATAACAAATAGTAGACGAATTTGTGTTGCTGTACAGCTCAATGCTGCTTCAACAAGCATATCGCCCCAGTGATTGTCGTCTTCGAGCAATGGAAGCATTCAATCTACCTTGGAGTGGCTGTAGGTATACTCGGCCCAAAGTGTTTGATTTGAATAGGCCGGGGCACGCATAAATTAGTGTACCTTGCTTACGGGACATCCGTTTTTTGTTTGAATCCATGTGAAATAGCGTAGTAATTCGGTATAGATAGTGTTCGTGCAAAGGCACCGAAAGTATCCGCACGATAACACGCTCGAAAAATTCCGTGAATGTAGTTTTTGGTGCATTTATGGCACGCTCAATTGCTGTCTCGTTGGTGCAAAATATGCACTGGCCGTTTCAAGATGGGCGGCTAAATGTATAACTGCTGGGTCCCGTTCATGAATTTGGAAACCAAAGATACGCCAGATAGCTTCATTGGAGCTGATGTATCGGCCAATTTTATAGCTCATTATTTCGTCGTTGTCATTCACTGCCTCTATTCACATACTTGCAAATGTATTTGATGCTCTTTTGATGCGATAAAAAGTGGGAGGGTTGGGGTAGGAGGGTGAAAATTTGGGGTTGTAGGTATTTTTTGATGCCAAATCAAAAAAAAACGAAAAACAAAATTTTGTCAAAAAAATAGAAATAGAAAAAAAAATTCTGGATAGGGATACCCTAATCACCTAGTGGTATGAAATATACTTTATGACCTATTCTCCTACCTACCAAATATACATAAAATATTTCATAAAAATCGGTCGAGCCGTTTCGGAGGAGTGCGACCACAAACACCGTGACACGAGATTTTTATATATTGGAAGTATTGAAAAATTGCGGTTTTCTTTTCTCATCCTACCGGGGAAAATCTAGAGAGATTTTCTTCTACCATTTTTCAATCATTAATTTCAAATATATTGAGGACGCAAATTATCGAATAATATATTCAATTCGAGTGAATTTTAACCAAATTTACATTAGTTCTTACGGAAAATTAAAAGAAGTAATATTTACGCCCGTATTACGGGCTTTTTCTTCTGGTAATTGTATTTACGATAGTACGTTTGATTGTAATGTTTTTATTCTAGAATAATGGTGTGATAGTATGATGGTATGACGGTATAATGGTATGATGATATCATGGCTTGTGGTGTGATGGTTCGACGTTAGGTACGTTGGGTACGATTGTATGATGGTTTAATAGTATAGCGTCAAGTTGGTATGTTGGAATGATCGTTTAAGGTTAGGATTTTATGTTGCTATTATGGTATGATGGTCAGGGTTTGAACTAAAATTGAGTTGGATTTGAGTGAGAAGTTCGGTTAGGGATTAATTTAAGGTTGAGTTTATTGTTTAGTGGGAAGTTATATTGAGTTGAGTTCATACACGCATGTTCATTTTGGGATTGGGTTGACCATTAAGTGTCGTGTTAGGTAGACGGTTGAGATTTGGTTCGAGCTAAGTTTAGCGGTTTAGTTATATTATTGATTGAGTTATTGATTTGGGGTTAGGTTAAGGGTTGATTTGAAAGTTGATATATGGTGATTTGGTGATTGAGTTTAGGGTTGGGTTGGAGGTTGATTTGGTGATTGTGATTGAGTTTGAGGTTTAGTTGTAAATTCAGTTGGAGGTTTAGCTGAAGATTGACTTAAGAGGTTCAGTTAGGGATTGATTTGGGAGTTGACTTGACCGAAGTTCTGATCACCTCATGAGGTTCAGCCCTTTATATTTTTTTAATTTACTTCCTTAATTAAGCATGTGATCACGAAAACAACCATTTACATTTTGCAAAGATTTTCCGTTATTTTAAGCAAGGTCCTTAAAAGCTGTCACGGATTTTCTTAAATTTGGAGACTACTCCCCCAATATAACAATTGGTCATAAAACAATATAACTTCTACTCTCAATCCGCCAAATCATAGACTCGCAATTAATGGTTGGTTATTTAGAACCGAAACGTGTTGAAAAGCAATTAAAAGCTAGATTATCGAATATTTAGAACAATTATAGAACAATTTTCATGGAACTATTACTTCGGTCTAAAAAGACCAAAGTATTGAAATTCTGTCAAAAATGACGAAAAATTTGGTTGGTCCAAAACCACTTTTCTCAACGTTTTAAAAGTCCCTGAGTCTGAAAATGCAAACAAAAAAAATGTCCGTCCGTCGTCCATCTGTCTGGATGTCTGGACCAATGGTATCTCGAGAATGGCTTGTCCGATTTGGATTTTTTTTTCGCCAATCTGTTTCTATGATCAAGGCGGAGATTTGAAAAGCCGTCAAGGGGGTGGGGTACCTGCCATACGAATTGACCCAAAATACCTGATTTTATAAATATTTACGATTTTGTTTGCTGGTTTGATTATTGAATTGGGCATTGAATTTGGAATTGATTTGAAGGTTAAATTAAGGGTCAATTTGCGGGTTGAGTTGAAGTTGACTTGGGGTTGAGTTGGGGTTGCATTAGGATGTAGTGAGTAGATAACAAATTATTTATATGATGGAATTTGCCTATTTATCAACCGATTATTATGAAATTTGACATGTGAGTTGGAAATAGGAATCTAAAATGATTTTTGGATAAAGTTTTGGAATATGGTCAGTTACACGGTTAGAAATATCAGTATAATTTTGTATACTACTTTCGGTATAAAGTTCTAGAATACGATTTTTCGTGTTATATTGGATGCCTGTACCCCTGTTATTAAAGCTTTTGACCTGTTTGCCTGTTTTTGTATAAGTAAATATATGTTGGTTAAAATAGAAATCAGTACTGTCAAAACTGATATACCAACTTTATGACACAGGTGACAGGTGAATGCTACCCCCATTTAAAACACCAAAGACCGAAGTTCTGATCACCTAGTGAGGTTTCAGCCCTTTATATTTTTTACAGTTTACCAACCTGATGCAAATAGAGAAATTAAAATGGGTCTGTGATTCAACAAGCAGTGTCCATCAACACTCGTTATGCTCTAAAAGTCTAAATATTGATTTGCAAGGCGAGCGGCTATTGCAAATTTTGGTTGCAAGTTAATATCAGTTTTGCAGGTCATTTCACCGATGAGGGCCATTTTTTGTACAATGACCCTGTAAATAAGTAAAATTTGGTCTAAGTAGTTTGAAAATCTCGCGCGATTCATCATTTACGCTTTACCAATTAATATTCAAAGAGCGCCTAATTTTAGAAAGAAGATATTTCAACTGCCAATCAGAAGCGAGTTGCCATTATGTCTTTGTTCCTGAAGAATTTGAACCCGAATGAATAGCATTGCATTCCATAGTTTATGGCATGAGAAATTGATTTTGTTAAATTAATACAGGAGTAATATTGTTCATTACAAAGGGCTCCAAACTATTACCATCCCTGGCCTCTTCATACCACTCAAAGCCCTCTGGTGATAGGTTCCTTGATAATACTACACAGCGTTTATTACCTGAGTTGTATTGTATTGAAACTTATTATTTTTTACCTAAAATTTCTTTATGGTAGAATATTTACGCTATTGGATTACCTTCTGGACCAACAATTTTACATGGTTACCTAAAAATCAAAAAACGATTCACTTCCATCACTGCGTGTGATCGAATAGCCGGAATGCTTCAGGTGTCAAAATTTGGTGGTGTCCACTGGATTATAGGGAATTAGTGAAGACATTTCGTTACAACTAAGGCATACTATACATACATGATTATTGTTTGAAGTTTTGCATTGTTGTTGTAAATTGAGGTTACATTAAATAAAAAACTTCCCTTTTTTTATCGCCATACCTGTAAGAAAGAGATGCTCTGCAGGATCGTGATAACTTAGGTAATCTCGTAAATATTGCGGTTAGTAGCAGGTAAAGTATTTTCTTTAAAAATATTTTGCCATTGGATTTAGAGTCACTTATATTGTGTTGGAGTATACTTGATTTTCGATGGTTGGTGAATGTTATGACTGTGAATGGGTAGCTGAATTAGATGTTGGTTGGGTTATTAACATCACTAGGTACTATTTGGATTGCTCACATTTTTTGACCCACTATTATTGATTAAGTATACAAATGAGTAATGTCGGACTAAGAAATACCAAGGTTACCAAGTTAAGGAACAGTTTGATCACATTACGCATTTCACAATTGTGAGAAGGTGATTAATGCATCGTATGGTTTATTCGTGGAGCTCTAAATATGCCAATGGGACAGAGATGGGTATTAAAATCATATAAAGTTACGTAACAATTGCTTCGTCGTAAATTTAAATTAAACGCAACCAGAACTATATTTATTTATGTTAATTAAAAAAAGGTATATAACTTAATAATTCCCGAGAAGACGAAAAATGAAATATTATTCTACGGGTTTCCCAACTACAAAATATAGCACATAAAATGTATAATGTTGTTCTAAATCCACCGCAATTAACACTATTACCGTTCTATGTACAGAACATAAAATTTGTCGATACAATATTTCGTGTGTTTTTTTTTACATTACATGTGGTACTCCCTATGGTTATACGTCTGCTTCTTTAGCTGGGATTTTTCTGTTTATTTTTCTCGGTATATTACCACAAAATTAATTAGAAATAATATTTTTTATTTAACATACATAATTCTTTGTCGTACAAGCGCTACTTAAAATACAATTATTCCAAACATAAATACAAGCCAGGTACATAAATACATATAAAAGGTTAATTTTAACAAACTGAAATTAACGCGGAAAAAGGAATAATAATTCGGTTACAGTGGAAATAATGGTTGTTGCTTAAATATGATCCAAAAACAATATAAGTCTATTGACTTAATCCACTGTTATTCAAAGTGAGTGTCTTTGTATGTGTATGGAATATTTTCTTAATTTTTTTCCTTTTAGGAAAATGTTAAGTTTTCACGATAAATATTAATGATAAGGAACTGTGTACCTACGCGTTCATTATTATTCCCCTTTTGAATATATATTAGAACGTTTTGTGTTGCCAGCGCTCAATTTTTTTTTGTTGTAAAATTAACAACATAATCAACATCTTTAAACACTCGTATGTATTATGTATTATATTTATATAAATATAAAATAAACATAATCATAATATGTAGGTAGGTGGGATGAAAAAAACAACGTTTATTTATTTATTATTACGAAATTGTTTTTAACCCTCCTCCTAATTTTAATTTTAATTATTTTATAAACATAAAAAATGAATTTCTTATTACGAGTATATGTACATGAAAATGGTAGGTACGTGAGTTTTCTTCTTCCTTCAGTTCCAGTATTTTCATGACTTTTACGGGAAAATTACTAATTTAATTGTTTTACTGGAAATTTTACACATCGTTAAATGTTACGAAGTTTAAAAAAGCAAGTAACGTACCCTACAAACATACTAAAGGAAAAGTGCTGAAAAGCGGAATAATTGTTTTGAGGTTATTAGGGAATTGGATAAAATAATTTATGGTTGTGGTTTATATCAATTATGCATTTTTGATATAAAGACCTACATAAAATGATGATAAATGGAATGTAGGCCATGGGTTTTCCTGATAGTTATTCGGGTCATTTTTCTACATGTATAACTAAACCCAACAGGCAAATATAATAATGAGCCAGCCATACTTTTATTTCTCCTGCCTAGATACTAAAATAAACTTTACTAGAAAAAATACTTTATAAATGGTTTTTATTCAAAGCTCAAAAAATATAAAGGGCATAAGCTCAGTAGGTGGTCGGAACTTTGGTCTTCAAAATTAAGTCTACTCCCAAATTAATCCCAAACTGAATCTCTTAAGTCAATCTTCAGCTCAACCTCCAAAACAATATTTGTATAAAATTTGGTTCAAATTGGTCAATGCGTGAGGATTTGTTTTAATATCTTGCACATATACAGGTTTTACAATGGCCTATTAGGATAAAACTTACCTATTTCATAACGAATTTTAGTAAAATTTGATATCCGCGATAGAAATGGGATCCTAAAATTATTTTTGGATAGACTTATATGGCCAAGTTGGATGGAACTTGCCAATTTCCCAACCGATTATTAAGAAATTTGGATGAAATTCTGGAATATGGCGAAGTATGATGAAACTTGCCTATTCCTCAATAGGCAAGTTTCATCATAACTTCGCCATATTCCAGAACTTCAAACAAAAATCATTTTAGAACCCATTTCCAATACACATGTCGAATTTCATCATAATCGGTTGAGAAATGGGCAAGTTCCATCATACTTGGCCATAATTCAGAACTACATCCATAAAACATTTTAGAATCCCATTTCTATCATACATTTTTTACATTTCATAATAATCGGTTTAGAAATATTCCAGAACGCCATATTCCAGAACTTCATCCAAAAATCATTTTAGAATCCCATTTTCAAAACACATGTCAAATTTCATCATAATCATTTGAGAAATGGGCAAGTTCCATCATACTAGGCCAAATTCCAGAACTTCATCCAAAATCATTTTAGAATCCCATTTCCAACGCACATGTCGAATTTCATCATAATCGGTTGAGAAATAGGCAAGTTCCGTCATACTAGGCCAAATTCCAGAACTTCATCCAACAATTATTTAATCGATTCTTCAAAAGCTTTTGATTGTTTAAATTATATGTTACTGCTGCAAAAGTTGATGTTTTTATTTAACTTTGACAAAACTGCGCTTAAACCTATGTATAGTTAAAAGTCATAATAAAGAATCATTTGTCGGCTCCGCAACGTATTCCTTCTGGTGTTTTATAGGGATGTATCCTTGGGCCGTTATTATTCTCCCTATTTATCGATGATCTACCACTGGTTTTGAAATACTCGAATTGTCATTTGTAGGCAGATGATTGTCAAATTTACCTCGGAGGCGTTAAGGATAATATCTCTGAAATCTTTAATAAAATTAATAATGACTTATCCAACATATTAGGCTGATCTAAATCTAATGGAATTTCATTGAATATTTCAAAGACGCAAGCGATCTTCATTTCAAAGCGTGATTTTTTAGTCATCCCAAATATTTACATTGGGCGTTTTCAGTTCCGCCAACATGTTGTTGTTACTAATCGGTATCACAATAATATGATACTAGGGGGTAAAGCCCGCCCTAGGATGGATACAATTTATATATAATCTTGATGTTTTTTAACCGTTAATTTTTAAGCCAAGTAGGAATAGCTCGAGACTAAAGGCTTTTAAGGATTATTGTACTATAAATAGACCTTAAACCAAAGAGTATGGGCTAATGTGTAGGATAATTATTTTAATATAAAAAAAAATTAACCACCACTGTTTTTTACGCAAAAATTTATTTCAGAAATGCTCGGATCGGATGAGCCATTCTTTCACTACAGTTGTTGAAGGTTAAATCGCGCGAAATCATTCGATAATATTATGTGTGAGTGTGAGGCATAAAGCCTTAGGACCAACCTAAGAAATCATACATTTAAATTAAAGGTAATGCTTACAGTTGATTAGTAATTGCCCACAACCAAGGGAAAAATTGCTTGTCAATTTTCTGAACATGCGGTGTAAGATGTTATCACGTCAAAAAAATATAAATTGAAAAACAAAACTAAAATGCCTTGGCCACAATCGAACCCTGGACTTTAGCCGATAGTCGCTCTAGTTCAAAACATTTCTACTAACCCATATCAACCTAAGGAAATTTATTTAATTTTCATTCTTATATTGTTTCGAACATAGCGATAGCATGCTTTGAAGTTTAGGCATATATTATAGGGTATATATATACGCCATAACCTACTTTTACTATGGAAAAATTTGGACTAATTTTTGTGACCTTCATTTGAAAATACGGGAGGTTTTATAGTGGTTTGAAACATGACAGTGTAAAAAATGGCGAAGCTATACAGTTAATTGTTGTGTGGCTAACTTCATCATGTCAAAAAATACGAGAGGAAAAAAAAATCGTTTAGTCCACGTAATGGCGTATACCGGGTGTTTCTTTTAAACTGAGACGATCAAATATCTCGAAAAATAGCCACTCTACGGAAAAAATGTCCATAATCAAAATTTAATCATACCGCGGGGGAAATACATTAGTGCAAAAAAATAGTCCCCCACCCCCCGCTTTGTAGGTGGGGCGGGGGTAACTTTTAAACTAAGATAGGAAGCCATATTTTTTATTGCAGATACGGATTCTACGACTAAAAGTACGTATGATCGAATGAAATATTTTGTTCGGTTTATGATAGATGGCGTTGTAATCGACGAAATTCAATTTTTTCAATTTCTTCTTCTTAGAACACACGCATTCGATTCTGCAATACGTCTGAAATAAAAAACATCACGTTTTCATTGGAAATACTCGAAATTCGTCATCAAAACAATTTATTAATGTAAATGGCAGGTGAAAAAAATAATTTTAGCTTAAAATAAGTGTTCAAAATGATGGCCTGCGACTTCAATGCACTTATTAATACGCATTTCCAATGATTGTACACAACTGAGAAGTGTGTTTGGTTGAATTTCAGCACACGCATTTCTGATTCGCTCAATCATGTTCTCACGTGTTGTTGGTTTTTGTTTGTAAACTTTGTCTTTGAGATAGCCCCACAAAAAGAAATCTGGCGAAGTAAGATCTGGTGATCTGGCGGGCCAATTTATCGGACCAGCTCTACCGATCCAGCGACCATTGAAATCACGATCAGGTACCTCACGTGCTACCAACGAATAGTGTGCAGGACAACGATCATGTTGAAACCACATGTTCCGTCTCAATTCTAAATTCAAATTTTCAAGCAGTTCATTTTCCAAAAAGTTTCGGTACATTTGACCATTCAAGTTGCCTTCAATAATGTGGGGGCCGATGAGTTGGTTGCCAATTATTCCACACCACACGTTGACAGTCCAAGGGCGCTGATGTTCAATAATGCATGTTGTGTCGATTAACCGTTCCATGGTTTGTAAAAGACGATTCGTCAGAGAACATTACGCAACGAAAAAAATTGGGGTTTTGTTGTATTTGTTCACGTGCCCATTGACAAAAAGTTACCCGATTTTGGAAATCAGCGCCATGAAGATCTTGGTGTAAAGACACATGATATGGATGATACTTGTGCCGTTTTAAAATTCTCCAAACACTGGTGAGGGACAATCCGGAATCGCGAACTATTTCTCGTGTACTAACATGAGGATTATGAATAGCTGCAGCCAATACAGCAATTTCATTATTTTCTCCAGTGACTGTTGCTCTATACGGGTCCTCTTTTTCGGTTGAACATTTCCATCAGCAATAAATTGTTTGATAGTACGGCCAAATGAAGCACGTGAACGAATCCTATCCGGAAAACGTTGAGCGTAAATAGCAACAGCATTTTCAAGATTTCTGCCAGCTTCTCCATAAACCAGAACCATTTCAATTTTCTCTGGCACAGTTAAACGGTCCATTCTAAAGTATTTTATCGTTTATTTTGCAATTACGAAAAACATGAAGATAAGAAATAACACAAACGTTAAATGTGATTTACAAAACTGAATAAATTGTTTTGATGACGAATTTCGAGTATTACAACGCCATCTATCATGAACCGAACAAAATATTTCATTCGATCATACGTACTTTTAGTCGTAGAATCCGTATCTGCAATAAAAAATATGGCTTCCTATCTTAGTTTAAAAGTTACCCCCGCCCCACCTACAAAGCGGGGGGTGGGGGACTTTTTTTTGCACTAATGTATTTCCCCCGCGGTATGATTAAATTTTGATTATGGACATTTTTTCCGTAGAGTGGCTATTTTTCGAGATTTTTGATCGTCTCAGTTTAAAAGAAACACCCGGTATATATGTATATGTACTCTATAATATATGGTTTAGGACAGAAACAATTTTTTTTACCGAAAAATTCTCATGGCTTACTACAACTCATAATATAAATTTTTTTAAATAATTTGTTGTAGTGTTTAATCATGATAAACCAATTGAATAGGTATGATTGACAGCTGTTTCAAATTCGTCTTTTCTTGCGCATATCGTTATTCGGTGCGATAAAATCACAAGGCTTCGTTGTTTTCACAAAATTTTCACAAAAACTATCACCGCAAAACAATTCGATTTGTTTTTGTTTGCTATGAACTAGTGTTTTAAAAAAAAATATATCAAGAAAAAAGCACCAAATGACAAATTTTTTTGTGAAAGAGATAGCAATACATGCGCTTGATCATACCTACTTAAATTGATTTATCATGGTGTTTAATCATAAACGCAGACCACGTATTTTCTTGTGTAATTAGTAATACGCTTTATTAATTTATGTAACTAAAATGGTGACACTAGCAATGTGAATGTGGATTAAATGTCAAAACAAAACTTTTTTCTAAGAAATAGGCGTGTAACATTTTATGGCCAAATTAATTAATGGTTTTCTTATAATTTTATTTATCAAAAGTTTAATTCACAAGCTTTTTCGGAGTATAATTTTTAATAATTTGAGAGCTTAATCCACATTCACAGCGGTAGTGACATCTACTTTTGCTTATCGCCATAAAGCGTATTACTGTAATAACTAAAAAGCGGAATGTTTAATTTAAAGTAAAATATTTGGTCATTACACGAATACTAAAAAAAACGAAGTTGGATGCAATTTGCAATGCGCGATATGAAACACAACTTAAGTAGATGTCTCTGTTGTTAGTTTACGGCAAGAATGTCAAAATAACAGGAATCAAATTTAAATTCTATTCAGAATGAAAAACCAAACCACATTCAAAAATTCACGAATAGATATATAACGAAATTGAGAAAACACAAAATTCAAAAAATTTTGAATAATGACATGTACAGTCAGAAACATTCAGATGTATACGGCACATATTTAGAGGGAAATTTAAAGATAAAGTTAAAAACCAAACAGAAGATATCATATTTAAAATTTTATTTTTTATCAATAATGTTATCACATATATTTACTTCATATTTATGTATTTTTAAAATAAAATAAGTAAGAAAAATAACAATAAGTAAAAAAAAACAAAAAAAAATAACTTTAATTCAATAACGAAAAAGGAACATTCAGTTGTATCGTAAGTCCCGTAGTTTTATCGTAAGTCCCGTTAGAAGTAGATTTGTTTTTTTTCTTCAGTTAAATACGTGAAGGACAGTATAGACATATATAAAACATCACATCTAAACATGTTTTTTTTTGTTTTATCGTAAGTAATACAAGTGGATTTTATTGTTTCGTTGATTTTAATTTGCCGTATACATCTGAATGTTTCTGACTGTACTTATTCGCAACGTGATGAATTTGGATTTTTTTCGATTCATGTATGTATTTCAAAATCTTAAGCACAGTATTTCGAAGAACGAATATTCAGTATAATACACGTATGAAGACAATGAAGCTAAAATAAAAGTACGAACTCCATCGTAATCTTAGTTATTTGTATTTTTATAATATTTATTTAATAGGTGCGTAAGTACACCTTTTTGGGTAAGATAAGTTACTATAAATGGCCATTGTGATAGTTAAATGACTCAGTATATTTATCTTCGCTCCCAAAACCATCGTGTGGCCAAATAATAGAAACTTGCCTATTCCTAACCGATTTTGATGAAAATTGACATATATGTACGTTTGAAATGGGATTCTAAAATGATTTTTGGATAAAGTTCGGGAATATGGCCAAGTATGATGGAACTTGCCTATTCCTTAACCGATTGTGATGAAATTTGACAAGTGCGTTGGAAATGGGGTTCTAAAATGATTTTTGGATAAAGTTCTGGAATATGGCCATTTATGATGGAACTTGCCTATTCCTTAACCGATTTTGATGAAAATTGACATGTACGTTGGAAATGGGATTCTAAAATGATTTTTGGATAAAGTTCTGGAATATGGCCAAGTATGATGGAACTTGCCTATTCGTTAACCGATTGTGATGGAATTTGACATGTGCGTTGGAAATGGGATTCTAAAATGATTTTTGGATAAAGTTCTGAAATATGGTTAAGTATGATGGAACTTGCCTATTCCTTAACCGATTGTGATGAAAATTGACATGTACGTTGGAAATGGGATTCTAAAATGATTTTTGGATAAAGTTCTGGAATATGGCCAAGTATGATGGAACTTGCCTATTCCTTAACCGATTGTGATGAAATTTGACAAGTGCGTTGGAAATAGGATTCTAAAATGATTTTTGGATATAAAGTTTTGGATTATGGCCATTTATGATGGAACTTGCCTATCCCTTAATCGATTTTGATGTAAATTGACATGTACGTTGGAAATGGGATTCTAACATATTTTTGGATAAAGTTCTGGAATATGACCAAGTATGATGGAACTTGCCTATTCCTTAAACGATTGTGATGAAAATTTACATGTACGTAGGAAATGGGATTCTAAAATGATTTTTGAATATAGTTCTGGAATATGGCCAAGTATGATGGGACGTGCCTATTCCTTAACCGATTGTGATGAAATTTGACATGTGCGTTGGAAATGGTATTCTAAAATGATTTTTGGATAAAGTTCTGAAATATGGTTAAGTATGTAGCGTACCGTAAAATGTAAAATTACAGAAAACTACTTCATAGGGTAATTTTATTGTAGTACTATTTTCCTGTTCACTTTTATAAAAACAATATATAAAAGGATATTGCGATTGTAAACTCTCGACATAGAAGACTGAATAAAAAAATAAACGCCATTTTGGGCAAGCGTTTTTTTGCATTAATCGCATTACAAAAAATAACTTTTGTAATTTTAAATTAATTAATTTTATTAAAATACTGTATTTGAAATTAACGTAAATATTAATAATGTTTTGTAAATAATAAAATACCGTGCCTGTGATTATTCATGTTGGAAAAATTGGTGAAATACGCGTTCACATATAAACGTTTATCGGCATCTACGTAAACCACAAGTTTCGATATTATATATATATATATATATATATATATATATATATATATATATATATATATATATATATATATATATAACGCATTGCCGTTTGTACGATTGCTTGATAATCAAAGCAACGGAGCTTACTAATCGTCACCACGCGTCTGATTAAATCTCTGGAGTCAGATTAAACCTAAGGAACGGAGCAGCATCACGCTACGCAGTGGATTTTTTGATATCATCGCCAATCATAAATGCGCTCGACCTCATAGCAGTGACACACATATGCGCGACTACCTTACAGCTTATCCCGATCATAAAGTGGACACGACCATTTCGGCTATACAGCCACGGTAGAGCCCCATAATTATGATAGAACTTGCCTATTCCTTAACCGATTGTGATGAAATTTGACATGTACGTTGAAATGAGAATCTAAAATGATTTTTGCAAGAAGATCTGGAATATAGCCAAGTATGATGGAATTTCCCTATTTTTTAACCGATTATGAGGAAATTCGACAAATGGGTTGGAAACTGCATTCTTAAATGATTTTATGATTAAATTCTGGAAAATGGGCAATTAGGATATACCTTAGCTATTTTTAACCGATTATGATGAATTTTCACGTTTTCAACAACTAATAGAAGGAAATGTGACACAAAAATTATTTTTAGATGAAATTCTGGTGTATGACCAATTTGCTTGCCTATTTCTTAACCGAACTCCATCGTAAATTTAGTTATTAAAATTTTTATAATATCTATTTACTAGGTGCGTATGTACACCTTTTATGCTGGGTTAAATTGCCAAGGTAATAGTTTCTACTGCCAAAACTTTAAATTATAACGTTATTTAACATGTACGCGGTTTCTAAGAAATAAGAGTTTAATTCAAAAATAAATTTATGGGAATTAAAAATTATTGTTGAGCAGGGTGGCAATTGATATTTGTAATTTATTTCATAGTAATAGCTATTAATTTTAAAGAGTGGGGTTATTTAACTTGAATTTGCTAACAATTTAATGTTTCAATGTTCTGTAGTGTTTAATTAAAGAAACCGATATTAAAGGTAAACCATATTAAAATTATTGTTAAAAAAATATAATTAAATTCATAAACTTAAATTTATAAAAAAAGCTTAAATATTAAAATAAATAAAATTGTATGATGGTGAATGGTGATAACAATGTTTATTTGTGTATATACCGCAATGGTGTTTCAATCCGGTCCATCACACTGCGATTCTCAAAGTAAAATAAGTTTGAAAAATTGGAAAGTGTTTTTAATTCTACTTTGATTTTTATCTTTTATTTGTAAATGACAACTTGATAAGGTACCGGTTATTACTTTGCCGTATATACCGAATTAATGTTCAATTAACAGGACAAAGGAATCAGTCCGAGCAGGCTATTCGCAGTAATTGCAGAGATCTTTAATTTAATATTTTTAACCGCTATGATTAGAATTTGTAATTTCTCGCTTTATTTCATTTCTCGAAATTGGAGAATTATCATTTTTGCTAAAAATTAATTTTTTGGGAATCGGCATATTCTAATATATTTTCAAAAATCCTTGAAACATTATATTTTCTGCCAAACACGGAAATTAATAATGTTTCGTTATTTTTTAATTAATACACTTTTTCCAGCTTCTGTTTTCTAAACGAATAATTTTTAAGGTAAAAAAAAACCTTAAATGCTTACTAGATAAAAGTACCGAAAAGATTCAAGAATGAATGAACCCACTAATATTTACATTATCAATGAACTAGTCGAAAACACAAGAATTTCCAGTGTAAAATCGGAAAACAATAAATTTAGTTAACACCTCCAATAGTTCAAATTTAAAATAATTGTTAAATACGTACAAACACACCCATTTGTATCCTATATAATAAGTGGCTTGACCTGAACGCATGTGAGTGACAGACAACAAATTTAAAAAATTTAATTGTATACAATAAAAATATTTCTGAAATTTTAATACATCTTAAAATAACCCCTTTTTATTCCGTAAATTGGCATTTTAGCAATAAAAAAAACAAAAGAAGGCTGGACACTCAAAAAAATAATTTTAAAAACTGGGAAATCCCTGCTTATCTAAAATAAACATTTTGGTTTCAAATGAAACTTGTTTAAGAAAAAAATGTTTGATGTTGGTGGTTGCTAAACTGATAAGTAAAACTAGCTTAGCAGCCAAACAAAATAAAATGCGTCTGGTTAAGTGGTTTTGTAAACATTTTTTATTATTTTTACGATTACTATGAAATAAATTGCAAATATGTCTATTACAGGCGTTTAGAATTATGTATGTTAATTAAATAAATATGTAAATCATTTTATATATCTAACAATTTTAATGAAAAGTAATATCTTTCTAATGAGTTAATATTTCTTTTTAATTACTTTTTGGCTAATTTTATATTTTTGACCAAGTTGAATTTATATTTTTCCCAAACACAATTGAAATTAAGCCGATCCGCCAAAGTAATGTTTGAATTTTGACTTTTCGAACCGTAAACCACCATGAGCGCCTCTCTTTTAGTTCGTTTTTTAATATCGCTATTGCTCCTGCGATGTTATTCTAGTACAAAATTTAGGTTTTTCGATCGGTTTTAGTTGCTGTCAAATAGGAGTTGTGTTTATGTTTTGTTTTGAGTGATTGTGGAAATTTCACATTAACATTTAAAATAAAGTCGCATCATATATCTCAAACAGTGAACATCTTTTTTAAGTTTCGCAATAGTTTACATGTAAACTATATAAGTTAAAAACTAAATAATTTTTAGCATAAAAAATTAATAGTGCACTTTGTAATCTGTCTAATACCTGTCTGTAGTGTGTGTGTGTAGTACTTAATATTTGATTCTTAATTGAGTAAAGATTCAAGAAACAATAAATATGAAGTGAAGAAGCATAAGTTTTGATGTGAACATAAAATTAATAGTGTGCTTTGTTGTAAATAGTGTGCTTTGTTGTAAATAGTGTGCTTTGTTGTAAATAGTGTGCTTTGTTGTAATGTGGACAGCTTGTAAACCTATTGTGAGCATTGGGCCTGTTTGATAATTCACACGGTGCAGTGCAGTGCATACTGTTTTCCTTGTCTACTTTGATTTAGTTTCTAGTGGTGAAATAAAGATAAAATTGTACACTGCACCGCACCGTACGAATTATCAAACAGGCCCATTATTGACGAGATTGTAAACGTAGAGAAAGCGCCTCTCGAGGAAGGAAGTTAAAGTGATGCTACTGACAAAGTGATATGTACTAGTGTTGTAGTGTTTTCATAGATTAGATGCGACGCTAGAAGGTTTAGCAATCCGGTAATCAAGAATTGTTTTTATAAACCTTAATTGGTTTTATTTACAATTATTCGCAATCTGGTAAGTAAAAATTGTGTTAACAGTACAAAATTGGAATTGTTTCCAACAATTTCAAACGTAAAATTATCAGCTAGCTTGGTTTAAAAGTTTTCCAGATGCTCCAATTGTTAATTAAACTTAGCAGTTAAGGACTGTATCGAAAAGAAAGTAGCCACAAAAAAAACAATTTTAAGTAATATAAAATGATGTTTTATCATAAAGCAGACTTCTAATTAGAAGATTTTATGTTTAAAACATTTGAGAAAATATTTTCTAAATACATAGCGAATTTTTAATTTGATGTCTTTAAGTACTTAGATTCTGCACAGTAATTTTATTAATTTGTCTGGTTGCTTTGGACTAACTTTTTGAACTTTGTTAAATTTTCTTCTAGTTTACCATTATTTTTCAAGTAACGCTTCGCAATTGCCCAATATCTTTCAATTGGTCAAAGTTCTGGTGAATTTGGCGGAGTTGACTGTTTTTCCACAAAAGTGATGCAGTGGATTTTTAACAGCTCCAAATTTATAATGGGCAGTTGCACGGTTTTAACATACAATTTTTTGTTTTCACTTCGTTTCGGAACTTTTTGTGTTTTATATGTCTTCAAGTCACGCCTTATTTTACCCGCTGGATCATTCCTATGCTAGTACCACCCACATAAATCTCTGACAGACATTGATTTGTTTTTGCGAATTTTACTCACAATTTTGGCTCTAATTTGGGATTGCTGGGACCTTGTTTTCGACCGTTTTTTCGGAAATCCTTTACCGTACCATGTTCCCCAGACTTATTAATTATTTTTCTCACTGCATTTTTACTTATATTTTCGCGCTTTGCCAAATTTCTAAACGAAACATCGTTTTCAATGCAAAATTTGTGCAAAGTTCGTTTACGCACTTCTTCTTCAATTCGTGGCATTATTACAACTGGGTAACAAGTTATAAAAATCAAACGCAATATTTAACTACAAAAAGCTATTCTATCTAACGGCACTTTTCCTTTACAAAAGAATTAGAGCAAGGCGAAGAAAACTAAATTTTTTTGTGGCTACTTTCTTTTCGATACAGTCCTTATCTTGAAGTTCACTTCAGTCTGTTTTATAGTTAATTGCGTTAAATTTTTTGTGATGTGGCACATTTCTTTAAACGTACGTTTTCGTTTTTTAGTTTCAAAGGCCAAGGGAGGGGGGGGGGCTATTTGTGAATTCGATTCGAACGTATTCGAGTCCTCGAAATATTGGAGTCTTATTTGAAGTGAATCAGATTCGCTCGTTTTTTATTTAAATCAAACACGAATCTCATTTTTCGAGGAGCCGAGTGTGTTCGAGGCAAAATCACCAATGGTGAATTTCACTTTTTCATGAAAAATTGAACATTTCAAGCGTTTCAATAATAAACCCTGTATGTATGCTTAGCAGGAAGTCATCTACGTATTTTTTTATGGTAGAGCGTTGTATTGTTAGTAACTGTAATTTTTATCTTAATAGCTTTTCCAAGACAATGTTGGCCAAAATTGCGGATAAAAGACTACCCATAGCTCAGCCGAACAATTGTTTGTAACAATTATTATTGAATTGGAAATAATTATTATCGTTAATGCAAGTGACAAACATTTTTATGAATATTTCTTTTGAGCAAGGTACATTTTCATCTATTTCATCTCATTGTCATTTAAGTTAGTGAACACAAAATTTCTTTTAAACGAAATGAATTTTTTATATTAAATAGGCTATTGTCGACTAATCGTTTTAGGCGGCTTATTAATAATTTAGATAAAAATAAACCGGGGAAGTCAAAGGGGATACGATTGGTCTTAAAGTTATTGCTGTTTTATAAACTTTAGGAAGCCCGTTTAACACTCTATGTAATTTACGTGAATTATGGCACAATTATTAGTTTTTTTCATATTAAAACCAATTTTGCTACATAAACATCTACCATCAATAATAGCAAGATATTAAAAACAAATTTCATATTTGTAACAATATAATTGAATCGTTTATTCTTGAAAGGGCTCATGTCCACTTTTTCAAATTATTCAGGAAATAAAAAAAACTATATATTGTCAACAAAAATAAGTTTAGGAGGGAATTTGAGTTTGTTGATGAAAATGTGAGTCGCTATGAACTGTTAAGCTGAATTTTGAGGTTATTTGAATGTGTATTTATTAAAAATCATAAATTTCAAATTAATCAAATTAATAATTTATATATTAAAATGATGTCGATGTTTGTTTTAATTATTTAATGTGAATTACGGTTAATTGTTAAAAGAAAGATAATCGTTACATAACTAATGATTAACTCTCTCTTTTTCACGTTTCTTCTTTTTAAATATTAGTTTAGTATAAAAGAGCACATGGTCTGTACATGTGCCCTTTCTAGAATAAATGATTTTTTTTTTTTGCAAGGTAGGTGCCGTTCCATTAACCATATGGTAATTTCTATGATACAAAACCGTAAGTGTCTATGATACAAAACCGTCATAATACTAATTTTGACAAAAAGTGGACATGATCCCTTTCAAGAATAAACGATTCAATTGTTAACTACTACGTTGCTTGGTGAATGACAGCTGTAACTATTTATACAATGTAGAGTTCGTGAACGCACTAATTCAAAACCGGAACAATTTGGAATCACTCGTTATATGATAATTAGCCGTGCAAGCCAAGTCGATTAACTCCACGATTAACGAACTTAAATTTATCATGCATATAACACTAATCACATAATACTAACTATTGACTACCTAGGTGTCTGTAACCCGTGCAAGATAAAGGCTGCTATTACTGTTAGGCTGGATTACCTATGTATGAGAAACTTTAAAATCCGTGCTGATTAGTTTAATGGTGTAAGACCAGGTGTTTGACGATCTAGTTGGATATATGTATATATTATATTGCAAGTGTAAAATAATAGTTTACCTGGTTTTAGTTCAGAAACACCTGTGGAACCGGACTGGATTTCGGAAACTCCAAACATCCAATGACGTGTTAGTGTTGTCTAGAAATTGTGTGGTATTGTGCTTTGCTTATTAATTTATCGTTTCAGCTAACAAAAAGATTTACTAAAATTAAAGTTAAGTAGTATTGGTAGTATTGGTTTATTTAAATGGTAATATGAGGCCGAATTCTTGATTAATATATGAATAATATTAATATTTAAAGTAAATCCTATTAATGGAGTAGCAAATATTTAGTGAGAATAGGTTAATTTTGATTTTGTCTTAGAGTTTACCGCGGAATTTGATTCAGCTTCCAGAAATCTCAAGTATCCAACGAAAATGTAGTTGAAATTGTGCTGTCTGGATTTCTGTCTTTTTAATTTACAAGCACTTCAACGAGGACTTCATACCTTAGGAACTAATTAGCGTCTTATAATTTTAATTTTGGTTACTGGCAACATTAATTATAATTCGTTACAG